>JANEYF010000625.1:1610000-1614297 GCA_029963845.1 Rhamnusium bicolor | reverse complement strand
TTTTTGATCATTATGAGTATAGGATTTGTCGGATATATTTGTTTTAGACTATAAATCGCACTCAGGCAGTCCGTTACGATATTGTATTTTGGTTATTATTATTTTTTGTATGTATTAGTGCTTGTAGAATGGCGTGTATTTTAGCTGTGAACGTGCTACTTTCGATTGGTAGCCTGAATTTCAGAGTTACGTTTGGTGTTACGATTGCTGATCCAACTCCTTCCCTCTGATTTAGAGGCATCAGTGTAAATAGTTGTGTATTCTGAGTAATTGTTGTGTATTTCATGAAATTTTTGGATTATTATGTCGTGATTTGTATCAGATTTTATTAAAGTAGATTAAAACTGTGTTGCATATAGGAAGATTTTTCGTCCAGGGAGCAGGAGTTTGTGTCTGTAAGGAGAATGTTTAGGGAAGGTGATGCTCAGATCAGATATATGTTTGTTAATCCTTTCATAAAAAAGGGAAACCACTCTTGGTCTATTCATATATGTAGCACTATGACGATTTGAAAAGGTGTTTGCATGAGTAGGATTTTCTTGATTGGTTGATATTTTCGATGCGTATGACAAGCTGAGGTATTGTCTTCTGAAGGCGTGTGGTGGTTTCCCTGCTTTACATAGTATGCTTGCCACTGGACTGGTGTGATAAGCTCCGAGTGCTGTTCTTATTGCTTTGTTATGTATTGTATCAATCGATTGTAGTAGTTTCCTCGTTGCCGATGAATAAGCAATTGCACCATAATCGAGTTTTGGGATCGGTATATTAGTAAGAATCAACCCATTGTCTATGTGATAAGGTTTTTAGTAATTTGAGTCCATTTTGGCATGATAGTTTTAAGGTATTTATGTGAAGATCCCATGTTAGTTTTTGATCGAATATCATGCCAAGGAATTTAATATTTGTAACAAATTCGAAGTTCCTGATTATGTAGTGAGAATATAACTGCACTCGGTTCTGGTCATTTAGAAAATATTATGCATTTCGTTTTGATCACTGAAAACTTAAACCCGTCCTGTTTGGCCAGTTTTCAATATTGTTCAGCTGTTCTTGTATGTGTTTGATTGTTAAATTTATTGATTTACCTCTAAGAATATTACCAAGTCATCTGGGAGTTTATTATTGCTGATCACATCGTTAATCGATATTAGGAAAAGTGTTGCGCTAAGAACAGATCCTTGGGGAATTCCATTTCCTTGATGTTTATTTTGAGAGATTACTCCGTTTGCTCGGACATGGAATGTTCTATTGCTTAGAAGTTGTTTTATAAAATTGATTATATTTCCTTGAAATCCCCACGATTGTAATTTTATGATAATGGCATATATCCAGGCAGTATCGTAAGCCTTATTTATATCGAAGAAAACAGCTATGCATTTTTGATTTTGGTAAATGCCTCGTGAATTTCCGTTTCTAAGTCTATTATGTTATCTGTAGTTGATCTGTGTTTGCGGAAACCGTTCTGTTCAATAATAAGAAGTTTCTGTTGTTCCAAGTGCCACATAAGTCGCCTATTTATAATTTTTTCAAGTAGTTTGCACATTGCAAGTCAATGAAATAGGTTTGTATGAGCCAGGTTTTAATTTGGATTTGCCAGGTTTAATTATGAGAATTATTGTAGCTTCTGACAAATTATTTCGAAATTTGTTTTATTATATTAACTATATTTAACAGTTGATCTTTGGCAACTTCTGGTAATTTTTGCAAAAAATATGAATGGTATATCGTCAGGTTCGAGGTAGAGTTTTTGCACTATCGAGTGTCTCATTAAACTCTGACATTGATATAGGTAGATTTATGGGTGCTGCATTATCAGGAATAATATGTTCAATTCCCTTAAATTTCCTGGGACAGTTTATAAGTTGGGAAGTTGTTATCATAGTTTTCATTACTAGAGCGATTTTGGTAAGTTTCTGCGAGAACTTCTGTTATTTCTTGATTGGTTGTAATTGTTCTTCCATCGTGAGTGAGAGCAGAATGATGTGATATGAGTTAGTACCTGAATGCTTTTGACTTTTTTTCCACACTGAGTTTATGGGAGTAGAGCTGTTGATGTTCGATACGTAGTTAGCCCACGACTCTTTCTTACTTTTTTTAATTATGAACCATGTTCTTGCTCCCATATTTTTGAAGATTAGCAGATTTTCTGAGGTTTTGTGTTTCTTATATCTATTCAGCGCTTGTTTACTTTCCTTTATAGCTCTTTCGCATCAGTGTTCCACCAGGGGACTGGTTTACGGTTTTTAACATATTTCGATTTACCAATTGATTCTTGTGCTGCTGGTAATAAAATATTTGAAAAGTTCTCTACCGATTTGTTAATGTCTTCATTTATGTTGAAATTTGTGACTTTATTTTCTACTAACATTATATACAAGGGCCAGTCAGCTTTATTTAATTTCCATTGTGATAATGGGATAGTGTAATGATCGTTTCCATTTTGATTAGTTATTAAAATTGGATAATGGTCGCTGCCGTATAAATAAGGTAGGGTTTCCAAACCAGAGTTGGAAATAGTGTTGGATCACACAATGTTGTCTAGCACAGATGAATTCCCCTGTGAAAGAATCGAATCTTCTCTTTTCACCGTTATTTAAAAGTATTAATTTGGTTGCATCAATAATATTTTCAAGTGTCCTACCCCTTGCATTAGTAGTATCGGATCCCCATATACAGTTATGTACATTAAAGTCCCCTAGGATAATTCTTGGCATTGGTATTTGTTCCATTAAATTATTTATTTCTACTGAATTAATATCTTTGTTTGGTGGGATATAAATATTGCATATGTATATGCTTTTAGGGGTAGAAATATGGATTACTGTTGCTTCTAAATTAGTTATGATGGGTACATTAGTTGCTTCAAAATTATTTTTAATGTAAATGGAGGCTTCTCCACTTGCTCGTTGACCTCCTTGCCTGGTTCGAGAAAAACCGAAGTAGTTTCTGAGATTATGGATATTATCATCGTGGAAGTGAGTTTCTTGGAGGTAAATAATTGACGGTTGTTGTTCTGAAATTATAATTTTGAGCATTTCTAAATGGGTATAGTACCCATTTATGTTCCATTGTAGTATGGATTTGAAAAGGAGTTATGTAATATTAAAATGTTTCTTGGGATGAGTCACTTTCCTGGTTGGTGCTGTCTATATTTAATTGTTTCATAATTTTTTTCCTAATTTTGGTACATCTTGTTTTGATACTTCTGCGTTAGAGGTGTGGGTATATTTTAGAGATCATATCGAGTAGAACAGGTATGTCATTTGTATAATTTTTTGCTATGTTGAGAGGATCTGCATCTGCATCTGCCTGGTGAGCCAAATGCGTTTTCGAAAAAATCAGTGAATTGAGTGTAGTTAAGCGTAAAGGTTGATGCTTGTGAATCAATAAACTCTTTGGCAGGTTGCAATAGTTCTTCTGTTACACTTGGTGTATCGGTTAGATTTGAGTTAGGTTTTTTGGTTTTCCTTGTGTCTGTCTTAATGAATTGGTCGTTGGATTTTGAGGCTACTCCTGAATTTTCTTCCACCGGAGGTGTTAGGATATCAGAGATATTACATTTACCAGAAGTGGATGGTAAATTTATGTCTTTTTCTGTGTATGTTCTGATGTTTATTTCTTTGTGTGGTTCTGTGTTTGTTTCTGAATGAGTTGTTTGGCACTGTGAAGATATATGTCCTAGTTTTTTACATTTGATGCATGAAACACCATCGAAGGAGAGAAATATGCGCTGAAAACACCTCATATCGCAATGAGGTGTTTTCATGGGAGATAAGAATGGATTCAGGAATATCTCTATTTTTGGGTGGGATAATGTAGACTTGACGACGGAAGCTTAGGATGTGGTTGTATTCAGGATTAGTAGTACCTATTCTTAAAAAAGTGATTGGAGATATTAGATTTAGTGTTAATTGGTGAAGTTCTCTTTCTATTTTTTCATAGGGTATTGTTGGGCAGACATTTGACAATATTAGACTTTCAGTGGAAGTGATTAATTTGCGAGCGTGGAGAGGTTCTCCATTAATTTCAATAGTGCCTTGTTCATCCATAAATTTATCTACGCTTTCCTTGTTTGACAGGTATATGCAAATTCTGTTGTTAGATATTCTTGAAGAAAGAAGAATGTTTTTAGGCATTACTGATGGTCCTAGAGCAAGTAAGTAGTCTTGTAGTTTAATAACTTCTATTGAGCTAAAGATTATAGCTTGTTGTTTAGTGGGAAATTTAGGTGTTTGTTGCTTAGTACTGCAGAATACATTACAGGAGGGTTAATTTGAACATTTGATTGGTTGGTAAC
>JANEYF010000625.1:1212500-1605000 GCA_029963845.1 Rhamnusium bicolor | reverse complement strand
GAAACTCACACAATCAAAAAACGCATCATTGATTCTCAGTCAGACGATTTTACACCAATAAATTACACGTCTCAAGAAAATGACATTGAACGGGATTTTCAACTAGATCAAAATTTAGATCATCCTCCGATTATTCAGGACGATCAAACAGAAACAATAGATTTACAAGTACAAATGAACGCAATGAATTTGAACGATTATGACCCGAATTTGAATTTTCCAGAGCAGAATTTCATATAAATCGATTATTTACTGTAAATTCAAAAAATTTGTATTACATCAAAGACACTACAAATACTTTTAAATTACTTATCGATACAGGCGCCGGAATCTCTATTTTTTAAAGAACATACTGTACAAAAATTTCCACAAAGTAATCCAGAAAATCTAACTATTCAAGGCGTAACAGATCAAAAAAGTTTTATCAATCAGTCTACCTTTATTCCTTTCAAATGCGGAGACCCACATAAAGTTTACATAAACAATTTAGATATAGAATTTGACGGAATCTTAGGCTCGGACTTTTTAGAGCATTACAATTATTGTATAGTCGATTTAAAAGCAGAAAATTGATTACAAATTTTAAAACTGTTCCATTATTTAAAGTGGACGAAGATAATATTTTAAAACCGCCTAACGTTAATAAACAAGACGTAATAAAGAACCAAATTACAATAGAGCCTAAGAGTTGAAAAAATATTTAAACTAAAATGCAACTTAAACAATACGGAAGCAATTTTAATAGGACAAGAAAAAGAGAAGGTGAGAATTCCGAACGCTTTAATTAAAGTTAATGAGAACGGCGAATTTTTAACGTCAATCTTAAACACTAACGCGATATCAAAAACTATCGAATTTTCGGACATAAAGTTAGAACCAATCACAAATTTCGAGCTCATATTAAATCTAAATTCAGAAAACAATATCGATCAAACACAACAAATACTCGATAGAGAATCAGAAATAAAAAACCAGTTACGATTAGAACATCTCAATATAGAAGAACGAGAATCAATTACTAATCTTTGTTTAGAATTTTCGGATATATTCTACCTAGAGGGCGACAATTTAACCTTCACCAATCAAATAAAACATTCAGTAGACACTAACGGTGCAAAACCAGTGTTTACAAAATCATACAGATATCCCCATATTCACAAGCAAGAAGTTAAATCACAAATATCGAAAATGTTAGAACAGGGTATCATTAGACACTCAGTTTCCCCTTGGTCCTCACCTGTATGGGTAGTGCCAAAGAAATTAGACGCCTCAGGTAAACAAAAATGGCGCGTTGTCATAGATTATAGGAAACTCAACGAACTAACGGTCGAAGACAAATATCCTTTGCCTAATATTTCAGACCTCCTAGACCAACTAGGAAAATGCGAATATTTCACCACACTAGATTTGGCATCCGGTTTCCATCAAATTGAAATCGATTCTGATGACATTCCAAAAACGGCTTTTTCCGTAGAAAATGGGCATTACGAATTCGTTCGAATGCCATTCGGTTTAAAAAATGCACCCTCAACATTTCAAAGAGTCATGGACAACATTCTGTTAGGCATTCAAAACGAAAGATGTCTCGTTTACATGGACGATATCATTGTATACTCCCGACCATCCACGAACATATTTCTCGTTTAACAGAAGTTTTTCGACGACTTCAAAACGCGAATTTTAAAATACAGCCAGACAAGTGCGAATTCTTAAGAAAAGAAGTGGCATACTTAGGACACTTAATCACTCCCGAAGGTGTTAAACCTAATCCAGCAAAAATCGAATGTGTGAAGAATTTCCCACAAACCAAAAAACCCTAAAGACATAAAGTCATTTTTAGGACTTACAGGTTATTATAGGCGCTTTATACCAAATTTTGCCAAGACTTCTAAACCTTTAACAAGACTTTTGCAGAAAGACATCCCCTTTAATTTCAATCCTGATTGTCAAAAAGGCTTTCCAAGACCTTAAAAACGCTTTAATTTCCCCACCTATCTTAATATATCCAAACTTTGACGAACCATTCGTCCTAACTACGGATGCTAGCGCATTCGCCATCGGAGCCGTCCTCTCGCAAGACCCCTAAACCGAGATCTTCCCATCGCCTTTGCTTCTAGGACCTTATGCAGTGCTGAAACGAAATACTCCACCATCGAACGCGAGCTCCTTGCGATCGTTTGGGCCGTGAAACACTTCAGACCATACTTATATGGCAGAAAATTTAAACTAATAACTGACCATCGACCACTAACTTGGCTACTTTCTATTAAAGACCCCGGTAGTCGACTAGCACGGTGGCGATTAAAACTCGAAGAGTATAGTTACGAAATTCAATATAAACCTGGTAAGATAAATCAGAACGCCGATGCTCTCTAGAATAAAAATAAATCATTTTCAAGAATGTTCCCTTATTTCACGCGAAAACATTAGCTTCAACAAGCGAAGACAATAATGACGAACAAACTGACGCAGAAACATCGGAAATAATTATAAAAGAACTCGAAACTTTTACTAACCTATATAAAACCCAATCATTAATAGACTATTCAAAATTTCAATTTACAAATGACCAACTCTTAAACAAGAATCATAAACATATCGTGACATTTTTCAAAAACAAACTATATGATGTACACTATAAAATTATCGAAGATATATTCGAGGAAAACCCCGATTTCCACGCTAATAAAATCAACGTAGTCACTAGTAAAACAGTGAAAAATAGAAAATATTACATCATCCCTTTACCTTACAACGCGGACGATGTAATCGAAACACTTTTTGTAACAATTTATAGAGATCAAAATATCTTTAATGATTCTGATACCTATTTCATCGAGAACAATTTAAATTTACCAAGTCTTGAAATTTTGTCATTCATACTAACAGAAAAAGACATTAAGCTCACCATATGTCAAAATATAGTAAAAAACACCGGATGACGATGAAATACCAATAATAATCGACGGATACCACACGGGTAAAGCAAATTTGCATAGAGGAATTAACGAGACTATCCGTAGAATTAAAGACAAATACAACTGGAAAGGTGTAACTAAAGAAGTAGAAAAATTTATAAAAAACTGCGAAATATGCCAGAAAACAAAAGTACTTAGGAAAAATTTAGACAGTCCTTTAGTAATTACTGAAACTCCTAAAACTCCTTTCGAAAGAATAAATTTAGATATTTTAGAAATACCAACGCGAAATTATGTACTAGTGATCCGCGACCAATTAACTAAATTTACGCAAGCCTATCCAATCCAAGATAAAACTTCTAAATCCATAGTGAATACACTCCTCGTATATTTCCAACATTATGGAACGCCACTACGCATACATTGTGACCACGGAAAAGAATTTAATAATACATTAATTAAAGATTTATGCACCCTATACGACATCAAACTCACGTTTCAAGCGTCGATCACCCACAGTCAAATGGATCGACAGAAAGATTCCACGCGACCTTATTAGAAATGATCAGGGCTAACAAATCAGAGAACCCCAACGATCACCCACTAACAATCATTCCTTACACTGTAATATGTTATAATAATTCAGCAAATAAAACTCATGGCTTTACGCCATACGAACTACTCTTTGGGCACAGCTCAAGTCGCCCACCAGAGACGTTATATAACGAAAAAGAAATAATATCTAAGTACATACGAGATTTGAATAATCGCATGTCACATTATTATCAAATCGCACGTTCTAAGACAGACCTTCAGAAACAAAAAGCAAAGACTCGTTTTGACAAGCATGTGTCAGAAAACAAGCAACAATATAAAGTAGGCGACACGGTATATGTAAAAGAGTCACAGATAAAAAACAAATTAGCTAATAAATTTAACGGACCTTTCGAGATCAAAGAAATATTCAAAAAATTCCGCGATGATATACAACCCTCAAACCAAACACACATCCAAAGTAAATTTTGACAGAATGAAACTACACTCTGAAAATTTATTTTCAGGTTCTTCTTGATATTCACGAGCGAATTCCTCAATTTGTAGTCACGCCCATTAACAATACAATAACGAACAATGAACCCTACTGGTATACAAATATCTAAAACCCATTATTAATACTCTCGATTACAACGATGAACTCTTGAAGTACATTGTATTGACGCTTACCGATAATCACCCTCGCATGGTAAAATTTGTAAATAAACTTATTATGTTAACTGTATAAATAAAATTAATTTCGATGAACGTTATTTAGAAAATCTCATGAAAAATCAAATATCTGTAACCACGTCGGTAATTAAAAGTTTTAACACCACGATACAAAAATTAAAAATTGATGAAGATACTTTTAACAAAGACATTATTCAAATAGAAAAATCTATTCACGAAATCTCAAATGAAATGTGGAACCTCGAAATAAAAGTGAAACTTATTGAATTGTGTGAATCCCTACTAGAAAGTTACACGTTTATAAAAGATACTAGAAAGTTACACGTTTATAAAAGATAGTCTAGATGATATTTTAAATTCAATCACATTTGCGCGACTAAAAAATATTACATAGTTCGATAATAACTCCACAAGATTTAGTCTCTTCTCTACAGAAAATATCACAATCTTTGAATAAAAATAATCTACCACTATCAGTAATACCCTCACAAGTAGCACGATACCTCGACATAATGGAATTACAGGCATTTCAAATGCAATCAAAAATTGTGTTTATTCTAAAAATTCCTTTTGGTAGAACCAGAAATGTATACGTTATATCGTTTATATCCTATACCTATATTAGATAACAGAACAGGTTTGCATCATGTTCTCGCTACAAACCAAAAATATATAGCGAAAGAAGATGATTCATTGTCATTTGTATCGATACAAGATATTAATAATTGTAAATCATTAATACCAAACACCAAAATATGTACTAGGACATTACCATACCCTATAGATAGCGACGCAATATGCGAAGCTCAAATTTTAAGAAATCCAAACATACTACCCCGTACATGTGAAACAAAAATTATATTTGCAAAAGATTATAATGTACAAAAATTAGAGAAAAATGAATGGTTAATATCTATCTCAGATTCATTACCTATAACAATCAAATGTTTAAACAAAGAAATAAAATCAATAATAGCAAGTGTAAATTCAATATTAAAGTTGCAACCAGATTGTAGCGCTTTCATAGGAAGCACCAGAGTTCGCGCAGAACCCATTGTATATTTTGGAACAAATGTTACTTACATTCGTCAACCTATAACAATACCTTATGCGTGCTGTAAGCACCTACCAGATAAACATGATTTACCTAAGCTAAAACCACTTAAGCTAAGTAGTCTTAATGTAGACGATTTAAATATTGCTAAACATAAGCT
This sequence comes from Rhamnusium bicolor, assembly GCA_029963845.1. NCBI lineage: Eukaryota > Metazoa > Arthropoda > Insecta > Coleoptera > Cerambycidae > Rhamnusium > Rhamnusium bicolor. Next base: position 1,599,641 of record JANEYF010000625.1, on the reverse strand, counting down.
TGATCAATATTCAGAAGAATTAGATAAATTAATTAATGAACCTTTTGTAGTAAAACATATATCCTGGTTTACTTATGTCACAATTACTATTATTTTAATTAGTATTACTATGTACATTGTCTGCAAGTGTAAGCGAAGAAGAGGGAACCTTAGAATCGGTATAATCAATTCAGGTGATCTACCACCGCCGCATCCGCCAAAAAAATAGAATGGCTAGAGCACTAAGGCAACTATTACCCAAAAGAAGACCCAGCATCAACCCACGAGAGGACACAGATGAAGAAGGTCTAGAATTAAATATAAACTCGAAGAGTTATACTAATTAAATCATTACGATATTATTGTTATTATGTTTAAAAGTTGTAGCATTGTATAGCCCCAACTTTTTCATAGGGTGGAGCTGTTATATAAATATATACCCCCTCAATATACTAAAATAGAAATAGACTAGATAAGTCCGTTGGCACATAATTATGTAAACCTTTAACCCCTAGCTAGTTGCGTAACACACTTAAGCTAATTGCGCAACACACTTTATATGTTAAAAGCATTCTATTTTTATTGTAAAGAACTACTTTATAGGGGATCTGCCGACAGATAACTTTAAGCCCTCCCGGCCTTTGCCCTTATATAGCATTACATAATTTTAAGTAACTATATTTGTCACGTACGCACGGAGAGGTTCATATAAATAGAACCAAATCATTAAATAAAAATTATTAGTATTTAGTACGTCATACACGACGCTTCGTAGTTTTAAGTTTGTAACTTTTATACTTAAATTTAATAAAGTTGTAAAAACCACAAGTTCTTCGATATTTTAAATAAATTGTTTTTTTTAAAAAGTTAAAAGTGTAAAATCACATATAAAATATATATATATATATATATATATATATATATATATATATATATATATATATATATATATATATATATATATATATATATATATATATAAACAGAGCATATATATATATATATATATATACAGTGAAATTGTTATTTCGATTATTTTGGTCCATCATATAATCGCAGAATTCATTTCTTCGGTCAAAGTCGTCCTCAGCCAATTCATGGATAAGACGTATTTTATAAGGATGGTATTTTACCTTATTAAAAATGTTCGACACTGAAGACTCTTCAATATTCAAAACCCTAGATACTCCCCGCACTGTACAATGTGGATTTTCTATTGCCGACAAAAATACGTCTTGTTGAATATTTTCATTAACTTTAGGTCTTACCTTGCTTTGGTGCATCCCTCACATGTCCTAATTCTCTATGTTTTCGCTCTATTCTGCTTACCGCAGATTGTGAAATAGGTTCACGATCTGGGTACATTTCATGGAATAATCTGCATAACTCTTGTTGAGTCCGCATCCTATCGCCAACACCAATCATCATTAAAATTTCAATTCTCTCCCTTTCAGTTAAAGGCATTTTCAAAAAAACAGTTTTAATATGATAAATTAGATTTATATTTCACGCAAACGTACCTACTTTGAAGCGCCAACAATACAGAAGTGAACTTTTTATGATAGTTCCTAACGTTAATTAAAAAAACAAATGGCAAAAAAATACCTACAAACAATAAAAATAGTACTGTATAGTGAAGGGGAAAAGATCGCTAATAAACGTGGTTTTTTTAATAGTTTATCAAAGTAGTTATATCACAATTTCATTTAATTTCGTAGTACGTTTATTCATTTGTAAATAATTTGTAATTTTGATATTGTTGCCCACCCTGTACCAATTTGAAGCAACTTGTGATACATTTTTGGAATCAGCTCAGCAAGGGACATCCGGAAATTAGAAAAAAAGTGGGGTGTTCCATTTAAAAAAACCGGTGCTGACGTCATTATTCGAAGGTAGGTCACCCTGTATATTAAATTATTATTAGAAAAAAAAAGTAAATTAAAATTAAAAATCGACGGGTTTCAGTAATTTTCAATAATATTGTATATTTATATATATAAAATATATATATATATATATATATATATATATATATATATATATATATATATATATATATATATATATATATATATATATATATATATGTATATTATATGTATATAACAAAGAATAAAAGGTTACTGCGGGATGAGATGTAATAGGAAGAAAAGGATAATGGGTATTGCCCGCAAAAAAAAATTAATCCATCGACACGTGTTTCTGGGTCATTACTCGTAATCATGACGGCTATAAGTTGTAAGGATAGGTACAACTTAGGGTTCAACAACACAAAAGGAAACCACTGACAGGAAGCCAGTCGCACATTTGTGGCTGCAATTAAAAGACTCCGTGTTTACAGGGTAACAGACAATATTGCCACGGAGACATTAACCTTTCTATTCTTTGTTACTCTAAACCCTGGGTAGGGAATACCACGCAGGTAGCTATAGTTGCCTCCGTGGCAATATTGTCTGTTGCCCTGTAAACACGGGGTATTTCAATTGCAGCCATAAATGTGCGACTGGCTTCCTGTCAGTGGTTTCCTTTTGAGTTGTTGAACCTAAGTTATACCTATCCTTACAACTTATAGCCGTCATGATTACGAGTAATGACTCAGAAACACGTGTCGACGGATTCATCCTTTTTTGCGGGCAATACCCATTATCCTTTTCTTCCCATTACATCTCATCCCGCAGTAACCTTCTATGCTTTGTTACTCTAAACTCTGGGTAGGGAATACCACGCAGGTAGCTATAGTTTTTAAAAAGTAGTTTATGTAAATAAAAATATAAGAATTGGCGCAGTCGGTAGTATCCGTTTAACATCGTACAACAAGAAGCCTAACTGATCGTGCAACGCATTAGAACAAGGACAATATCTACAGAAGTTACCTAACTAGTGAAAGTGAACCTACGAGAAAAAGGAGCCCTTCATCACTACGTTCGCGTATCCCATTTCCTTTACGGAAGAACTTTATGAAGAAAACGTTTAGGTAAGAAATTTAAGAATCATCTCATTATCATATTTAATTTTTCTTTCAAGTAACAAACTATTCTATTTTATTTTTATTTTTTTTTTATTTTGTTTATTTATTTATTTTTTTTTGATTTGGCTCTGATATTTCTAACTATATCCACTCGCTACATATACGTATGTAGAGTTGAGCGTGAAGTACAGTTCGACTTAAAGACCAAACTAATTTTAATATAAATGCATATTTATTTATATTATCCAAGTCCCATACTATATAGTGAACTAAACATTATTTTAATATTTTTATTTTATTTTACTTAATTTTATTTTCGATAAAATCCAAGTATCGAGCAACATGCCTCTCATAACTGAAAGTACTAGCATCGAACCCTACAAGTTAAGTGACATTTTTTGTACCGGAATTCGACGGAAACCCTATATTTTTACAAATGCCTGCAGTCATTCCCAGGGCATGGCTGTAGACGATCAATGTATCTTACTAACTTTACACATAAAAAATAAACTTCGCGGTAAAGCTGCAGAATTAGTAAATTCACGCAGCCCAATTACATGATGCGAAATCAAGGCATTACCCGATGCTCATTTTGGCAATCTACGCGATTTGGCCGCTTTAATACAAGACTTTCAGCGTGTTCATCAATTTCCGAAAGAAATCGCTTTAACTCTCTCGAAATCGAGATTGCAAACTCACAATGCAAAAACGTATGCCGCTGTACAAAAACAATATCTCACTCTTGAGGAAATAACGGCGCAATCTAATTTAATCGAAAATATGACGTAACTACATTACTAACCGGATTGGAACCAAAAAAAGGACAAATTGTAAGAGCCGGAAACCCTTTAAATCGTCACCCCAGAATTATCTTGTTCTATACGCCAAAATGCTAATTGTTGGGAAATCGTGTTTGAATATTTGGAGCAGTGTTGTTATATTAATATATAACATTAAATTAAAATGAAAATACTATCAGATCATCAGGTACCCAAAAGGTAATTAACAATTTAAACTTGTAGAAAAAAGGTATATTTAATGCCTGATATTTGATTTTTTTCTATATGGATATGGAACAAAATCGTCAAGTTTCAGATATATTGATAAACCAAGTAGATATGGAACAATATACCTGGATATGGCACAAAATAATTCTAATACTATTTGAGTTATAACTTTTTATTGAATAATTAAAATTCTTACAAAACTAAACTAAATTGAATAAGCATATTATTATGTCTTATTATTGCCTAATATGGACAAGTAAAATTGTTGTTCTTCATCTGGCATTTGTGGTAACATATTCATTAGATGCTTTTTCTTTTGATCAGATATAGCAGCCGGTTTTATGGGTATTTGTGGGACTATTTCTGGAAGTTGTACTTCTTTCTGAAGATTAATCCTTTTTTGTGTACCTCAATTTTATATCTGAAATAGTTCCTTCAAAAGATGTTTGATATTTTATGCTCAATGAATTTTCATAAATTAGACGTTTTACTTTAGTGTATGGAATTACATTGTATGAGTATCTCGAAGAAAATAACTGATAATCCAGATAATCTTTGACTGTCATTTGAATAATTTTAAATTTCAATTTCCAAGACATGGGAATGTTTAAAAGTAGTCTTATTAGCGTCAAATGTGACCAAATTTCCATATTTCGAATATATCTTTCTATACAACTATGAGCGTTGTCTATTTCTTGCACATTTCCATATCCGGATTCTCCAAATTTTTGCTCAATCACTTGAAATTTTCCACTATCTTTTTGATTTAAGAAAACATTGCAAGGCAAAAGATATTATAGAGTTTTTGTTTTGTGGGACACAGCTGTCGGACCACAATATTAGCCTCTCAAGCTGTGGATTGTCTCGTACTATTTCCTTCAAAATTCTTATTAATGCATTCGCTAAATGAACCCCAGCTCGACCACATATGAACTCATACTAAATAGCATTATAAATTGTGCTTTTGATATGGAGATGTGCCTTAAAATTATAACAGGACAATTTCATTTTAAAAAAATTTTTGGAAACATTAGATTTCGGTAAAGAAAATGTATTTTGTAAATCGAAAGTTATAACTCCGACTGTTTCATTATTTAAAAATCGACTTCTGTCGTTGTTCCTTTCTTGATTACCTACATTTTTCCGATTGATATGTTCATCAAAAAGTTTTAAATCTTCTTGTGTTGAATTTTTTTTCATGCTCTGTTCAGCACATTTATCACATATATCTTTTTTAGGTTTAAAAAAGATATGTTATATTCTGTTTTAAATATATTTTCGTAAATGTTGAATTTTACTGGGTCGTTTATTGTAGGAGTACAACTCATATATTCTTTTCATATTAAGATTTCTTTCTAAATGTTTTTTTAATAGAAGATCGGCAATAGTGTGATTCTACAGAGGGGAAAGATTTAATGTGCATACGCACCTCTTCTTTCTTTTCTTCAGAAATTACCTTTTTTGGATGTTTGCCTTGCAAAGGGGTCCGTGCTATTTCTGTAGATAAATTACCTAATAAAGAAATAATATATTCTTTGTTTACTGATGTTAAGCGTATTCAGAAAGTATTCTCTGCACACCTGCAATGTTACGCCTGAAACAACAAAAAAAATATGAATATGAATATCCTTTCTTGCTATTTTCTGATTTAGTCAGTTTACGACGAGGTGCGCCACGTTTGATATGCTTAGAATAAAAATGCAATTTTTTTTCATCGTTCAGTTTCCAGAAAGATGTACATATCTGTTCGCGCTCCTCTCTGGATATTGTCCGAGAACATTTGAATGGACAATGCTCACTGGATAGACACATGTTTTCTTTAACACTTTTTTTGGGAATTTTTTTGCCCTTTAACATTTTCATATTCTTCTCCACGTTGTCTCTTATTTTTTCTTATATTTTGTTTTCATTTCTTAGGATTTCTTAGACGTTTCTTTGTATTCTTTTTTGTTTTTCTTCTATTTCTGAATAATCGCCTGGAGGAACATTTTCTTGGTCCGGCTCTATTATTCTGGCATCCCCAGCAGCATTTATATTTGGTACAATCATGGGCGCAAAATATTCAGGAACATGGTTAGGTTCTTTATCGTCTTTATTGGAGATTGTCAGTAGAATACTATTATCAGCCACAATCGTGCATTTATTATTGATGTTTCTTTGAACGTCGACAGTGGGATTAGTTAGTACTGTATTTTTTATGACACAGTAATCTTCGTCAACATCCATAATGTCAAGAACGATTTCACAGTTTCGTCTAAAATATTTTTCGGATTAATTTAATTTCAAATAAATACCTACCAGGTATGTTAACTTACTGTCCATTAGTTTCGTCTATATGGAATTCGGAAAAATTAGGTTCATTGTCAACAGCAGCATTAATTATTTGCTCAAGAGCACTAAAACAAAATTTGAAAATAGAATTATAAAACTTACTCGATTACTTAACTACCCAAGATAGGTAGCTACCCACTTCAGTAAGTACCTACTTTTCGTTACTTTTTCAAAGGATTTAATTAGATTCAATTACTTTATAAAGAGAATGACGAAAAGTATAGCATACACGTTTTTGTATTTGTGCTATCTATTTAGACAGACCCTGTATATTAAACTGATATGGTTTGAATTCTAAGTAAATTATTCTATTCAAAATTATTATTCGCGAATTTCTGCTAATTCACACCTAGTAGATCTAAATATATTATGTATTATGTATAATATTTTTTATGTAAATAATATAATTACTGCTGTCATTATAAAAAGAAAATTGTCACAATATTTTTGACGGTTTCCAACCTACAAACATAACCAACACAAGAAGTCTACAAATTTTTACGGGAATGATCATGAAATTGAGGTTATGTTTAAATTATTAGGAATTATTTTAATATGTTTTAACTTACTTCCAATCTTCATTCGAACACTCAGGAGGTTTTAAAGGTGGAGGGAAACTACATCCACTGTCAGACATAATTTAAATAACTTTCCTTTAACACTTTATAAGTTATAAACAATCACAAGAAGGAAGAAATCGAGCTTAAATAGGTAACTGGATATGGAACAAAATAATTCTGGGTAATACAATAGCGCGCGCTCGGATGTGGCACAAAATGTACATTATTATGGCTTATGGAACAAAATAATTCTTAAATATCCTATGGAACAAGATAATTCTTAAACACTAAGTTATTTTATGGGATTAAGAATAATTATTTAGTGAAAAGTTTTTTATGGTACAAGTTACTTCTGTGATTTTTGCTCACATGGAACCAGCTAATTTTTATGTTTTCAACGGTGTATGTAAATTTTTTTTGACTAAAAAATGGATATAGAACAAGATAATTCTGGGGTGACGAAATATGCTTGAAGCAATAAACCGCATGAAAAGAGAACGCCATTTATCTTATTTTGAATCTCAAAACTTTACCAATAAAAGGGTAAATAAACCAATGCAAAATTTACCAAAGCCATCTAATTTTAATAATCAAAAGTTCTCCTCTTATTGTAAGCGAAACTGGCACTCCTTTAACGAGTGCCGCACGAGGCAACAATTTGTCCCGCAAAATCAAAATTTCAGACCTACGTACGTTAATCAACCAAGACCTAATTTTCAAAATTTCCCCAACCAAAATGCTCAAAGAAATTAACGCCACAACAAAATTTTCAACAGCCATCCCCGTCTCAACAAAATAGACCCTTAATAATAAGGCCTAATTCAAATTTTCAAAACAGACCTTTCTATCAACAAAATAGTAATTCTTATCATCCTAACCCACAAAGGAGACACACCATGTAAATCTTAATGATTATTATAATCAATCAGAATGCCAAACTATCGATTTTTACAACCAGTATGACGGTTGTAATAACCAGCAGTTTGAAAATTATTGTCCTCAAAATTTCAATTTTTCTGTTAACGAGCAAAATGGACAAGAGAATTATACTGCTAATTCTCAAGATTTGTATGAGAATTATTTATACTGCTAACTCTCAAGATATGTATGAGAATTGCGAGGATTATCCTGCTAATTTAAAATAAGGATTTTTTGGACATGTCCCGAGTATCCCACGGTTACACCAACACAAATCAAGCAAATATCCCATCAAATACAAAATATGAATCTACGGGACCCGGATGGAGAACAACGCTTCATACCGTAAATTCAAAAAAACTTATATTATATTAAAGACTCTACCAACACTTTCAAAATTTTGATAGATACCGGTGCTGGAATATCCATTTTCAAACCAAATACTTGCAAATCAAAAAGATATCCAGAAAATAGTTTTGAGTCTTTAACATAACATAAATTTTTTGAATTTACAGTATGAAACGTTGTTCTTTGTTCGGGTTCCGTAGAATCATGTTTTGTATTTGGTGAGATATTTGTTTTATATGTGTTGCAGTATCCGTGGGATACTCCGGATCTGTCTGAAAATCCTGAGGATTAGCAGTATAATCCTCATATAGATTTTGAGAATTAGCCGTATAATTCTCAAACGATTCCTGAGAATTAGCAGTATAATTCGCTTGTGGGTAATAAGAATTAGCAGTATAATGCTATATTATTTTAGTCAATGTAATCAAAATTAGGCTGATAATTGTGATAATCCTGGTAATTATAGTATTCAGATGGTTGGTTGTTAAAGTCGTCAAATTCGGAATAAAAAAAAGTCAAAATTTTGTGCATCGTAATAATTATTGTCAAAGTTTATGTGGTGTGCTTTGGTTGAATGGTTGATTAGCTGAGGGCTTTTGTTGATTGGGATTGGGTCTTCTTGCAGATGGCCCATTTTGTTGAGAAGTACCTGGTTGATTGAAATTTTGTGAAGGGAAATTCTGGAAGTTAGAATTCGAAAAATTTTGAAAATTTGGTCTGGGAAAATGTGTTTGATTAGGATAAACATTTGGTCTGAAATTTGAATTTTGTTGAGAAAATTGTTGATTCTGTCTTGTGCTGTATTAATTAATTGTATGGCCATTTTCTTTTCAAAATGAACAGAGTTTTGGTGGAATTAAATTTGCCGTTTTTGTGGATTTTAAACGATATTTTTATTGACAATGGATTTGTTAGTAAATTTTTGTGACTCGAAATAAGAGAGTTGTAGTTCGCGTTTTATTTTATTAAGCGCTTCGAGAATAGTTGTAGTGTTCCCTGCTCTTATATTTCGTCCTAATTTAGGCTCCAAACCGGTTAATAGGTTATTAAGAGTCATTGTTTCGATTAAGCGTAATTGCGTCATTTTTTTCCTCGGTTGTCATGTTTTGCTTTTGAATAGAGGCGTAAGTTATTATTGTCGCCGAGCGGTTTGTCTTTTTAAATAGTGAATTTAAAAATTTAATTTACTTTATTTTGACGATAAAATAACATGAGTTTATAATAATAGCAAATCTAACTATAAAGATATGTAGATCTAAATGAAATGAATAATATTATAGAACTAACATAAAAGCGTGTTTATGTCGTATTTGTAACATTAGGTTATCTCTGACAATTGAGCGATTCAGCATCTCTGTTCTTGGTAGGTAGTTCAGTGCCGTCCATAACTTCTCCGTCCTTAGATGAGAACTCGGGTTTTATTTAGAAAAGGCCGATAATCGTTTTTTCTTCCTCTTGTGCTTTTTCTTTGGATTTTGATTTGGTTGCATATATGTTAAATGTTGGAAATCTGTTTGTCTTAGATTTGATTTTATTCCTCCATAGTATGATTAGGACAACAATAGTGATGACAATGATAAGAGTGTAAATAATCCAAGAGTTCGATTAATTTGTAGCTGGCTCTAATATTTGGTTTTTGATTTCCTCTTGTAAATTTTCTGTGCGACTAGATAATACCGAAAATTCGTCTAGGTCGACATGATCCATTGTGGGCATATTTGAATAATGTTTTATGTATGATATATTGCTTTATATATTTAGCATCGGAATACCTATAGGTTTCAGTGTTCTTTGAAAGTTAGTATTCGGAGTGAGTTTGTATTTATCTTCAATGCCGTAGCATCTATCGGGGATTGTTAATAAATAGTTCCCTTTTAGTTGTTTCTTTTTTCTTCTCATCACAATTTGTTTCAGCTACGATGGTAGAGGGGCTAGTGATTATCCATGAGTTCGAACTCTTAACTCTTTGTATTTTAGGATTGTTAATTATTAATCTTTGTGAATCTACAGTTATTCTGTTTTTGAGAATAATCGATAAGTTGAATTTCGCAAGGTTCATTTGCTGTTCTTTGTATAATAGAGTTGTGCATACAAACAAATTTCTTTATCTCTATCTTCTTGCATCGCATTAGTCGGCATAGAAATACCAGTTGGATTTCATTAGTAAATAATTTCTTTGTGGTATAATAGTATCCATTGTTTGCAACAGGCAATGGATAGTTTGTAATAATCATAGGGTGTTGTTTCTATTAATGGTATTTTAATAATTAAATATATGTAGGAGTCCTTCTGGTAGACTGAAGTTTTATAGAGTTTCTTGTATTAATAATGTTTTGAAACGTAAGTACAATGGAATTTTTACTTCTTTCAGGTAGACTTTCGATGTTCATTAATTCTTTCCTAAGGTCATTTGGTCTTATAATTGTTTGATGCATTTGCCATAAATGAGCAAAGGATATTGCTGTGGAAAGTTCTTCTAACATATTGCAAATAAGTGAGAGAAAATGTGATAGCTGTTCTAGAATATTCTCTACAATTAATAAGTGAATGCAAAGTCCCATTTTTTTCTATTTTATTTTCAATATCGATCACCGCTGAATTAATTCTTCTCTGATTTTGTACAAGTGGCTTACGACTGACTTATCTGTGGTTTTAAAATGATTTTCCATGTCTATTTTTAATTTAGCTTCATTGTTTAATAATAATCTTTTGAAGTTTTCTTCGTATCGTTCACCATCGTTAGCTTCTAACGTGCCAGTAATTGATTTTTGAAAAGATACCAACAAAGTTAAACAGTCCTTTTGATTTTCTAACATGGCTTGGTAGAACCTACTCAAATAGTATAGTAGTTCTATTGATTTCAAAGGCTAAAATTCTATTTATTTGATAGAATATAGTGTTGGCTAAAGATACTAACTTTTTTTGTTATTTCACAGGATATATTTAGTTCCAAGTACTTATTAATATTTGCCAGGATTCTAATAATTTCGTCTTTTTCCTGCATAAATGTTTCAAAGAGTGGTTGTATGTCGAATGCATTAATTATTTCCCATTCTGATATGATGTTGTCTGCTGTGCCTAAGCGAATTGGTAGAAGTTCAGGGTTGGCTTCTAAATTTTTTAGTTGGATGTCGTCAGCTGCTGCAAGGGTGGTCCATCTGTAAGAGTAGATCTTAAATCAGAGAACTGAGTTCGGCGTTCTTTATTGTTTTATAATTTAATCATGCAAGTATTATCATTGTTAAAGGAAACTATAGAGAAATGTTCCATTAAATTTAGGGACTGTTTTAGAGCCTCTCTATTTGGGCGCTCTAACATAAACTTTTGGCCTATTTTATACTTTTCTTGTGGGTTTGTTATCTCTTTATTAACCCTGTCAACGGTTGCTGCTTTTCTTGTTTCAGTTCTTTTATAGATTGAGTCGTAAAGTTGGGAAAGTGTTTTCCTGTGGTCATCTAATGAATAATCGAAGATTATCGATTTGTTTTTGTATCAAATATATTCTTGTTTGATGAATGTCCAAATATGACATTAAAGCTTGTATGTCCTGTGGTGGAGTGGTTGGTATGATTGTACGCTATAATAGCTAGCTTCATAAGTTCTTCGTCGGTTTTTTTATTGAGTTGTGGATCTAATCGAAATATTCGAAAATGCTCAATTAGTGTCGAATGAAATCGTTCCACAATGCCATTAAATTCTAGATTAAAGGGTGTCGTAAAGTGAATATCAATTTTATGATATGCCAATAGATTTCTTATTTGGCTGTTAATAAATTCTCGACCATTGTCAGTTGTGATTGCGGCTGCGGTTCCATAATGCTCGAAATAGTGGGTCAGGGCTCTAGCTACTTCACATGCTTGTCCAAATTTTGAAAATGTATCTTCTAAGAGTCTGCTCGACGCTAAAGGTGTCCATAAAAATCATTTCAAAGGGTTTTTGTTGTGTGGGTGTTTGGTTCATTGGTATCTTGGGTGGATGTCTATTGTATTTGCCCTTTTGGCGTATGTTACACTCATTAATATAATTCTGTATCGTGGGTAACATTCTATTCCAATAATATTTTTGTTTTAATTTGTCGTTTCTTGTGAACCTATGTGATTTGTTTTCCCTTCGTGATACATTTTAATGGCTTCATTCATTTCTTCCTTTTTTTCTTAGAAATGTTCTTTCTTGTGTATATCTTATTAATTTCAGTCCATTATTGTTAAAATGTCAGTTATCTACTCGACAACAGTCTTCGTACATTTTGTCTTTATCGAAGTACATATAAAATGTGGATTTTTCGTTTGTATATAATCTCTGAGAAGTTCGATTATTTGATCATCGTTATATTCATTGGTTATTTAACCATATAGGATGGTTTTTATTGTCTACATTTAGTGTCCTACACTTCCTGGGGTTCATTGGAACTGTCTTTATGAATATTTATTTGGATTTTGTATTTATTATGTCGTCTATAATTTGAATGGCGTCTCGTGGTTCATCCCCCTCGTTGGAACGGTCAGTAAAGATTTCGGAGATATCGAAGTCATTCGTTTCAATATCTCTACCTTATGTATTTTCGATTGGGTTAAGCGTCTGGTTGACTTCACCAGGTGTTGGTATTGCTAATTCTTTTTCTCTGTCCAGTTCTTGTATTATTTTATCAAATTCAGGATCATCGATGTGTACATGCATTGATTCGGTGTAATTAGAGTGAATTTCTCTTCGTGACAATGCGTCAGTATTTGTATTTAGTTTACCCTTTTTTATATTCTATATCTGATGAACTTAGAGTCTTTTAATGAGAATAACCATCAAAGTGGTCTATGGTCTATGTATATAGTGAAGCGTCTGCCGTATAGATAAGGCCTGAAATACTGGGTGAACCAATCTAAGGAGAGCAATCTTTTTCTATCACGGAGTAGTTTTTCTCAGATTCGTTTAGTGTTCTGGATGCATATGCAATAGGTTTATCGCTTCCTACGCTTCCCTGGGATAAAACTGATCCTAGTGAGAATTGCGACGCGTCCGTTGTGAGGATAAACGGTCTTGAAAAATCTGGGTGTTGTAAAAGTGGTCTGTTTGTAAAAATGTTCTTACAAGTTTCAAAAGATTCTGCGAATTGTTTTGTGTGTTCAATTTTTGCTCCTTTCTTTAAGCAGGCTGTTAATAGTCTGATAAGTTAAACAATTCTTTATAAATTTTCTGTAATACCCTATTAGTCCCAGGAATAATTGTATTTCTTTTTTCGTATTTGGTATTAGAAATCTTACAATTGCGTCTATTTTATCTGGATTGGGTAGTATATTCTCTGGGGTGATAACATGTCAGAGAAATTTTACAGTTTGTTTTAGGAACTTGGATTTGTCCAGTCGTATTTTAAAGTTTGTTTTTCTGAACCTGTCAAAGACTAAGCATATCCTTTCTATGTGTTCTTCTAAGCATCCATATAAACTAAACATTTGTTCTGAAGACCTGATAATACATGGCTCATTGTTCTCTGGAAAGTAGAGGGTGCATTTCGAAGTCCAAAGGGCATTCGTAAAAATTCATAGTGTCCTTCGTCTGTTGAGAAAGCTGCTTTCTCAATATCTTTTTGATCCATTTCGATTTGGTGGTATCCGTTCGCTAAGTCCAAGGTTATAAAATATTGACTGCGGCCTAATTTATCCCAGACGATTGTTATGTTTGGGATTGAAAATTTGTCACATACAGTTTTTATAGTCTATAACAATACGAAATTTCTTTTTCCCGCTGTTGTCCATTTTCTTTGGAACAATCCAAATGAGTGAAGAACGTGGTGATGTTGAGTGTTTAATTATGTTCTGGTCTAGCATTGAGTCCATTTTGTGAAAATGGGAATGTTGTCTGTTGTTTTAATCTCATATTTAATTTGGTTTGTGAAGGTAAGTAGATCTTCACAATAAAAAATATCTTTATACTAGTAACAGAGTTTTCGTATAGCTTCGTACTCTTCTTGATTACAGTGTTTTAAATCGAGATTCTCCAAGTTTTTCTTTTGCACGTTATCGTAATTTATATTTGTATTGTGATAGCTATCTATGTCGATATCCATTGGTTCGGTTGTAAAGTTATTTAATTCACAACCAGGTATACATGGAATTGGTTCAATTATTGTTAATGATTTTTCTTCATCAGTATTGTTAATAAGTAATATCGTTGTTTCATTGTCCTTGATGTTGATAAGTCCTACTGGAATTTCTAAATGATTTTCAAATATTATAGAATTTATTTCAACTTCTCCAGAAATCTTCGTTGTCGGTATTTTTGCAACAATTTCTGTTTTAGGTTGAATATTATATTCATATTTAAGTTCTTTGTCATTAATGATAGATCCTAAAAGTCTTTCTCCTTCAATGAATAATGGAATTTTGCTTTGTCTGTTAATAGATATCCATTTTTAAAATCAAGAATGGCTCCTATTTCTTGCAAAAGATCCAAGCCAATCAGTCCGTCATGTTTCACTGAAGTTGAAAATATAGTGCGTGTGAAACATTCCAGGTTTGTTCAAAATTTGTGATATTGGAATATCAGCTGAGTAGAAATGTAGTGAAATACTGTGAGGTGTTTTTATCACATCTTTAATTTGATTTAGGAAAAATGTTTCAGCAATTTTTTCGGTATTAATGTTTTTGTAGACACTGTATCTGTCATAAATTTGGCTTCTAGTTCCGGAATAATAATATATGGAAGTTTTGTGTTAGCTACAACATTTACTTCTAATTGTTTCGTTGGTTAATTGGTTAGTTCTTCGTATTCGCAGGGTTCATAATATTCGTCTCCGAGGCTGGTATAGTAACATTTTCGTCCTCGTTAAAATTTTGATAGTCTTCTACAAATTGTTCTTCCGAGTAGTAATCATTTTCTACACCTTCTGGATTAAATGGTGTTTGTTGGTAATAGTCTGGTTCATATTCATAGTTTTCTGAAGAGGTACTCGGTATTTCTTGCGCTCTCCATCTCGGGGCATTTGGTGTTTGTGGGATTTTTGTTCTTCTACTAGTTCCTGATGATGTATTCATCGGTTGGGGATATGTTTGTTGCGGTTTTAGTTGGAAATTCATACGTTGGGGATTTTGGAAATTTTGGAAGTTTCGATTGTTTTGGAAATTTTGTTGAGTTGGAGAATTCTGACGTAAATTCGGAAAAGTTTGAAACGGTTTCTGTTGAAAGTTTGTTGTGGGTTTCGAGGAGTGAAATAATTTGGTAGACGGTTAGGGACATTTGTTGTAGGACGATTCATTGTAGAGTCTGTTCTAGGAAGAAACGGTTGTGCATAGGTGGGATTGAATTTTTGATGTCCATAGTTAATCTGCGTTGTCCTTATTTGAAATTATTTTTTTGAAAGTTATTTTTGGGACCTAACTTTTGTTGACGATTGTAGTTCATATTTTCTTCTTCAACTACCATATTTATGGCGTCTTCTAGAGTTTCTGGTTCTTTACATCTTACTTAATAAGTGGTTTAAATGGGCGTTGAGTCCTGATAGGAAAGTTCTTATTGCCATTTTGTTGTATAGCATAATTTTTTCTTGTTTTAATGCTATTGAATTGTCTGTCATTTGCACCTTGGAAAATAAAAGGCTTCTTAGCGATATGCATCTGTCTGCAAATTGGCTAGGGGATTCGTTGTGATTTTGTGTTAACATCATTAGGTCATTAAGTAGGGATTCTTCATTATGTTGATCGCCAAATGTATTTAATAATAAAAGTTTTAAATCAAGGAAAGTATTGACTTCTCTGGCTGCTAAAGTTTGAGCTGCTCTGCCTACGATTTTATTTCGAAAATGTAACTTAAAAAATTGAGTTCTCACGGCGTTATTGTCCGTTACTAACATACCTAGGACTTTCTCGCACGAATTATGAATGCTAAGTTGATATCATTTTTACGATTACAGCTTCTGCTGACATTGCAAAGCATAGTTTATAAATATATGTGACTGCGGTTACCAACGCAGATTTAGCTCATTGTTTGAACCATACATTGCTTGTTAATTTAAATACTAATAATAAAGTTGGTTATTTTTCGAAATTATTTGCTTTTTAAAAACGAAGTATTTAACATCAAATACGTAAATGGCGCAGTCGGTAGGATGAGCAAAGGTATTTTACGGAAAAATATCGTGAATCTCAATTCTTTATTGCTCAAAAGTTTAGAAAAGTGAAAGTTCGAGTTCCAGCCCAGCAGTGACGAATCTCCAGACGGACAGACAACGCAAACCATCGAGGTAAGTCGAGTTTAATCCTTCTGTTTCTTTCCAAGTTTCTAAAAATCATTTTAGATTCTCTCCGGAAAAAAGTAGCTATTAGGCCGTTCATTGTGAACAACTACAAGGTTTTATTTAACAAAAATAATTATCCTGTAGAGTATCAATCTAGATACACGTAATTTTAAGAGAAACATATTTTTCATTTGTTTTCGACTGAAAAAAAAATACTATTCAGTTTAAAATATTTATTTGAAGAAAAAAATTTTCTTCAATTTTTATAATTCAACTAATACGTTCTCATAGTCTAGTGATTATTATAAGACTTGCTTATAATAATTGATACGTGGTCAGATTCCAGTATCCATCATAACGACAGGAATAAAAACAACTTTAGCTTAGTGGCAATTGATAGACTTTCTACAATTGTTAGTGTGTGGTCAGATTCCAGCACTCATCCTAAGAACAGATATTTTTAGTGACAAATATAAGATTTGCTTATATTTGTAGGTAAGTGGTCAGATTCCATTACCCTTCGTAACATATAGGTATTTTATTCATACTCGCATATCAATAATTCTAGCTTAGTGGCAATTGATAGACTTTCTACAATTGTTAGTGTGTGGTCAGATTCCAACACTCATCATAAGAACAGGCATTTAGTGACAAATATAAGATTTGCTTATATTTGTAGGTAAGTGGTCAGATTCCATTACCCTTCGTAACATATAGGTATTTTTGTTCATACTTGCATAAAAAAAAAAAAAAATGGACTCATCTTTATACAGAATTTACTCAGACAATATTCCTCTTTTTAATGGAGATAAACATCTCTTAACACCATTCATAAGAGCTTGTGAGGACCTAGTGTCCACATTTCAAAATTTAAGAGAGCTTAATAACCCAATTAATAAATGTGTAGTAAATACGATAGTTTCACGCCTCAGAGGGCACGCTTCAGAAATTATTGGCCCCAGACATGAATTAAACACCTGGCCCTTGATTAAACAAATACTGACGCAAACTTTCTCAGACGGACGTAGCGAGGACACCCTACTTAATGACCTTATGTCCACCACCCTGAATAAAAATGAAAATCTAATAGAATTTGGCTTAAGGTTACAGACTCTTAGAAGTCTACTAGTTGCAAAATTAAACGAAATTGGTGAGAATATTGAGACCAAAAGAATAAAAATCGAATACTATGAAAAAATTGCTTTAAAAACGTACATTAATAATTTATCCGGAAATACACAAATAATTGTTAAATGTAAAAACCCAAATAGCATTGAACAAGCCATAGGCTATGTCAGAGAAGAAGAAGCTGATTTAGAATTTAGAAGTCGTATGCAGAAAAAACAAGTAAATTCACAATTTTTAAAACCAAATTTTCCAAATTTACAAAATCAAAATTATAAAATGCCAATTGGAAATTTCCAAAATAATTATCAGAAACCTGTATTTCCCAGCCAACCGATAAATATTCAGCCGAGATTTATTCCCCAACATTTCCCAACAAACTCGCAAACATTTAGACAAAACACAAATAACAGTAATGTATTCAGACAAAATCAATTTAGACAATACCAACCAACACCAATGTCCACACAAAGCCGACAATCTTCTACACAAAGACAACAAAATAACTTCTCCCAACAAAGACCTTTGAATGCACAACAAATTCAAAGTAAATTTCCGTGGTTTCAACCTAAACCAACCCCCAAATATATAGCTGAAGAATTAAATAATATTTCCTCAGAAGATCCTTTCTATTTTAATGACGAAATGAAAGAACGATTTAATGAGTACCCTCCAGACATGTATCCAGAATTATACACGGACAATTTCTTAAATTTTATGCAAAATCCGGACAGCGAACAGATAAATAATGACGATGAAAATTTTCACAGTACTTCGAATACAGAGGACCAGATATAGCCCTTAACGCATATGTAAACGCGTTGCCGTATATTCAAATAAATAAACCCAATATAAAATTACTAATAGATACAGGTTGTAATGTCTCAATGTTAAGACCTAGTATTGCCGAACTATATTTCCCAGAATACATATACAAAGCCCCTTCGGTATTAAAAACACCAATGGGAAATCGCGAAGTTATATGCAAAGCATTAATTCCTGCATTTGAGGAATTTCAAACTAAAGGTAACATAGAATTCACTTTGTTCCCATTTTCTGACTATTTTGACGGCATCATTGGACTAGACGAGTTACGAAATCTCAAGTTAACAATGGATTTTACAAACCAGGTACTATTTAACGATACAGTACAAATACCATTTCATTACAGAGATCAAAATTCACAAAACAAATATAAAATAGAAATTCCACCTCGCGAATGCCTAGAACGACCATTCCCAGTAAATATACCTTATGGAGAAATACTAATACCCGAAACTAATATTAATGGATTTTATATCCCTGAAACCCTTACGGTTGCAGAAAATTACCATGCTAGATTCGAAATACAAAATGTTACAGACAAAACTATATGTCTAGAATTTAACCGACCTTTTAAAGCCCAACAGCTACAAGGTGACCAATTTGACTTTTATCACATTGAAAACTTTATGCCCAATTATCAGACAAATACAAAGAATACAGACATGTTAAATAATATCAGAATAGACCACATGAATGAAGAAGAGAAAAATGCCATCTTAAAATTAATTTCAAACTTCCCCGACATTTTTCATAATGACGACTCTAAACTAACATTTACAAATACAGTAAAACACCAAATAAAAACGACGGACGAATTACCGATTCACACTAAAACCTATAGGTTCCCTTTTTGTCACAAAGAAGAAGTAAATAGACAGATAAATAAAATGCTTAATGACGGAGTAATTAGACATAGTCAATCCCCCCTGGTCAAGTCCGATATGGATTGTATCAAAAAAAGCGGACGCCTCCGGCAAGAAAAAATGGCGTATAGTTGTAGATTATAGGAAGATAAACGACAAGACTATTGACGATCGCTACCCGATACCTAACATCGAAGACATCCTAGACAAACTCGGGAAGTGTAATTACTTTACCACATTAGACTTAGCGAGCGGTTTCCATCAAATAGAAATGGACCCTCAGTCCGTACAAAAAACCGCATTCAACGTAGAGCACGGGCACTACGAGTACCTTCGTATGCCTTTTGGGCTAAAAAACGCCCCAGCCACTTTCCAAAGGGTCATGGACCACGTATTAAAAGATTTACAAAACCGCATATGCCTAGTCTATATGGATGATATTATTATCTTTTCAACCAGCCTTCAAGAACACATATCAAATCTAAAACAAGTTTTTCAAAAACTAAGAGACGCGAAATTAAAAATCCAACTAGACAAGTCAGAGTTTTTAAGACAAAATGTCGAGTTTTTAGGGCACGTAATTACGCCGGAAGGAATTAGGCCTAATCCGAATAAAATAAAAGCCATTTCAAAATTCCCATTACCAAACACAGCAAAAGAAATAAAATCTTTTTTTAGGACTATTAGGATTTTACCGCAAGTTTATAAAAGACTTCGCAAAAATTACAAAGCCGCTAACGAAGTGTTTAAAGAAAGGTACTAAAATAATACATGACAATGAGTTTAGAAATGCATTCGAACTTTGTAAGACAATTCTGACCAATGAACCCCTGTTACAATACCCGGACTTCGAAAAGCCCTTTATTTTAACTAGTGACGCTTCAAACTACGCCATAGGAGCCGTTTTATCCCAGGGCCCGATAGGAAAAGATAGACCAATTGCTTACGCAAGTCGCACGCTTAATGACGCCGAACAAAATTATAGCACCATAGAGAAGGAACTACTAAGTATCGTAAATTTTACAAAATACTTCCGTCCGTATCTATTCGGACGTAAGTTCACCATCATCACGGACCATAAACCACTCCAATGGGTAAATAACCTTAAAGAACCTAACTCTAGATTAATGCGCTGGCGCTTAAAACTCATGGAATATGATTACGAAATTATGTATAAAAAAGGCAGCGAAAATAAAGTTGCAGACGCCCTATCGCGTATAGAAATACACCCGATCGAAACACAATCAATGATAGGTAACACGGACGCTAGCGAAAACAGAATAACCGATGATTTTCCCGACATAGCTTTGGACGATTTAATAACATTAGAAAATTCACCTATTGAACAATTAGACACAAATCCAGAGACAACAAACAAAAAAATAAACATAATTTCAGACGTCATAATAAAACAGAAAAACCCTTCAAATGAAACAGTACATTCCTCCCAATCGAACCCCACACTAAATATACCCATAACCGAACAACCGATAAATGGATTTAGGAACCAGATCATACTAAACGTAACAAGAGACTTAATAAAACCAAAAATTAAGCTTGAAAAACCTTTTAATGTTAAAGATCGAATAAAAGTGACATTGCCCATTCAAAATTTCGAAGAACATCTAGTAGAAACGTTTAAAAATTATATTAAACCAAATAAAACTTATGGCCTACTAATACAATCAAATTTTGTACACAATGTCATAATCAATTTACAAAAATACTTTAACGATAAAGCATACAAACTTATTCAAACAAACAAAATAGTTAAAGAAATAGTTGACAAAGACGAACAATTGGAAACCATCCAAAATCACCATGAGACAAAAACCACACACAGAGGTATAACCGAAACAAAAACAGCGCTAACAAGAACTTATTATTGGCCCCAAATGACTAACCACATAACGAATTATATAAATAATTGTATAACTTGTCAATCAGTTAAGTACGAAAGACGACCCCCTAAATTTGAATTAAAACCGACCCCAATAGGCGAACACCCGTTCGAACATATTTATATTGACACTTTCTCAATAAGCGGACAAAAGTTCCTAATGGTAATTGACTCTTTCTCGAAGTTTGCACAAGCATACCCTATTCATCTTGTAACAACTGATATCTTAGATCAATTAATGATATTCTTTTCACATTACGGTATTCCCAAAAAACTAACCTGTGATCCAGGTACCGAATTCAAAAATAACCTATTTTCAGAGTTTTGCAAAAAACATAACATAGTATTACATCACGTCACAACCCGACATCCAAATAGTAATGCCCCAATTGAAAGACTACACTCCACACTCATAGAAGAATTACGAGCTTTAGAACTAGAAAGCCCAAGACAAAATATAAAACAATTAATGACCCTTGCAATATTAACATATAATAATACCATACATTCCTCTACACGCTACACACCTTTTCAAATCATAAAAGCAAACTTAGAGTTCGACACACCTTTTAACCTCTCGGAAAATAAAATAATGTCAGATTATATTGAAAACCAACAAAGAAATATGAAAGTTATGAACGAGTTTATAAATAAACAAAATAAAAAAGGTAAAAGACTTAACCAGACAAAACCAAGACAGAACCGAATTCCCTGTATTTAAACCAGAATCTGAAGCTTTCTTACTTCAAAATATACGCAGAAAAATAGCCCCAAAATACAAAAAAAATAATAATTAATAAAGACTTAGATAATAAAATAAAAACCAAGGATAATCGTATATATCATAAACAAGAAATTAAACCAATACGACTAAGATCTAATGAAACATTATCTGTTTCAGATGTGGAAAATACTAGTATTCACTCTGCAAATGATGCCAGTACATCTACAAATTAAAATGACACCCTTAACTAATCCCCCTAATGCCCTTCTTAATCAGTAAAGCCAAGGTAACGAATCATAAACACTCTTTTATAAAATATATTGACTTAAATCTTTTTATCGACCCTCTGAAAGCTATCGAAACAAACGAAAGATCGATAGTACCAATGATCGACAAAAAGGATGAACTATATCCCTCAATAAACGAAATTCATAATCACTTAAACTATTTGAGAGACAAGGCCCAAAGAAAGTTAAACCAAATAAAACCCTCTTTCAACTTACGTACAAAACGAGGACTACTTAACATTGTAGGAAAAGGCTCCAAATGGGCCTTTGGTTTATTAGACTCAGACGACGCGGAAAGATACGACAGTGCAATTAACGCCTTAGACAAAAATCAAAAAAAGTTACACCATGATCTTGAAAACTATATTACAATAACAAAAAGTTTTATGAATGAGAGTAAAGAGACACTAAACAAGGTAATAAGTAATCAGGTCGTAATCAACAAAAAGATGAGAACATTGGAAAGCAATTTGAATAAATATACATTGTTCCTAAATATTCAAAACTATCTAGACGTAATGATAATTGATTGCCAGAATATAATTGAAATATTGGATACACTCGAAAACTCAATATTATTTGCCAAACTAGGGATAATACATAATAACCTATTGCCCCTAAATGAAATAAAACAAATGAAAAATGTTATACAGGAAATCTATAAAAATGGATTACCTACATTTAAGTTCGAACAATCTTATTTAGAAATTATAAAAGTAGAAATTCATTACATACTAGACAAATTATGTTTCGTCTTCCACATACCTATAACGGACGAGAATCTCTATGATTATTATCACTTATTCCCGATCCCCGTTAACAATAAAATCATTGTACCCCCAAAACCATACATCCTGATAAACTCGACAAACCATTACTACTCCAGAGATCCATGCCCAATGGTTGAGGACCTGTGCGTGTACTTTGTACAACAACCACCTTTCCAGGATGATTGTATCCCACATGTACTTAGAGGAAATCAACTTAATAACTGCCCCACTATTCAGGTGCATAAAATCACATCCACCATAGTCGAACCAGTGGACGACGCCCACATTATAATAATACCTGCAAACAAAACAAAGGTACAGAAATTATGCCCCGAAAGTGAATTTGCCGAAATAAACGAACCACATCTAATCTACCTACCACAAAGCTGTTCGGTTCATATAAATAATTACAACTTCGAAAATAATGCCATTTCCATCCAAGGAAAACCCATCGAACTCCTACCTATTAGAACAATAAAAATGTTATCACACAACGAGTTGCCCATGGTACTACAGGAAGTACATACCGATAAATTAGACGATATTTATCGCGTTGCCAAAACCACTCACCTTCAGGACTTAGAAGAAATTCAAAATCTTGGAACTAATGATATCTTACTTTATATTTGTATAACTTTAATTATTATCATATTATTATATATATTATACAGGTACTTATCAAAAAATAAAGATAAGATTACCCAGTTATTTGTAACGCATAATTCGAAAAATGATATCAAACACGAAAACAAACCTACCCCTTTGTTTTCATCTTAGGGATGGACGAATTATGAATGCTAAGTTGATATCATTTTTACGATTACAGCTTCTGCTGACATTGCAAAGCATAGTTTATAAATATATGTGACTGCGGTTACCAACGCAGATTTAGCTCATTGTTTGAACCATACATTGCTTGTTAATTTAAATACTAATAATAAAGTTGGTTATTTTTCGAAATTATTTGCTTTTTAAAAACGAAGTATTTAACATCAAATACGTAAATCACGTGTCCAAAAAATTTAATAGACATCCGGGGGGGGGGGGGAGGGAAAGATTATAAATATTTTCTCTTATTATATTATTTATACTTATTTTATGTGTGTGGGGGGGGGGGGGGGAGCCAGAACCCTTTTTGTGGTGGAGGGGGGGAGGGGGGGGGGCAATAATTTTTTTTTTTTGGGGGGGGTGGAAAAAAAATTTTTGGGGGGGCCCGAATTTTTTTTTTTTTAAAATAAATTTATCCCCCCCCAAAAAAAAATTTTTTTTTTTTTTTACTTCTTTTTTATAAAATTTTTTATAGGGGGGCCTTGGATTTTTTTTTTTAAATTTTTTAAAATAATTATTTAATTTTTTTTTTTCTGTAAAAATAATTTCTTGTCTATTTTTTTTAAAATTTTTTTTTTTTTAAATTGACATTTTTTTTTCTAAAATTGACCTTTTAAATGTCAAACTCTTATAATTTTCCTAAACCCACTTTATAAGGCCCCAAGTGTAAAATATTTCAGTTTACATCAGTTTTATTTAAGTACTTGGAAAATATATTTTATTGGCTTGATAATGTAGACATGATTTATAATCTTCCCAAGAGTATATTTTTTTGTAAAGACAAATACAAAAAGTTTGGGTCCCGTGGACCCCCTTTCAGATGGCCAATTTTGCTCATCACCGAATTTATCATTGTCTTTGGCCTTTAGAACATGTGTACCAATTTGAAAGCTTTATCTCAAAAACTGTGGCTGCTATCGCGATACTAAAGACATGCCGACAGATTTTTTTCCATAAAGTTATGTTTTTTCATTATAATTCGTCGAGATTTGTCCAGAAATGAAATAATAATGCAATTTTTTGAGTTATCGCGTACACACACACACACACACGCACGCACGCGCACACACTAACCCACCCACGCACGCGCTCACCCCAACACACACACACACACACACACACACACACACACACACACTGGAAATTCTGACCGTGGTGGTTATTATTTGAATAAGTTGTTTTTCTTTTATAAATCATGGTTTTTTTCTGTCTTTGGTATTACTTAAACGTCAAAATCATGTGTTTTGAATATATGATCGATTATTTTGCGTAAGTTATTTTTAACGGGTCTTTTCCCCAGCCCCCACAATTTTTAAATTTAGTTTTAATACGATATTAAGATTATTGCTACAATTTTGATGTTCAGAATTTATCTAAAAATAATGTCTAAATAAAAGTAAAGAGCTTTTTACATTCGTATATTCTACTTATTTGGTCAACTGTATAAATTTAAATATCAGATTTAAATCTGAATCTAACTTCAACTACAAGATAAATTGTTTTCAAAGTACGCTTTATATTGTGATATAAAAATCAAGGTGAAATTACTTTTCTTGCTTTTAACGTACCTGTGTAGTAGAGATAATTCTGACAAATAAACCATACAGTTTTTTTTTCAGTTTATAGAGAAAATTTATTCATAGTGCAAGCTAGCCAGCACTCGTTTATATTTAAATTACTTTTCTTCTCTTTGATCATGCAGCAAATTGACGTTAGCAGTAGCAATTATATTTTTATACATTTTTAGTTAATCGATTTTTGGCAGCAAAATTGGTATTCGTAGTGCATGATAACACGTAATTATATTTAAATTACTTCTTTCTAAGCAAGACTGGCGCTCGTAGAGCAAGCTAGCTCTAATTTGTATTATTGTAATTTTCTTAAAGTTTTACTAACACACGGTTATACCGTCTGATAATTATTTTTAGGATTAAGGCATAACTTTAGCGGTTTATATTTTTATATCTTTTCGATTATTCGATTTTTCTCTACTTATGTGTTTTATATTACATGGTAATAAGTAGTATGTAATAAATACCTCATATATTTAATCAACTTTTTTTCTTTCTGATCATACTACGTGATCTGGCGCCTACTTTTCTGAACCCCACCATGCTCTCGTCAAAAAAAAGCAAAAAAAAAAACGTTTTTTTCTAAAATGCTTCCTATAAGCACTCTACGATGCTTGAAAGTATAACATTCATTAAACAGGCTTTATAAATAATTACTCAGTGATGGTTGGAAGTACCGACTACAAATCCAGCAAGGACAATTGTTTTCATAGTAGCTACGCACACGAAATCAGTGGCGTTGGAGTTGGGGCCCGGCCGGTTTGATAGAATCTTACATAAAAGTCAATTGCAACCGAATGGATTTTTGTTTTGTGTGATTTGGATGTACCATCTTTACTAAAACTTTGTCACCCTTAAGGTCCCAGTTTATATTCAAAAATCTTTTTGATCTTTACCAAGAGGCGACCAATCGGCGATCATAAAATAACCTCCTTCAGGTATTATCGGCTTCATTCCCACTTCTGATAAAAATTTTACCATAAAGTCTCTTTTTGATTCCAGTTCTCTAGCCAAAGAAACAAAGTAACAGTCATCATCATCTAATGATTTTAATTCTTTCTCAAAGGCAATTGCTAAAGCTTCCTAAAAAATAAAGAAACAAATATTTTAATGACATACCCACAATTTTAAAAAGTACCATATAGGTACCAAATAAGAATACGTATATATTAAATGAATGATAAATTAAAGTTAGAGTAAAATTTTGCACAAGGATCATTTTTAATCACTTATTTAATATCAGTCCATCGGAGTTCTGATGGCTACTGTAGACTTAGGAGACATCTATCATTGATATGTATTGAGGAAGGTCCTACATGTCCAGGATGCAGAAGTGATGAAGAAACGTCTTACCACTTCCTAGGACAATGTGAAGACTTTTGGCGACTAAAACATAGTAACTTCGGTTCTGAGGCGTTTCTAAGGGAGGAGATCTCTCGCATTGAGTGAGATCCTGACCTATAATAGAACATCTGAGAGAATCGACGAGGAAGCAACAGATGTACGGCTGAGGGAACAGCAGGAGGTGGGTAAAAGGGCCCGTCTGCGGCCTACTTGCCAGGCGTCAGCATCCTCCACCATTACCATTGCCATTAAGTCAGTTCATTTCCATTACCAATCACCGTTGCCAGGAGATATGCTCATCAGTGTTTGTGTAAGCACTAGCATGCCTAACCTAGATATTTTGCCAAACTACCACTTTGCCGTAGGGATAGGAATCTTTAACATGCTCATATCGTAGATAAGCGGAACTCACAGTTTTACATCCTTTTAGAAAGACGGTGACGAAAGCAGGTCCGCTCATCCACTATACTGTATCAACTTGGTTCTGTCCAGTTTTAAAACCGGGCGGTTTGGATGGACGCACATGTCACTGTCCTTCACACCACGAAGCCGATATATTGGAACTTGGTGGTCTGTACAAATAGCAGATAGTAAGGTGAAGTCTCTATACTTTGATTCAACTGTTAAACATAGATATTACCCAGTGAAAAGAGATACAGAAAAATCGTTAAAATTAGTATTATTAAAATACATACTGTTGTGTTCTTAAATTACTCTAATCGATCATATACTTTATAATCATTATTACTTACAGATCAGTATCATGTCGGCATAGCCAGCAACACAACATATACAAACAAGAGATATGCTGAGAGACGATTTCTCTAAATCTGAATACCGAATATTCTATCAAAAATGTCTGCCAAATAACGAATAATAAAATTAAATTAATCTTTTAATATTTGGTGCCGAATATTTGATGTTATACAGGGTGGGGAAATAGTACGTCCGACTTCGATATCTCGAATTCTATGATAGCTAGAAACTTGATTTAAAAATATAAGTAAACTAGACAAAAAGTCTATCGCCGGAAATTGTTTTCGAATATACAGGGTGAGCCAAGACGATTCTACAGGGTCAAGTAACATTTTTTTAAATGAAATGCCATGTATATCATTTTTTGTAACCTCTTTGTGGCCTCCTTTCACCCCTGTATTATTATTGACTTTCTCCCAGCCACTTGGACGTAATGATTTTTTTTCTTGAAATTATACCATTTACACATGTATATTAAAAATATCACTACAAGCACAATTATCGATTTTAAGAAAAAATATGTTAGTACCCGTTTTGAGACATCTGTGTGATGACACTCAGCCATTTCCACTTGTTAAAAGTATACAGGGTGGCCAAAAAAGATTTTTAAATTTACAACTTTTTTGAACTGAATTTTCTCAATTTTCTCATATTTTTGAACGATGTGATGTAGGATTGAAAAACGAACATTACTTGTACGTACATTCCTATGGCTATTTATGACCATTTTCAATTTATGGCCTCCGAAAAAAATATCCTGCGTACGGCTCTGCTGTCAAGAGCAACATTCTAATTGTCACCACCTTTGAAACATGTGCATACAAGTTCCATACGTATCCTCACTCTGCTTGCAACCTCTAGCGTGTCTTTTTGATTTCTTTACCATGTTCATCGCATTTGGTTCTAAAAATTCAAATCGCATCGATCCTCTGTTGGCCCTTATTATCTTGCACTATATACTATATCCTATAACTAATCCTTGATTATATTAGTCTTCTCGTCATCAATGGTCTTTTTTTTATTCAACTTCCAATTCCAATTTAAAATTCTTTATTGCCTATTCATTTAGATGTCTATTTAATATTAATTAGGTATTTCATTTATTTCATATACATAAGTACATAAAACAAACAAACAATATGACATAGGGGAAAAAGTTTTAACAAAAAATTGTTTCCAGCCAGGACGACATGCCGTCTAGATACGGCTGTGCCCTTCTGGTTGTCTTGTATCATTTTTTGCCTTTTGTTGTTCTGTATGGCAGCATTTTCCATTATTTTTGCAGATGTAATTTTATTGACATGAAACAAAAAACTGAGTTTTTGGTCTAATCCACAGGTCAAACTCCAATTCAAAGCTCCTTCATTTGATTTGCACAATACAAAAGAGTATTATTTATTGAGTAGTTGAACTAAATAAAGTTGTTTTTTTTTTAAAAAGTTGCATAGGTATTTACATTTTTGTGTATTTAGAAATAATTTATTGGAGAAGTCCATAAGTTCAAATCATCTAAATCCATCTATAAGAATTCACAATCATTTGGGGTTCCGATTATTCTGAATAATTTTAATACGTTTAATATGATGAGAAAATTAAACGAGTCAGATTATTCCCACAATGAAATCTTATGATTCATGTGTTCGACATACTGTGAGCGATTTTTTAAGTAGGGTTTAAAGAAAATTAATAAATAATTGTCAAAGCCAAATCGCTTCATTATGTTAAAATAAGGGGATGATTTATTGAAGCTAAATGTTTAAAAAGGTAGTAAACACCCTCAAAAATTGCCCAAATGATTGCAAGAAATCGAAATGGAGAATTAGCAGTATTAAATTTATGTAAAGTTAGATGCAATATTTTTGGCTTTCATTTACGTACGTTTTATATTTAAAAAAATTTTTGTTCATTATGTTTATGCAAGATTTTATTTGTTTTATAGAAATAAAGTTCTTTAAATGAAATTCTTAAAATTTAGTATTTGCGAAATGTTACTCAATATGTTTAATTGCATACTAATGGAATGGTAATCAATTTCATGGATACTCTTCTAATTGCTATAACTTATTATATTATGATGATTTTAGGGTATACTTTTTATACTTTTTTATGTTTGCCCAAGGGTTCATCTATTTGCCAGTCTAATTTTCTCACAAAAGAAAAAAATAGGTACCTGAATAAGGGTAACTCCAGAATAAACAGAATTCTGATGAATCATCTGTAGATTAACCAACAAGTTAGCAGGTCCATAGGCCCACCCTAACTTCCAACCAGTTACATTGAATGTTTTACCAGCTGATCCTATAGTAATTGTTCTTTCCCACATACCAGGTAATGTGGCTAAATGAAAAAAAAAATAAGCAAAATAATATTTTGTTTGAAAAAATGTGTTCAAATTTATTCAGTAGTTCAAATTTACATTTATTAAATAAAAGAAACGTATTTTCATAAGGTTTAGGAGCGAAAAACGTAAACCTAAGTGTAAATAAATATATATTTATATTCAAATTGAAATATTATATAATATAAGTTATATTTTCAATCTAAGAAAATTAAAAAGGCTTCTGCGCAAAATTTAGATCAACCTTTTGTTATAAGTATATTTTTGGATTTAGAAACATAATATATATTTATTTTATTTGGCATATCATCGCCTTAAAATGTTTAATAATATTTCTATTAAAACATTTATGAACATTTCAATTTTATTTGCTAATTCCTACAAGGATCAATCAGTATCTTACGTTTGAATAAACACAATTTACATAATACGCGTATACTTATTGAAAAATAACTAAAAATTAAGTTTCAATTATATCAAATTATGGTGACATTGAGAAAAAAAAATCTTATTTGTATAACGTCATCTTGTGACAGCATTTCCTTTGATTACTCCTATTCAGTATACATGTTAATAAATTGAATTTACTGTAACAGTAAATTCAATTTATTAACAACTAAAACTTCGGTGGCTGTTTTTATAATATTTATCACTATTATAAGAATACCTATAGTTCTCTAGATCATATAACAGTTATCAGTGCATAATATCTTTATGTTATTCCTACACTTGTCTACATTTCATAAAAATTTTACTTGTTCTATATCAATATTTGGAGATTGAGATACCCAGAAATATAAATGACTAATGCATGTATTGATATTGTGATTAATATATGTCCTTATCTTTATTCATAATAACTAGAGATCGGGAGGTAGCGATAACTTCCAGATACAATTTTTACGTAGATATAATATTACATTGTAAACATCTAATAAAACATTCCAAAACAATATGAAATGATAAAATATTCTTATCTACTATGCAATGAATCTGATTTCTTTATACAAATGGGAACAAAAAATCAAAGGTTTTTATCAGGTAATTTGACGGCTTGCAACTATAAAAGACAATTACTTACTGACCGACGGGACTGGTTACTGTATAGTGTCCAATAGCAATTCATAGATAGATATTGGCGGATGGCGTTTCTTTGCTTCCGTTTACGCCCACTGCCTTATGTTGAAAATTAATACACCAATGACTTCGAAGTCATTGAAATACACTCTACATACGTAATAATAAAACGTCGATCTGAATAACACGTAGATACGTAAACAGTACGAAATTAAAGACAACGATGGTTAAGTTTTTTAAAACATCTCGTTTAATTTTTGCAAAAATGTATTAGTGGGCAGTATAGAAATGTTCAGGTGCCATTGAAACCGAAGAAAATCACAAACGTGACAGTATTAAACAAAAAAAATTTTCTGAACTGAATGACAAATGCGTCTGGTTTAGCGTGGATAAAACCACCAATGTTTGCAGCTGGAGGTGGCAAATGTTTTAGTGGGTGCATTAATATTAGTAATATACTTTTACTCTTGTGATCACTAGATAAAAATACATGTGTGTGTGTGTGTTAGTGTTACATTCACCAATACTTTCAACCCTCTTGGTATTAACTTTGGATGTTACCGAACTCAAAATAACCACAATATGTAAGAAAGTATGTTTGGGCGTCGGAATATGTAACGGTGTTTTCGTTCGGATAGCTGGTTTGGAGAATTAATCCAGGATTTCTGTTAATTGTAAATAAGAAAGTCCAAAGTATACATAACAGAGTTTATTTCATTAAAGCAACATTTATCCGAAATATGAAGTGAAATAAACATAAAATCAGATTCTCTAACAATTAAACTAAGTCAAGTACAAAGTTAATAAATCCTTTTTACATATATACATCGGTGAAATTAATTTACAGGGAGGAATTTAATTCGGTGATTAAACGGTACGACGACGGTAGGCTTCAGCTCCACGTGCTGAAGGAAACATCCAGGACTCGATGCGACGGTAAGTTCGATAAATTATTTAACGGCGGTGGGTCTAGCTCAACGCGCTGAAGACTCACGGCAATAAATAATCACGGGACTGGTGACGGCGGTTGGTTTAGCAATTATTTACTTACGACAGGTCCAGCTCAATGCGCTGAAGGCCCACGGTAATAAATAATCACTATGCTGGTGACGGCGGTGCAGGGCGGTAAAAAGGCTACCAACATCAGGAGGTCTAACTCAGCGCACTAAAAACCTCAAGATGCTACTAGACATTCGGCCTGGCGGCGTCGTCATCGGGTTCTGAATTATAACCAAATGGAGTCAAGCTCAACGCGCTTAAGACTCCTCAACTACCCAGTTCAACGCGCTGAAGGTAGCTGTCAGTAGAAAACTGAATTGGTTCTCTTGGCTACGGTGATTCTATTTATACCAAAATTATAGCCTTGGTGACGTCTTATATTTCATGGCAGCAGGACGTGCGTGGCAGCACATGCCAAACGGTAATTACAGAAACTATGAAAATGAATATATGCATGATTCATCACATGACGGCAGGAAATGCGCGATAGCACAAGACTAACGAGAATTTCCGAAACTATAGTAATGAATTATCATATTATGTATAATTCATTACAAGTTCTTAATGTACCTTGACAATTTTGTTTGATTTTTGTACTACACTACAATTTAAAAATAATTCTATATACAGGGTGTTCCAAAAATGCACATAACCATATATCTCGGAAATGAAGTGTTATCAGACCCATCTTCATAGGAATTTTTTTTCTTATTCTGACGTAAGGAATTTGTGCCGTACATTTTTGAAACATTCTGTATGTTAATAGATATGGTTGCAGCTATATTTTATCTGTAAATAATTCTATCACACTTAGTGGTGGACGATATGAATATTTCGCAGTGCGGGAATTTATGTGGAAATATACACGAGGAAATATGACTTCGTTAGACATTTACCTAAATTCAGACAACCATCGGCAATTGAAGAGTTCTGCCCAATGTGCTGTTGTTAGTTCAAGATAATACTCACTTTATAATTAAATAATTCTCAAGAAATTTTGATGTGACAAAATCTGCTCTGGCAAAAATAATTATTTTTGGTATTTTTTCCTTATGAATTATAATTCATAAGGAAAAAATATTATCCTTTCGGAAAAATATAATCCTTTCAAAGTTTATCCAGTACATGCGTTAAACGAAAATATCATCCTTTCAAAGTTTACCCAGTACATGCGTTAAATGAAGATTGAAGATGATTTATATCGCCGGATTTATTTTTGTGTGGTGTTATTACAGATGTGCAACCAAAATTTAGATATTGTTAAAAACATACTCTTTTCCGACGAATCAACTTTCTGTTTGAAACTACATTGTCAACAGATAAAATTGTAGGTATTAGACAACAGAATCCACATTGTATGGTAGACGTGCACACACAACACTTCACTATTTGTAGATGATAGAGTTGTGGGTCTTTTTGAAAACACTCTGACTGAAATTTACATTTATTCAAGAGGAGTAATTCCAGCCATAGCACTCCTATTTCCAAAAAAGATCCTGATATTCCTCATAATGATATTTTTTTCAAAAGACAGGACTCTACCACACAGCAAGCGCAAAATTTTTTATACGAAAAATTAAAAAATGTAGGTATTTAAAATGGACCTGTAGAAATACAACCCTCCAAAGTTGAGAGTTTTAAACATTCAATTCTCAAATTCTCGGGAACTGCTGAAGATCTTCTAATGAAATACGGTACGGTTAAATGTCATATGCATGCCAACAACTCCATATAATATGAAATAAATTAATTGTCGTAAAAGCAAAGTTTTTTAAAAAAACGGTATTTATTTCTTACCTATCCTGATATGTTTATTTGGCTTGTATACTATCCATTCATACACTTCATCAGAAATGCATAATACATTCCATTTTTTACACAAATCGGCAATATGATTCAATTCTTGTCCAGTGAAAACTTTACCTAGTGGATTGTTTGGAGTGTTCAAAATAATTGCTTTAGTTTTGTTGTTAAATAGTCCCTCCAGCTCTTCCTTGTCCAATATCCAGTCTGCTGAAGAGGGACGACTATTGGAAACATCTTTCTACGGAATGAAATCAGATGTATTAAATCTGTACGACTATCTGATTATTTATTATTTTATTGATTTAAATTAACAGTAATAAGTAAATAAAGGCTAACAATATCTACACAAAAATTAAATAAAATAGTTCTAGATGAGTGACAAGTTTTAAATTTTAAATGCTACATTACAAATTTTATCATTAATAATGTAGTCAATTTTTTAAACAAAATATTCTTGACACCCAAATAATACCCAACAAATTTACAAGTAAAAAAATATATGATGGTTATTAATTAATTTAAATAATGAATTCGTTTTAAATAGATCTGGATGAATACATCTCATAAAATCAGTTTATATAAAACGATTATTTAATGAAAATCTTATCTTATAAAATCAGTTTATATAAAATGATTATTTAGTGAAAATCTTACCAATCTAAGCGGGATAAATGTGGGAATACCTCCAGCATATCTGACCATTGCTTCATAGCAGTCAAAAAAGGGTTCAATTATTATAACTTCATCACCTTCATCAACATGTCCTGTAATTGTACAGAATAAAGCTTCGTAAGCTCCCATAGTTATTAATATTTCCGTTTGAGGGTTAATTTCGCGACCTACTATTTTTGAATACAGTTTTGAAAGTGCTGCAATTAATCTAGGGTGGCCCTAAAATATATATTTCTATTTAATTATTTACAAAATACTGTTTTTTTATTTATCTAATTTTCTTTTTATTTTGTTAACTTTCCGACTAGTTTCATACTATTCGGATATTTACAAGTAGGTGGGTAATTAAAATATAGACTTTTTCTTTAGGAATAAATTGAACAGCAATTAAATTTGTGGTTAATTTTTCTGATGTGTTATACCTTAAAAGCATAGAAGGTTTTTGGTGAGATAGTAAATTTATATTTTGTGTTGAATTTCTTATTACTTTAACAGCAATAAGTTTACTGAATTAAATTTAATAACGCGGAATTGTTTAAATCTATCTGATCGTTTAAAATGTTATAATTTTTGTTCAACTTATTTATTTCCAAAGCTTCTAGTAAGTCGTTTTTTTAACTTTATTACTTTTTTCACAACCACACTAGGGGATATTTTGAAACCTTAAACTCTCATGAGAATTTTATTGTAATTGATTCAAATCGGACATTAAATGACCAGTAACATTTAGCAGCAGCCATATCTATATATGTAAAGGGGATAAAACAAGCGTTCCCTTTTAAAGTCTTGGAACATAAAATGATCGATCTTTACCTGTGTTAAGAAATTTTAAATTGAATAACAGACAATGGCGGCCGGTGAAATTTAGTTATGCTATACCATATCTTATTATTGGAGTATGGAGTCCAAATGATATTTTATATCATGGACTCCCAAATACTTAAATAAAGTAGTTTTGCAAAATAAAAATTAAATTTAAAATTTTAGCAAACAGTTGTGATGATGATTTTAGGCCAATCGGCAAGGGTATTATAGGCGGGAATAACTCTGCACAAGCTGAAATTAATTAATCTATTTAATTGGGTATCAGAAATCACATACTAAAATAAAATATATTTTTTTTAAATATTTGCGAATATCTCGGGTACTGTCAGTTTAACAGTAAAACATTTAGTTATCGAAGATGGGTAAACTTTCTACAAAAAAAATTCTATACATTTTTGTTTTAGGGCTTTTTGTTTCAGAGAAATAGATGTCGAAATATGTACCACTAAATATTTACTTAAAGTTGAACATACCACTTCGTTCTATATCCCTTAACTCGCCTAATTTCAGCTGCCAGCTGGAAATGACCTCACTGTAATATGTTTTTGTCGCTATACATGATTTTTGTCAAGTTTAGTGTACTCATTTTTCCTCAACATCATCTTGAGATAGAGTACTCAGCGTTTTTTTATGTGTAGGCCTAATTCACTAAGCAACCTATCTTACATATGTTTTGAAGTCGATGGTTCATTTGACTTTCTACATAATCAGTTTTATTTTCTGAAGTGAACTGAGAACAGTCGGAATACGCCAAAGAGTTTTCTGTTTCATTATCTATTCCGTTCTCGTCGTCTTCATCCAATTCATACATGTCCATAAGATTTTCCCTGGCAGAATTCACTAATTATTGAGCAACGTGTAAACCTGCTTTGCGACAACTACAACCTGCATTGCAACTTATTTCGTATTTACAAGAAATGAGTTTTAATAATTCCTGAGGGGCAGCTTCTTGTAGAGAGTGGATCGGTATCAACCCATTTTTTTAAATTTTCCAAGTCTAAAGGTGATTTTTTATTTATACCTGTTGAATTTGGATATATGAGCGGAAAACATTAATTAGAGCCATAGATTAGATTTTGGTTTAACATCGGGAAATCCGGCATAGCACATATTTGGGCGCCTATTACTTGGAAACAAGTAGATGTATAACAAACATGTATAGAACATTTTTTGTAGAGAATTTATCCATCTGCAACTTTGAAACTACATATTTTTCTGTTAAATTGACACTAACCGAAATATTTGCAAATACATTAAAAAAATATTTTTTCGGACATTTTTTCAAGATGGCGACAAAATTCAACCTCTCAAGAGGTGCAAAATTAGTATATGATTTATGAGATCCATTTAAATAGAATCAAATTAATTTCAGCTTGTTCGAAATTATTCCCGCACTCAAATTTACATGGCCTGCTGATTGGCCTATTTGCCCATGCAAGTACTAAGTTTTAGACAATTTATAAAATATTGGTTACACATTATTTTTCATAATCATGACATTTTACAGAAACGTTGCATATTTCATTAAAAAACTTCGTTCATTTTTCATTGTGTAAGTTTTAAAATATCACAATTACAAAAAATAAATAGTTCATAACGAAATTTGAAACCTTTCTATCAAATTTCCTTCTGATTAAAATATTTTACAAATTGTCTAAAAAAAACTACACACACCACTCTTGCAACTTGTGTTCTCAAATTTTAATTTTACTTCTACATTTACCATTTATGTATTGACATTCATGACTTAAACAATCGCTTGCACTCCATGCTCCTATAAATTTAACCATCCACGGTATGATAGAATTTTTTTTCTGGCTTAAAAATTAAAAATATAGACATAGGTATATTGTCGTATGTATGGGGTTACATGACAGAGAAATAATTTAATAAATCTGTATTAGATTTAGCTATACATATAAAATAGCCTCACTTTGACCACATAACGTAAAGTGCCTTATGGCCATCATTTCACTTAGCAGCCGTATGTATGTACGTCAAGATTTAAATAAAATCATAGCTTAAAACCTACTACCTATGCATTGTTTGATTAGAATTGTAATTATCATGCTAGTATTTATTATTATTAAATGAATTAAATTTAATTACAAACCGTTTTTAAACAGTCAACTATGATTATTCTCATTATAAATTATACTTACATTTTATTTACTATATACCAGTGAATAATTTATCTGGTAGATAAAGTTTTATTATGTACTTAAATATAAAATATAACTAATAAAGTATCATAAAGACTATCACCAGAAACTATATATTGAGTTGCATAGCAGAAGCGTAGGTATAGTATTTACGCCTTTGCTATGCAACCCAATTTCTAGTTTCTAGTGATAACGTTTATAGGTACATGCTTAAAAGAGCCGCTTTCATTGGGCAATCAGTTTGCAAGGCAATGCAAGACAATAATAATTATTGCAATAGACTCTTTTAGTGTGACGTCAAATAATTATGCAACCTACGAACTACTGTCATGACACACCGGTTGCCTACACGTCGCACTAGATCTTGACCCTTAATGCAAATGTCTATAAAGGCGAAATAGTAGGATAGTGCGGAAATGCGCACAATTACCAACGTCGCGCCTTATGGGACTACGACATACATTTTTTATGGTTCCGGGGAGGCCCCGGGGTCATGTACGGGGAGATTTTGGCCAATACTATAGACTTATATCTAAGATTGTAGCTAAGAGGGAGAATCTAGAGACGGATGAAGTAGATCTGGGGTTAAAATGGCTGCTAGTAATAAGCACGACCAATGAAACAGTTTAATAAAAGAATTTAATTACATGTGAAAAATGGTAAACAGAGGTGTAGCTATTGTTTATACAAGACCCGACCAATGAGAGCGTTTAAAAAAAAGTACGTAATAAAAATCAAATATGGCAGCAGTGTCTGTAGGTTGTTTAGAAAATAAAAGTAATTAAAGATGACAACATGTCTTTATGATCTAAAATCCAATATATGGGGACCTCATTTCCCGGACTTAGGGCGGGTGAAGGCAACAGCGTATGGGGGGTGTTTTTGGTGGTGTCAGCATTTCGGGGAGAGAGGTCCACCAAAGGGACACATAATTGGATGTCGGTATATATACATGACCTTCTAGTTAAATTGTTATATATAATTTCCATGATTTGTTAATATTTTTCGCAAAAACGCAACAAGCTCTGCCAATGAGGGCAATTAATTATACGTAATAAAAATCAAAGATGGCAGCAGTACCTGTAGGTTATTTAAAAAAAAATAAAAGTAATTAATTAAAGATGGCTACTTAGGCGACATGTCTTTATGATATAAAATCCAGTATATGAAAGCGGGACACCCTGTATCTAATAATGTTAAAGACGGCTACATAGGCTACATGTCTTTATGATCTAAAATCCAATACATGAGAGTGATACACCCTGTATAGCTAATAAAAATTAAAGATGGTTATTTGTTTTCCAGCTACTACAATTAAAGCAAACATTAATAAAAGTTCTTACTATTAACAAAGCACGTAGTAATTATATGGTTTAAATAAATACGATGACCTAAAACGATAATTTATTTATTGCTGAAAACGCATATAGTAAATTCGGTCTTCAGTATACCGAAGCAAATTTTACACACAAACCACATAAAAAAAGACATTGTTTCTACATACTTCTATTTTTGGCACATAGATGTATAGTACATTCGATATTTTGAGGGGTACAAGTGTTATTTAAAATTTACATCAATGAGTTTGTACCTGTTAGACGGCTGTTTTGTATAAATTATAATATAAACATTTCGGCTTGGTATTAACCCGCGAGAACACGCGTCAAAAATAATCACGTAAGAAAACGCGCACGGTCGATTCGACCGGGTCGGTATTTCTCAAGATATAATGCTTTATTTAACCAAATAAATAAAATGTCGGTTTTTTTTTGTGATATATTATTTATGACCAAGAGGAACCAGTTACAATAATATGTAATTTTTGTAGTAAGATACAACCTAAAAATACTTGTTTAAAAAAATTTAACTGAAATTGAAATCTTGCAAATATTTTAATTTTGGGTTTATTTTTGTTCCATACATGCGGGACAGAACTG
Organism: Rhamnusium bicolor; assembly: GCA_029963845.1. Taxonomy (NCBI): domain Eukaryota; kingdom Metazoa; phylum Arthropoda; class Insecta; order Coleoptera; family Cerambycidae; genus Rhamnusium; species Rhamnusium bicolor. Next base: position 1,560,497 of record JANEYF010000625.1, on the reverse strand, counting down.
AGTTGTATGTTCTCGACAAATATATTTCTGACATTGTACACATTGTGTTTTGGTTTTTCTATTTCTCTTCCACGAACAAAAGTGACACCTTCCTTGTACGGAATGTTGACCTGTTTCTGTCGATTCAGAAGGTTCTTTTAGGATTTTCTTTATACGATTTCTCATTGTTATTAGTAGGGTAAGTATCTCTCTGCGCCTCACTATATACGGTTGAATAAGAGACATTGCTGATGATTTTAAATATTTTCGACGGCTCATGTGGCTGTTAGTGTTTGCTTCATAAATAAATTGGCTATTTATACCTGCAATATTGTGTAGAAAAAAATATTGTAAGCTTGTTCGTGATACTGAATAATTTCCTCTCAACTCATCGACTACAACTCCTCCCTTGGTGGAGTTGTAGAATGTAATCATTTTAGGTTTGCAAGAATCTCCACTTTTTTCTCATCGATCTCATCGGCATGATGCATGGTAGACAGCAAAATACCACTTTATTTTGTTTTGGTTTATATGACACTAAGGTCATGTCTTTCGTAAACTCAAATATGCTTGTGTTTACCTTACGCTGCTTTATTTTTGCAACGAAAATATCAGGAATTTCTCTTTTGTTTTTTTCTGAGTGTTCCTATTAGTGTTAATTTATGTTTTGATAATAAATCTGCAGTAGAGGTATTGATGTAAACCAATTGTCGCAGATCACATTTCTCCCAGTTCCCGAAATAGGCTGAATCAATCTTTGTACAACAGCAGAGGCACTGTTATCATTTTTATGAGGACCATCTGGCTGTGTGCCATTCTAAACTTCCATATTATATGTGTAAAATGATTTTGCATCAACCAAGGCTTGAATCTTTATGCCATATTTTGCTGGCTTGTTGGGAATGTACTGGCGAAATGCACACTTTCCACGGAAGGCTTCTAGCCTTTCATCAATCGTGACAAATTCACTCGGAGAATAACTATAAAGAAATTCGGCATAAATAAAATAAATTATGTAAAAGAATAATATTACTTAACATTAACTACTTCAGAATGTTCATTTATATAGAGTACATATGTGTGGGTACTTACGGTAGTGTATATGAAAATCTCAAAGCAATAACTTGGAAAGTTTTGTTACTATAACACATGCGCACGGTTGAAAAGACCGGGATGGCAAATAAAGCAACCATCTACCTAGATCCCCTGTTTATAACTAAATAAAATTTGTAGTGTCACCATAGCAACAAGCTGGACGATGCATTCCTAGAACGGGATCTTCACATCTGCTCTATTGGTGGCGCCACAAGAGAATTAAGAAAAAACCGGTCTTTTAGACCACGGCGCGTGTCCTCGCGGAGGATTCGCGGATAGGCCTCAATAGAAAAAAGGTATTAGTTCCTTGAGATATTTTTAGAAAAAACAGCATAACCGGAAGAGAAAATAAAATATATATGTAATTAATTTACACCAATATATAAACAAAGAAATTATTTCTCACAAAAAATAAACGGCATAATCAAAGGATATATAAAAGATTATTATGACGGGAATATCATTCTAGATAAATTATTTAATATATGTTTCTAGGGATTTGTTAATATGAACATAATTTTTCCGTAAAACACGCTATTATACAATTATACATGCTCTGCCAATAAGAGCAATTAATTATAAGTATAGGTAATAAATAACAAAATTAACGATAGTCGAAGTGTCTCTAGGATTTCGGCGAGTTATTAAAAATAATGTAAATACATGATAACGTCACTAGATGCAAATAAAAACCTAAAAATCGAGAAATCAATCATGGAACGGAGAGCAAATTACTTCTAAAAACTAACAAGGCGTTTACAGTAATAATGTATTTCACTAAACTTAATTTTGAAGCTCAAGTCAAGCATGTGACTGATAGAAAATATTAAATACTTGACATGTATTAAATACAATCAGAGTTTGGTATACAATATATGTTTTTAACGGAGAGGTAGGTGGAAAGGCCAAGACTAATTTCACAGATTAAATATATTCAGCTGTAATAGGTAATTATAAAAAATGAATAGATTAAAAATTAAATAAAGCTATATATGTAGGATACCCCGCCAAAAATTTATCTTTACGGCTTCATTATAATTATAATAAGCAGGAAATCATAGCTAGTTAAATTGTTATCCACCCACACCGACAGGTCAATTTATGAATTCTTTTTCTACATTAACTTACACAATTATTACTTATCTAGATCCAACATTTTAATATTTTTTGCTTTCACGGATAGTTAAAAGAAATATCAAAAAGCATATATTATTACAGGAAATAGGTATTATTAATTTTCGATACAGTAAATATATATATTTACTCATTAGACAGTTAGGAATGGAAGCTGTTTTATCAAATACTCTGTAATTGAAAGGCAATCATTAATTTAAAATTTTGGTAATTGTAATTCCAGGATTGCTATAAACAGATTTTTAATGGCATTTTTTCGATTTACTTTTATACATCGACGCAGGTTTTTATACCACTAATACGAAGTTTATCATTTTATTATATTTCATAATAAGATTATCAGCATACGTGGGATTTACCGATCGGTTCCCAGAGATGGCCTTTACAGATATAATATAATATATTGCAAACACATACTGAAACATTCCCAAACTACAAAAACATACTAAGTGCTTTTTATTTAATTTTACAATGTTCACGGTAACTTATTTTTTCAGGGAATGCATTATTATATTAAATTAAAATGCGTAATATATTTTTTTAAATTACAGTATATTGGTAATTTACATTACTGAAGGCCAACGGCCGGCCCTAGCGTGGAGGGGAGAAAACATATAACACGATCAAACAGTATCTTGCATAACGTGGATTCATTCGGACGTAGGTATTAAAAATGCGCAGTTAAAATGTCACAACGTAGGTCACCGACGGAAGCTACAGTAAATTCTTGGATTCGCGATATTGCCGATTTACAATTTGATGGTTGACAATTGTATTGCACTAGATGTAACAAAGCAATTTCGTGGTCATAAAACACAAATATTAAGAGACATATTTCCTCAGAAAACCATAAACGGGGCGTAGGTGGCTTTACTTACAGTGATATGCAACGTAATTTTAACTTAGATTTGCGGAATTTATGATAGGATGTAACATACCGTGGTCGAAACTAGACAATCCACTTTTTAGACAATTTTTTTGAAAAATGTATTAGTGCAAATATGACAATATTAACGTGTTTTCGGGGTCTACACTAAGCAAAAATATTTATCAACGGAGTGTGAAAATATTAGGTACAACATTTCTCCTGAAATGGGAAGTACATCTGGCTTAGCGTAGACGAAACCACTAATGATTGCGGGTTTAAAGTAGCGAATGTTTCAGTGGGTGCATTGGAGGAAAATTGTTCAATGAGCGGGCACTTGATTGCCTCTAAAGTTTTACTTCTAAAACTTTAGAGCTTTGTAGTTTCCTACAAATTCTCGTACTATAGTGGAGGTAGTGAGTTCAAGTCTACAAGAGTTTTGGGGTGGCAAATATGCAGAAAATAAAGATAAGTTCTTATTATTTCTTACCGATGGAGTGAATTATATGAAAGCTGTTGGAACAATTTTGAGGCAAACATTAGAATATACTTCATGTAACATGTTTAGCACATGGGCGTCATAGGATTGCTGAAGCTATTAGGGGGTGCTACCCTATTGTTGATAATTTGATATCTAGTGTAAAGAAAGTTTTTCTTAATACACCAAGTCGTGTACGGTTATTTCATGAAATTCTACCAAATACTCCACAGCCCATTATAACACGATGGGGAACTTGGCTATAGGTAGCATTGTACTATTACTATCATTGTGAAAATGTGAAACCCCTAATAGAGCAGTTAAATCTGAATGAGGCAATTGCTATTTCACAGGGGCAACATGCATTTATGGATCCAACTGTTCAAAAAAAATCTGGAGACTATACAAGGAAGTTTTTCACAAATTTCTTTAGCTATACGGAACTTTCAGTATCAGCCAACATCAGAATTTACTACAGTTGATTCAATAAACGTTGTGTTCGATCTTCGACAATATATTTTTCAATTACAGGGAGAAATTGCTGCGAGGGTACAAACAAAATTCCGAACTGTTTAAAATAAATCCTGGAATTGTTATGATGATAGGTGTAATAGACCTTGTAAATGACAAAGAAGTAGACTTTGCTACACCGGGCGTGAATGTAGTGACTTTGCAATAGTTTACATATTTTAAGTATGCTCCAGTTTCATCTGTCGACGTCGAGCGGTCCTTCTCGTAATATAAATGGATTTTCAACAAAATTCGCCAATGTTTAAATACAAAACATTTAAAACAGATATTAATAATATACTTTTATTTTTGTAACCGGCAGTGAAAAATACTTGTGTGTGTAGTTTACTGTTAAGTACATCCCCCTATACTTCCAGTTCTCTTTGTTTATAATACATTGACTTTATCAACTTTGGATAATACGGAATTCGCTAAAAAAATTTTAAGGTAAGATGTCGTTTCATATATGTATGCAAATATGGCACATAACCACCTAAAGCCAACCCTGGTATTACGTAATATCCGATTGATAAATCCTACTTCTGATCATCAGGTAAATTATACTATCGAAAGAGAACATTTCTTATACATCATAGATTTTAAAGTCCAATTGACCCGTTCAACTATATGATTTAAACAAGTAGTGGCGAGAAATTGTAGCTGGAGTTATTAGAAAATGAATTCTTATTGCAATTTATTATATTAAGAGTAAAAATTATAACATAAATACACACACTCCAGTAACAACTTTCTATACTGTGAGTAAAACGGCTAATGTGGCCAACTGTTAACAAAAACCGTTTGAACAAGCGAGATGGACGTAACAGTGTAAGTGTATTGTAGCTGGCTGGTGGGGCATAAACCGACCCTGTCCAATGTTCACTGGATGTGTCTTATTCCATCTCATTTCACCCTAGTTCGCAGCCATCGCTCGTATTCTTTTTTTAACTGGCCACACTTGGCGTTAGACATATGGTATGTAGAGAATGGTTTATTTCGCTCGTTATAATGTATTTAAGTAAAAATACTTGGTTGATATATTTTTTCATTTTCACATTTATGATACAAAAAATTATTTTCAAAAGAAGCCATGCATACATTTATCAAAGGTAATTGAACAAGTGCTATACAAGCGGTAAATATATATAAAACAACAAAAAATTTATTCAATAATCCCCATATCTCGCAAGTATTTATGTATATATGATATTCTAGGCTTAAACTAACGTTATTTCTTATCTGTTCAAATAGGTCATTAGGATCAGTGTCCACTTTAATATTTCACCAGTATTCATTTTATTTAAAGTTTGATGATTTAAAATTATTATGGGTAGAACATCTCGCGGCAAGTTGTGCAGATGACAGCGTCTTCTCAGGTACTACAGATGACACAAACATATTTTTTATTTCTTCATTTACATACGTTTTATATTCAGTGGGAGATAAATTTGTTACTCTAAGTAACACTTTTCCATCATGATTTTCTCTTTCATATTCCTCAATCATATTAGACAAATGATTACTGTTTTTCAAGGGGATCTCCTAAATATACAACTCGTCGACTGTGTGTACTCTTTGTACATGACTTCTTAAGTTATTCTTTCTTTTAATTGTTTTATTACACAAATCACACAGAAAAGATATGTTTTTATGAATATTGGCGTGCCTGCTTAGACCACTAAGCCAAGAGAACGTCTTACATGTAAAACATGTAATATTTGTAATATTACATGTTTTACTCGTTTACTGCATGAAACCGTAACTAAATTGTAGCAGGTTACCCTTGTTATACTTTTATCCTTACGTTATACTTATTTATCCTTATTTATCTTTACTTGTTCTTATATCTAGCCAAAGGTTTCCTCGTATCGGTTATAAAAACAATATAATGTAAGGTGGAGAAAGTAGTCACAAGGTATAAAACAAATGTTAACTACAATATATTGAAAATACTCATAATAATAAGAACATAGTACTGTATTGTACCGCAATCAAATTATGTATCCCCTTTACCTCTCCCTACGGAATGCTGACACCACCCAAAAACCCCTCCATACGCTGTTGCCTTCACCCGTCCTAAGTCCGGTAAATGCGCCAGGGATGGCACCAGCGTAAGGACAGTATAGTTTCCAACAATAACTTCACTATATCTGACCCCAATCGAGAGTTATGTACTTGAGATGTACCTATAATTTTAGTTAAAAATTATTTTATATAAGTATCCAGGAATTTGTTAATATTTTTCGCAAAAACGTTATAAGCTCTGCCAATGAGGGCAATTAATTATACGTAATAAAAATCAAAAATGACAGCAGTATCTGTAGGTTATTTAAAAAAATAAAAGTAATTAATTAAAGACGATTACTTAGGCTACATATCTTTGTTATAAAATCCAATATATGAGAGTGAGACACCCTGTATACTTCTAAAATGTTAAAGGTTACGTGTCTTTATGATATAAAATTTAATATATGAGAGCGAGACGCCCCTGTATAGGTTAGTTATGGTGAAGCACGCGCGCATTTTAAGAAAACATTTTTTTTTTAAGAAAACAAACAGTCGACGAGTTGTATCATAAATGTGAAAATAAAAAAATAATAATAACCAAGTATTTTTATTTAAATGCATTATAAAGAGCGGAATGAATCTTTCCCTACATATAGAAAATTACTGGAGTGTGTATTTATGTTATAATTTTTACTCTTAATCTAATAAATTTCAATAAGAATCCATTTTCTAATAATGCCAGCTACATTTTTTTCGCCATTACTTGTTTAAATCATATAGTTGAACGAGTCAATTCGACTTTAAAATCTATAATGTACAAGTGTTTTCTTTCTATAGTATAATTTACTTGATCTTATTATGAAATATAATAAAATGATAAACTTCGTATTAGTGGTATAAAAACCTGCGTCGATGTATCAAAGTAAAACGAAAAAAATTTTATTAAAAATCTGTTTATAGCTATCCTACAATTACAATTACCAACATTTTAAATTAACGATTGCCTTTCAAGTACACTATTCGTTAATAACTATCTAATGAATATATTTACTGTATCGAAAATTAATAATACGTATTTACTGTAATAATATGCTTTTTAATATTGCTTTTAACTGTATGTGAAAGTAAAAAAATATTAAAATGTTGGATCTGAATAAGTAATAATTGTATAAGTTAACGTAGTACAAAAATTCATAAATTGACCTGTCGGTATGGGTGGAAAACAATTTAGCTAGCTCTGATATCCTTCTTGATATAATTATAATGAGGTCGTAAAAATAAATTTTTGGCGGGGTATCCTACCTATATAGCTTTATTTAATTTTTAATCTATTCATTTCAGTTTTTAATCATAGCTGAATATATTTAATCTATGAAATTAGTCTTGGCCTCTCCACCTACCTCTCCATTTATAAACATATCTTGTATACCAGACTGTGGTTGCATTTTATACATGTCAAATATTTTATATTTTCTATCAGTCACATGCTTGACTTGATCTTCAAAATTAATTTTAGTGAAAGACATTATTACTGTAAACGGTTTGTTAGTTTTTAGAAGTGATGTGCTCTCCATTCCATGATTGATTTCTCGATTTTTAGGTTCTTTTATTTACATCTAGTGACGTTATCATGTATTTACATTATTTTTAAATAAATCCTACAGACACTTTGACTATCGTTAATTTTGTTATTTATTATCTATACTTATATATAATTTTTCTCATTAGCAGAGCTTGTATAATAGAGTTTCTTGAGGAAAAACTATGTTCATATTAACAAATCCCTTGAAACTTATATTAAGTAATTTATCTGGAATAACACCTTTACATGCATAATAAGAATAACATATTTAAATTATTTCTGAATAACGTATCCTACATGTCAAAATCCTACAGACACTGTTGCATTTGCTTTTTTTCAATGCCCGAAGTGGTAAATAGCTTGCGCATGGGCATAGAGTATTAAATTTAAATTAAGAGTATACATATGATAAAAAGTTCAAATTTGTTTTCTATTCCCGTCATGATAATCTTTTATATATCCTTTAATTATGCCGCTTATTTTGGTGAAAAATGATTTCTTTGTTTATACCTATATTGGTGTAAATTAATATATTTTATTTCCTCTTCCGGTTATGCTGTTTTTTCTAGGAATCTCCCCAGGAAGTAATAATTTTTTTTCTACTTAAACCTCACCGCAAATCCTTTAATACCAATCCGAAATGTTTATATTATAATTTATATACAAAACAGTCGTCTAACAGTTATAAACTCATTGATGTAATTTTAAATAACACTTGTACCCCTCAAAATATCGATTGTACTATACACGTATGTGCTAAAAATAAAAGTATGTATAAACAATGTCTTCATGATGATGCGGTTTGTACGTAAAATTTGCTTCGGTAGATTGAAGGCCGAATTTATTATATGCGTTTTCAGCAATAAATAAATTATTGTTTTAGGTCATCGTATTCATTTAAAACATATGATTACTATACGCTTTGTTAATAGTAAGAACTTGTATTAAAAATATATGCTTTAATTGTAGTAGCTGGAAAACAAATAACCATCTTTAATTTTTATTACCTATACAGGGTGTATCACTCTCATGTATTGGATTTTAGATCATAAAGACATTACAACTAAGTAGTCGTGTTTAACATTAATGCATAGAGATATACAGGGTGTCTCGCTCTCATATATTGGATTTTATATAATAAAGACATGTAGCTTAAGTAACCGTCTTTAATTAATTACATTTATTTATTTATTTTTTAAATAACCTACAGATACTGCTGCTATTTTTGATTTTTATTACGTACAATTAATTGCCCCCATTGGCAGAGCTTGTATCGTTTTTGCGAAAAATATTAACATATCATGGAAACTTACATATAATAATTTAACTAGAAAGACATGTATGTATGCATAATATTAGTTACTATAATGTTTTCATATATTGGATTTTAGATTATAAAAACATGTAGTCATCTTTCATTACTATTATTTTTTAAATAGCCTACAGACACTGCTGCCTTCTTTTATTTTCTTTACATATAATTCTCAGAACCTGTAGCGTTTTGCAAAAAATATTAACAAATTCCTGGAAACTTATGTGAAATAATTTTAACTAGAATGACATGAGATCATAATATATTGCTTCAAATGACAAGTCTTAGCCTTTCTTAACTTGCAGTCCCAAGAATATAGCAGCCATCTTATTGCTTTGACATATACAATTAATTACTTTTTTTAAACGCTCTCATTGGTCGGGGCTTGTATATCCATCCAATAATTACACCTCCGACGACCATCTTTGACATGTAATTAATTACTTTTATTAAACGATCTCATTGGGCGTGCTTACTACTAGCAGTCATTGTAACTCCAGATCTACGTCAGCCGTCTCTTAGCTCCTCCCTCTTAGTTACCATCTTAGATATGTCTATAGTATTGGCCAAAATCTCCCTCGATCCTAAAATCCAAGTCCTATCCCATTAGCCAAAGCCAAGGGGTGACCCACTCCCGATAGTAAGATCTAGGTTCCAGGTTCTAGCACCGCCCACGTACACGTATGTAGTAGTCCCATAAGACGCAACATTGGTAGTTGAGCTGATTTAATAATATTTCTCAGTGCAACAGCAGAAATACCCAAAATTGAAATAATTAACTTAGACCAAAATCCTGGGACACTCCCATTTAATCTAGGAAACGCAAGAGTTAAAATTGCTACCAACACTTTCCTTCATTATTTTAACCTAGTTTCTATATCAAACCAAATCAACACTTTAAAACAACAATATAATGAAGTCACAAAAGCAATTCAACAAGGGTTATTAAGTTCACCTTATTTTTATTCCCTGCCAAATTTTAATCAAGGAATTATCCTTGTTATTACATTATCAGGATGTAATCAGGTATAGAAAAAATAGAAAAAGACTTTAATAAATTCATATTTGATTTCACACATTATATGCAAACTCATGATATTCTAAATAAAATAAGTGTAACATTAAAATATGCTTATACATTTACTAGCAAATATTGAAAATGCAATTTCTTGCAAAACTAGGTACTTTGCATCACAGCATCCTAAAATCAGATGAAATGGAAATCATTGTCGAAGAACTTTTAAAATTTCACTCAGATAACCAAGTATATACTTTGATAAGAATAATTTTTATAAATACTATGATATAGTTCAGGTAAAAGCATTTTATTCTAACAAATTTTAATATATGCACTAGAATTCCCTCTTGTATATCAGAATCAATTTTCCCATTATCACCTATAGTCAATACCCACCTCCGACTCCAGTAGCATTGTACCCAAAAACACCTATCTTACCATGAGCAGTGACTCTTACCAATACCATTCGACACTATGCCGAAACCTAAACCCAGACTATTTTTGTGTGGAAATCTCCCTAATCGATGGAACCACAAGGGAAGACTGCATATTCTCATTGCTGCAATTATCCACCGGCAATACCACTTGTTCGCAGACACCAATAATAATAAAAACCCACCTGATTGAAATCACCCATGCATACTATATCGCTATAATTCAAAAATCAGTAAAAATTCAAACTATGTGTGGGAAGATGGACTCTACAACCTTATGTGAGTCTAATTACTTAATTACTGGACCACCAGGCTGCTCTTTCAGGACCAGGGAATATGACTATATCAACGACAAAGGATCCATGGAGGGCCAACCTTTGCTATTACCCCAAATGAAAATGTCAAAATTTCAAACCCCTGGACCAGCTTCAAACCCTTCAATATGAGCAAGGACAAATAAGGCCTGTTGATCCCGCTGACCTATCATATAGCACAATGATGTGGTCAATTCCATCGTATGCAATCCTAGTCACACTAATTATGGCATTCATTGTGTATAAAATATGGAATTGGAAAGTCTGCAAGATGTCCACCAAACCAGAGAAGAAATCCAGGATCGAGAAATCTAAAGAAATGGAAATGAAAGTTTTATTCGCCTCGAATAAAACTTCCCTCTAAGGGTGGAGGAGTTATATGAGCACTCTGCCCACTCAAAAGACAGCGAGAAGCATCAAATGACTGACAATGCAATTTTGCATTTATCTTAATTTTATTCTTGCTTTTATATTGAGTAGATTATGCATTCAAATTAACAGTACACGTTGTACTCACATTATAATTTTAATAAGAGTTCGTCTGTTCAATTTTGAAAATTGTTTTTAAAAACAAAACGGTTACACGGAATGTAACTCATGTATTTGTATTGACTTGTGTCCTATATCAATTCAAGATCTCTTAAATAATTAATGCATTATTATTTTTTTTTTTTCGGTTGCCCGACGCTGGACAGTCCTCCCGAAGCCTCCGAAACTCACAGGTAGAGCGCCAGCAAATTACCTACAGCCACTCCCCACATCCCGCAGGGTTAGTGACTGTAAATACCTAAATCGTGTGTCTTTAACAGACAGAAAATCCAGAATGACCGCCTTCTGCATTTGGCCTGCCAGTCACTCGGCTGATTTTTTTTTTTTTCGGTTTTCCGACACTAGAGAGTCCTCCCGTGGCCTCCAACGCCTCACGGCAGTCGCGCCAGCATATTGACCACAGCCACTCCCCACATACCGCAGGGTTAGTGATTGTAGATTCCAGAATCGTATTCCCTAAGTAGACGGAGAGAACCCAGAATGACCGCCTTCTGCATTTAGCCTGCCAGCCACTCTGATTTTTGGCAGGCCGGTATGGTCTTCAATTCCGAGAGCAGCGTAGGCTTTATCCCTCCGAGTACACCGATTATTAGGACGACTATTTTGACAGAATAGCCTGGGTACAACACTTGGAGTTCATACCGCAGATCCGTTTCTCCTCCTCCTTCAATATGTTTTTCTCCACAGGTGCCGAGAACTCGATGACACACATCACCTTGAGTTGATGGTCGAGGAGGACTATGTCAGGCTTGTTGGCTTGGATTAGCCTGACCGTCGGGAACAAGTAGTTCCAGTAAATCTGGCATTTTTCGTTCTCGACAATGGACTCAATATCTCTGGGGACGTAAAGCAGCATTGGTGTCTGCACTACCCCGTACGAGTGCTTTAGATGGTAGTATAGCTCTCGTAAAGCCGCGTTATGGTGGTGAATGTAGACCGAAATCGCGTATACAGGGAAATCAGATAGTATGTGCATGTGCGATTCCGGCGCCTGACGGCAGCTCCTGCAGTTGAAGTCAGGGACCTCTACACGCCACACGTGGCTACTGTAGACCAAAGTGTTGATAACACCATCTTGGCAGGCCATAATGAATCCCTTGGGCTCCAATTTAAGCCCGGCTGACCTTAGAAAAGCGAATGTCGATAAACTCTCTCTATGTTCTTATAGAAGACACCATGCTTGGGTTTATCGACGTGCTGCCTAAACAGTTCGGCAGCTCTAATTAGGACTTTAATTTCTCGGACCGAAAAGATCCCCCTTTTTTGGGATAAGCACAGTACTTTTCTCGACGAACCAGTCCGGAATCTGCTGCCCCTCGTTCAACTATTAGTTGAAAACTCGCGCCAGACGGCGGTGGGTGGAAGAAAAGTTCTTCCACCACCAGTTGTTAATGCCGTCTGGTCCCGGGGCAGCAAAGTTGTTGGTACCAACAAGTGCTTGTTGGGCTTCTTCGGTACTAATTGCCGGTTACACCTCTTCTGGCTTTTCAAGTTGTCTGTGGCACAGAGCCTCGAAGTGTGCAATTGCTGGGATGTCGTTATTGAATGGACGCGTCGTTTCGTAGATTCTTTTCCAGAAGGTTTCGACATCTTCTATAGTCGGCGAATTATCTACAACACGCTGTCGCTCTTGAAAGAGGCGGGAAGGATTTGTACGGAACAAATTGTTTTGCTCCACACTCTTCACTCGCCTCCTCAACGTTTTCTTTATAGTCATGAGTGCTCGGATCCTATCTAGACAGTGCTGCTTGATGGTAAGTATCACTGTCAGATTTAGAGTATGGTGTTGACGTCTTAATCCGGCGGCTATGTGCCTGATTCTGGGAGTAAATACCACTCATCGTGTATTCCACCACACTCTGGATCCGAGAAGCGTGTTGTCTTGCCGACTGTATCTTATCCTCGTTCTTTGTACACGTCGCTTGGCTTTGTCGACCCCGTGATTGGTTGACCTCTCACGGGGGACGAGTTGCTTCGCGGCGTTGTACACGGCACAGTTGATTTGCCAGATGTTTGTATCTTCTGGAAGTTCCTCATCGATGACCGCGTCCATTCTAACTAGGTCGTGTGGCTTTAGATTAGCTCTAGTGTTAAGGCGAACCCTCGTCCTTAAGTCTAGATCGGTGAACTCTAGAGGATGTTCCCCATTAGCTGCTAATTGCCGCGGTGGGATTGCGGCTGACAGTTCTTCCAGCTCACGAGGTGCCCTTACGTAACGTGTCCTGCGCAAGAAAGATACTTGATCTCTCAGGTGTTGTTGAGAGAAGGCGCGATGCTCTGGATGCATTTCGTACCAAAGAGAATGCAATCGCGCCATGTATCCTCTTCGCTTAGGTTCGCTACTCTCGCAGCAGGTCAGTAAGTCATCCCGAAGTTCCCTCTTCCACTTAAAGCATCCGTGTACATTGCCATTGTCGTCGTTGTTGAGACCATCCGGTGAGGCCCCTCCCACCTGTTTCTGACCACCATCCGCATGTGGTCGATCGTGAGGGGCCCTTCTTCTAAGGTCGAAAGGAACCATAAGTAGAAGGGGTACCAGGTGGTTAGCCTTGGTTAGCCTGAACAGGCAGAGTTACCTCTGCCTGTTCTGGGTGTACCCCGGGGGAGGTTGCCGGTCCTTTGCACCCTACTAATTCATAGCAAGCTGAAATATGGTACATATCTCTATGCATTCATTTTCTGTGGAAGAAACGTACCGTTCCAAAGATAAAGAAAGCTCATGAATGGCAAGGAAATAATTTTGTGCACGACTTTTATTGTCTAATGACGGCGTTACTGATATAGATGTAGACACGCCATCATGTTCGTATGCATATCCAAGGAGGTCAACGAGGAAATTACAATTCACATGAAAATATTAAGGATCAGTGGAGTATCCCATGTAGACCTAACATGGATATCACTGAAAAAAATCACTCCCAAAGCTCTACCTCTTGGGTGGTGTGGAAAGGAGCAAGGTTTTCTTATCACAACATGGATATACTCACATTTACTTAAGAAACAATTCTCAATATATTTAGATTGGTAATACTTTCTACAAAAAATTAGTAAGGATCATCATTTTTGTACATTTACGTACATTAATTGAGTACATACCTATTTTTTCATCAAGGCTACTATACGAAATAAATTTTCTGAACATAGCGGGCTTTTAGCATGTTGTTACTACTACTATAGAGAATAAATACACTACTGGACTCAACTTCATGCTAAACCTGCGTTCAATGAGGAATACGATGATGGAATAATAAAAAAACTGGTAGACGACAAAGACAGTTGCTGGTTGAGCAGAGCAACAAGAATGAATATTGTCTCCGGTCCCCGGCTGAAACCAGTATACAGTTAACTCTCCCGCATTTTTAAACTTCAGTTATCTTACTTTTTATCATATTAAACGCAGGTTTTGCATGAAATCGAGCCCAATACTGTATACCGAATTTTTGCTTGTCATGAATTAGTTCCACTATTTCACAAATTTTCATCTAAAATGACTAAACTACAACCTGTTTCAATAATAAATTTACTCCGTTATCGAAAGCAGACATGGATATCAGCGCCCTCCGGTCATTTAAAGTAGACGTAGCTGTGGGGAAATAGAAATGGAATCATTTATGATTGTTCATAAAAATTAAATCTCTGATGTGGCCAGCATATAACATTCTTATACCAGTGTATATCATCCTGATTTAAAAAAATCATTCTAATTTAATTCTTGACTTAAAAGCGTACCACCTTGAAATGTTTCATTAATATTTTTAAATAATTAATTACAGCGCCCTTCGACACTGTCAATAATAATTAATTTAAAAACAAATTAAGTTCCTCTTCTTGATAAAAGTTAAAATATAGAGTGGAATGAAAAATAATATTAACTGAAAATTTTTTTGTTAATTATTATTTACTAACTTTTACAAATCTTATCACAGATAAGTATAACATATATCTTTTTAAACAATTATTTTCCCGGCTATTTGCCAAAACGCTGAAACTTGGATTACAAAAACATAATGTGCATATTATCTTTTTTTGTAATCCAAGTTTCAGCGTTTTGGCAAATAGCCGGGAAAATAATTGTTTAAAAAGATATATGTTATACTTATCTGTGATAAGATTTGTAAAAGTTAGTAAATAATAATTAACAAAAAATTTTCAGTTAATATTATTTTTCATTCCACTCAATAATAATTCATGTCGTATTTTTTAATAATTTCTTATTGACATATTGACGTTTTTGTAACTAAATTAGACATTTCAAATGTCAAACTGCCAAATTTATCCTAACCCCATTTTATGAGGTCAAATGTGTACAAAATTTCTTTCTATCAGCTTTGTTCGCGTACTTGGAAAATATGTTTTATTGAATATATTTTTTTTGTAAGCAAATGCAAAGAGGAGCCCGTGAACCCCTATTTATCATTGTCTTTGGTATTTGAAACATGTGTACCAAATTTGAAAGCTTTATCTCAAAAACTGTGGTTGTTATCGCAGAAATAAAATTGTCTATACCCTGGCTGATAGTAAACATTTATCTTTTCAGAATCTTTAGTTGTTTTGATTGATTCTTAATAACATGGTTTTTAACGTGTTGGTTTTGGTTATCTTGTATACTAATATGTTAGTGAATAATGATAATAATCGATTCATTTACTGTGTTTTTAAAACGTAATGTATTTAATTAAAAATTAAAAGTAAAATAAAATCGAAAAACACTTCGTCGGAAAAATGACTCATATAATTGGCGTGTCCAGACTGAGGCAACAGTATACAGAAACCTATGTAATCTTATATTAAATATAAAAAGTGTGAAAGATTTTCATTTGTTTAAATACATAGATAATGTTTCTCTACTCATAAAGGCACAATAAAAATTATAATACCAAAGTATTCCAACAAAGAGAGTAAAAGTTAGTTTACAAAATAGTAATAAATACTAGAAATAATACCTAAATAGATACCAAAGTCGAAATTCTCTCAATTTATTTAATTGATGATTAAATAAATTTTTGCCAACACCCACTTCATAATAATTTATAATTAATTATTGTATCATACTAAGAGAAGCAATAAACTTTTATTGCGATTGCCTACTAGTAATGGATATTTACCATATAAATGGAAATCCCTTTTGAGGTCGTTGTGCATACTATTCGCAGACCGCATCAGTGCGAAATAGGTATATACACAATGACAGCAAGAGAAATTTCAGACTCACTATTCTCTACATGAAAGCAGAGTACAAATGTGTCGTAGTAAACTCCATATAATCACAATTAGCAAATAAATAATTAGCTTTTTTTTTAAATAAACACCGCAAAAATTAGATAACTCCCGATTCCACAGCTGAGACTGTCTTGAACGGTGTCACCTATAAGAGAGTCGAACGTGAGTGAAAATTGTGAATTTAAAGTTAAGAATACTCTAGTAAATCGGGGGCCAACAACATCGTTAAATCGCGCGGAGGTTAAAGTCCAAATGGGATAGAGCACCAGTGAAAATGGAACACGTGGACAGACACAAATGGAGTAAGTGCTTTTTGACATTATTTTATACGGTTTTGACCGAACAGATATAAACGAACGGGTTAAAACTGGTAGCAAAAAATTTCCAAATATTGCGTGATAATGCTGTTCATTTTTGAATGTGCATTTTTCAACATTTAAATTATACACTACTGATTGAAATAAAACTGCTCAATTTATGCCCACATACTACCGAACAAGAACTAATGTGCTAAATCGGACTGTTTCTGGCTGCGACAGGTTTGGAACGAATTAAAATAATTGGTGTGAACAGACACATTGCCAGTGGGAAAACAGACTGTGAGAAGCTAACCGGTACGCGTCACAGATTATACGCCCAAATGGAAACAATTATTATCATATAGCGTAATTGAGCGTGAACATCCAGTGGTAACTTTAAAATTAAATGCGAAATATTTTCACAACTAGAAGTTTTCAGAAAAGGAAACTTAAACAGACAAGATAACCAAACTACCAAATAAAACCTAAAACCGGCAGGCTCTAAACCATTCAAAATTAGTGATAAATCCGAAAGACTGCAAAAAAATCGACATTTTGCCGGAGGCGCCAGTAAAAATCTGAATACTTGGAAAAATAAATACTAAAACAGAGGAAAATTGCCGAAACACACCACAATACGAAGGAAAACCAAGAGAAACTATGAGATCATCAGAAGAAGAAAATGCCTCAGAAAAAGAAGGAGAAACACCCCCTGGAACCTCGAGGAGAAGTTAAGAATAGGAGGGAAGATAACCCCCAAGATTGCGAGAACGCCATCGACCTTGACCCCAGGCAATTCCAAAACAAATCGGGTAAAAGAAAAATAAACTAAAGATACTAGACAACAGAATAAAAAGAAAACAAGAAAAACCCTATTAAGCGGAACAAGCACAGAGGAAGAAGAAAAAACCCAGCCAACAGTAACGAAAAAAAAAGAAATACTACGTGAGAAGAAAACAAAGGGAAGATACACCCCAAGAATACAACACACATGGTTACAATTATTATAAACAGTGCACTAGAAGACATTATAACAGCGACAACAAGCGAGGAGAAATTGACACTATTTTCCTTAAATTACAATAGTGTAGTATAAGTAGATACTTTTATATCGACGGTAATTTGGAAAAAGGTGACAAAAAGTCAAAATTAATATATTACTATCCTTAATAATGCTATAACAAGTTTCTATGAACCCTGAAATTTGCATAACCACCAAAAACTTAGTTTTGAAATTATTTACGTTTTAAATTTCGTAAGCGACATACATGTCACCACAAGCTCAGTAGTAAAGTCAGTAAGCAACATCGTCCCAAAGCATAACACGTGAATTTTAGAGTGCTATAAATTGGTTATTTTAAGAAGGTAAATGTTTTAATTAATATTCTGGATTTTCGCTTACTTCATTATCAACTAGAATGTAAGTAGTTTTGTTTAATTACCAATAAAACCCTTAAAAATCACTAAAAAATAGTTTTGGAGCTTAAGCCTTTTGCGTAAAATTTTATTTGGTGGCGTAAGCTACATTGCTCCTATCTAAATCAATGCTAATTTTGAAATACGTATTTAAAGTTATGTTAAATTTAATCTTTAATTTTATGAAAAAATTTATGTCACATAATTCTATCATTTTATTTACACTTAATTTTTAACATTAAGATGATACCATAAAATTATTTACAATTTTTTATCTCAACTGTCACTTACGCCCTTTCATTATCTTTCTAAATGTTGTCGTCACGTAGTCAAAAGATTTTTAATTTGGCAATAGAAAAAATCAAATGAAAATAATAAAAACTTATTGAACACTGAACCCAATATTGAACATGAAAAAATAAGAAATGAGGCATTGCTACATGAATGGATTTTATTTTGATTACACAGAAAAAATAAATAAATGAAAGGAGTAATGAGGGGAATAAAGCTAATATTAATTATCAAAATATATCAAATTATACTGACGTAAGAATTTTACAAAATGAATTCTTGCATCAGAACGAAAATGATAGATATTTTACTAATGAAATTAGTGATATTAATGACACTCCAAATATAATTTATGTTTTTGAAAATAATGAAGACACAGCAGTGCAGTTAATAAACACAAATGTAAATGAAGAATATAAAAGTACTGAAAATAAGACTGAAAATAAGGCTAAAGAAGGCACTGGTAAATATAAACAAAAATTAGTGGATTATACAAGTAGCGAATCTGATAATGAAAAAGAGGAAAATACAAATACCGAGTCTAATGACGAAGAAGATGGAAATGAGGTTTCTTCTGAATATGAAATGACCACTTCAAAATTATATTTGCCGGCCGACATAAAAAATTGTTCTAACTTGTATTCGATGTATACAACTTTTATAGAAAAGGAAGGCAATAATCGAAAGCCATTGAGTATGTCATGTTTTAGAAAACAGTTAAAAACTAATTATAATATTGGAATCCATGTTCCAAAAAAAGATAAATGTGTCAAATGCGAGCGATTTAAGAATTTACTGGAAGAACTTAAAACTAACCAGAAGAAGGAGAACTACGCCATACAGGAAAGGAAAAAAAATGAATCTAAAAACATATTTTTAGAACAACAAAATGAATCAACAAAAAATAATTTTTTGCTTGCATCATTCGACTTTCAAAAAAGTGTTAACTACTCCTCATGGACCAAACATATTTTATAGCTTTTCAAGAAAATACGCCTATTATAATTTTACAATATATGACAGTAAGTCGCAAAATGGTTACTGTAATTTATAGGGCGAAAAGGAAGGCAAGAGGGACGTTAACGAAATATGCAATATTTTGTATTTATATTTGTGCAACCTAGATAATGGCGAGAATTATGAAAAAATATCATTCTTTTACGACAATTGTCCGGGTCAAAACAAAATTTGAATCGAATTAACCAAATTTCTGTAACAGATTTAGTGGCAGGGCATACACCTACAAGACAGTTGACAGCATGCATGCTGTCATAAAATACACTAGTAAAATTAATGTGCAAGCGCCATCTGAATGGCCAACAATTATACGAAACTTTAGAAAAAACCTAAGCCCTATGATGTCAATGTAATGAACTATTCTAAATTTTTAGATTGGAAAACCCTAGCTATTTCAAAAAAAAATTAAAACAATTAACGGACATGAAATAAAATTTGGTGATATTAAAAGTGTTGAAATAAATAAAGGCATCTCCACTATCAAAGTTAAAACTGAATATGATAAGAACAGTCCTTCATTTAATATTGATTTTTCTGTAAAGAAAATAAACACCCTACCCCAAGCTTATAACTCGGAACTACCTATTAACAAAAAAAAAAAAATTGACGAACTTATTGGATCTATGCTCAAATTTAACTATAAAAGTCCAATACCATGGAGAATATTTTTCTCTTCAGTCCAATAATAATGTGCCAGATGTCTTGCCTGAAAGTGATATTGATGAATAATAATAATAATAATAGGTACAACTAACAGATAACAATTATTGTTATCTGTTAAGCTACGGTTTCCTAGGACAGTGCGCGACGTAAAACTGACCGACGTCGACATAGGTCCGAATCTAATGTATTCAATGCAATTGAAGCGGATTCCTAGAGTGCGCTTTATTCTACGTACACATTGCGCATGGCGTTGTCGGTTTGGATTTACGTCGTAACCTACTCGTATTAGATTTCAGCGGAACTCGGAGCTGAGCGCGGATTATAGTTTGTGCTGATGGTAGAAGAATTTAAAAAATAAAAATCTTTATTTTATACGATTTTTTACTTTTCTGGCGACGAAAATGAGTCAAAAATTCTCTCTCCAGGAAGACGAACTTTTAATTGACTTAAACAATATCCACCCATATAAAATTGCAAAATGCGCAGTTACAAAGACGCTGTGGTCAAAAATTCACTCTCAGATTTTCTTTTAAGATTGTGCATTAGTAATAACTCTTTCCTCGTCGGCTTCCTCTTCTAACAATAACATTACTACTATTTCGTCCAGACGCGCCATTTTGCGTGAACAATAGACCGAAACTGGCTTTCTAGCAAACCAGGCCGATGCGCGACGTACTCTGGACGTTTGTCAGCGGGGTTGCGCCTGCTTTATGTCTTACGTCGCGCACTGTCCTAGGAAACCGTAGCTTTAGTTATACCTATTTTTTAATATATGAAAAATCTTTTATATAGGTTCTGTATCTATTAAAATAACTTATGATTTTTTAGTTTGTAATGTACCTTTATTTTTCCTAACAAAATGCCTTATTTTGAAAATTGTGTTTTCCTTTATTAAAAGAATCGTAAGCTACGCACTTAAATCAAACTATAATAGTAAGCTGAGGCGTAAGGAAGGCGTAAATGCCATCAAAATTACAATTCATTAAAGTGAAAAAAACTTAAACGACTGTAAAAAAAGGCTTAACCACCAAACGAAAATATGAGATGGGCGTAAGCAAAGCAAAGTAAATAAACAAATACGATGTAAAGAACATTCTATTCATCAAAAATAGTAATAAAATATATTTAAATAAATACCTACTACAAATTTGAGTTCAAAATATTCAAACTCTAAGAGTAATCACGTTTTTTGTTATATATATATATATATATATATATATATATATATATATATATATATATATATATATATATATATATATATATACGACGGTGACTTGACAAAAAGACGTAAGCGGCATTTAGCAAATTTTTTAGCAGGAACAAAAAACGTGATTACTCTTAGAGTTTGAATATTTTGAACTCAAATTTGTAGTATTTATTTAAATATATTTTATTACTATTTTTGATGAATAGAATATTCTTTACATCGTATTTGTTTATTTACTTTGCTTTGCTTACGCCCATCTCATATTTTCGTTTGGTGGTTAAGCCTTTTTTTATAGTCGTTTAAGTTTTTTTCACTTTAATGAATTGTAATTTTGATGGCATTTACGCCTTCCTTACGCCTCAGCTTACTATTATAGTTTGATTTAAGTGCGTAGCTTACGATTCTTTTAATAAAGGAAAACACAATTTTCAAAATAAGGCATTTTATTAGGAAAAATAAAGGTACATTACAAACTAAAAAATCATAAGTTATTTTAATAGATACAGAACCTATATAAAAGATTTTTCATATATTAAAAAATAGGTATAACTAACAGATAACAATAATTGTTATCTGTTAGTTGTACCTATTATTATTATTATTATTCATCAATATCACTTTCAGGCAAGACATCTGGCACATTATTATTGGACTGAAGAGAAAAATATTCTCCATGGTATTGGACTTTTATAGTTAAATTTGAGCATAGATCCAATAAGTTAATCATTTTTTTTTTTTTTTTTGTTAATAGGTAGTTCCGAGTTATAAGCTTGGGGTAGGGTGTTTATTTTCTTTACAGAAAAATCAATATTAAATGAAGGACTGTTCTTATCATATTCAGTTTTAACTTTGATAGTGGAGATGCCTTTATTTATTTCAACACTTTTAATATCACCAAATTTTATTTCATGTCCGTTAATTGTTTTAATTTTTTTTTGAAATAGCTAGGGTTTTCCAATCTAAAAATTTAGAATAGTTCATTACATTGAGATCATAGGGCTTAGGTTTTTTCTAAAGTTTCGTATAATTGTTGGCCATTCAGATGGCGCTTGCACATTAATTTTACTAGTGTATTTTATGACAGCATGCATGCTGTCAACTGTCTTTAGGTGTATGCCCTGCCACTAAATCTGTTACAGAAATTTGGTTAATTCGATTCAAATTTTGTTTTGACCCGGACAATTGTCGTAAAAGAATGATATTTTTTCATAATTCTCGCCATTATCTAGGTTGCACAAATATAAATACAAAATACTGCATATTTCGTTAACATCCCTCTTGCCTTCCTTTTCGCCCTATAAATTACAGTAACCATTTTGCGATTTACTGTCATATATTGTAAAATTATAATAGGCGTATTTTCTTGAAAAGCCATAAAATATGTTTGGTCCATGAGTTGTAGTTAACACTTTTTGAAAGTCGAATGATGCAAGTAAAAAATTATTTTTTGTTGATTCATTTTGTTGTTCTAAAAATATGTTTTTAGATTCATTTTTTCCCTTTCCTGTATGGTGTAGTTCTCCTTCTTCTGGTTAGTTTTAAGTTCTTCCGGTAAATTCTTAAATCGTTCGCATTTGACACATTTATCTTTTTTCGGAACATGTATTCCAATATTATAATTAGTTTTTAACTGTTTTCTAAAACATGACATACTCAATGGCTTTCGATTATTGCCTTCCTTTTCTATAAAAGTTGTATACATCGAATACAAGAATATATATATATATATATATATATATATATATATATATATATATATATATATATATATATATATATATATATATATATATATATATATATATATATATATATATATATATATATATATATATATATATATATATATATATATATATATATATATATATATATATATATATATATATATATATATATATATATATATATATACATATACATATATATATATATATATATATATATATATATATATACATATATATATATATATATTTATATATATATATATATATATATATATATATATATATATATATATATATATATATATATATATATATATATATATATATATATGTATATATATATATATATATACATATATATATATATATATATACATATATAGTAGTGCCTGTTGGGTTTAATAAACTTTTTTTCGGATTATCCGATGGCGGACAGTCCTCCCGTGGCCTCCGACGACTCACGGGAGTCGCACTGGTCCATTAACTGCAGCAACTTCTCACGTCCCGCAGGGTTAGTGACTAGATATCAGAATCGTGTGCCCTAAGCAGACGGAGAGAACCCAGAATGACCGCCTTCTACATTTGGCCTGCCAGCCACTCTGCTGATTTCTGGCAGGCCGGTATGATCTTCAGTTCCGAGAACAGCGTAGGCTTTATCCCTCCGAGTACACCGATTATTAGGACGACCATTTTGACCGAATAGCCTGGGTACAGCACTTGGAGTTCGTACCGGAGATCGTGATATTTGGTCCGTTTCTCCTCCTCCTTCAAGGTGATGTTTTTCTCCACAGGTGCCGAGAACTCGATGACATACATCACCTTGAGTTGATGGTCGAGGAGGACTATGTCAAGTTTGTTGGCTTGGATTAGCCTGACCGTCGGGAACGAGTAGTTTCAGTAAATCCGGCATTTCCCTTTCTCGACAACGGACTCAATATCTCCGAGGTTAATCCATGTTAATCCACCTAGGCTATTCAGTCAAAATGGTCATCCTAATAATCGGTGTACTCGGAGGGATAAAGCCTACGCTTCTCTCGGAACTGAAGATCATACCGGCCTGCCAAAAACCAGCTGAGGGGCTGGCAGGCCAAATGCAGAAGGCGGTCATTCTGGGATATCTCCATCTGCTTAGGACATACGATTCTGATATCTCCAGTCACTAACCCTACGGGATGTGGGGAGTGGCTGTAGTTAATTCGCCATCGCGACTACCGTGAGGCACCAGAGGTCACGGGAGGACTGTCCGGTATCGGATATTCCGAAATAATAATAATAATAACAATAATAAGAATAATTATAATATTGTGAAATTTGGAATGGAATTTATTCCAGTAATACAAAAAAAATACTTATCCGTCATTTTGGCTTTTTGAAAAAAATAGGTTTTTTGGTCATTTTGTTTGAATCTCAATTGTTTCTTTCTTGACCGCATTAGATTCCTCGGAGAAAACTACATCACATTAGTTTTTGAACGAATTTGTCTTGAAAATTACCGAGAAAATCATGGTGACATCTTAACTGGGACACCCTGTACGTAGAAATCGATCTGTCCGTCCGAGCGATTTCTTGTTACTGCTTACGATTCTAGCTTAGCACTTGGTGGCGCAGGGAGAGAAGAAGCATCGCTGGCGTGAGACAGAGACGAATAAACCGTTTTATAATGAAAGGGCGTGGTTTAGACCCCCGCGCATCCAAACTTAAGCGCCAAGCGAGAATCGTAGACTAGTAGGTACTTAGGTAGGTACGATTTTATTAAACATATATTACTTTCGGACGCACTGTCCTGTATAAAATTTGCTTACAAATCCTCTGGTATACTGATGAATCATATAATTTTCTCCATTTACAACTTTACGTAAAGCATCAGTAACATGTTTTGGTGGTGGATAATCTGGAAATCCGTGTCCTAAATTCAATGGTTTATATTCTAGAGCCAGTTGCATATAATCCACCCTACGAATTAACACCATAAAAATTTTGTATTTCATATTATTCACATTCTAAAATTACCACTTACCAAACAGTTTTTTTCACTTCCTTCATATCTCTTTGGTAACACAAATTTACTTTCTATATCTGACATTTTTATTTCTATATTTATAAATTACAGAAATATTTTTAGAACGATAGAAAGTATATAATGTTTTATGTAACTTCAAGATACTAGGCAAGAATTCTTGTTAATATCTAAAAAAAAAAAAATAAAGCACATTGTAACAAGAAAAAATCAAATTTGGTACTTCAGGTACCTATTGGATTTACCACTTAAGATAGAAGTCCACATAAAATTATTATCTTAAATACATAAAAAGAGTATTACACGAAGTTGTTGTGTATTCATTTGACTACAAATTAATGTATCAAAACTTATACAGGATGTTTAAATTTCCCTGGTTAAAGTGGTATGTTCTTAAATATAACACCCAATTACCACCCATATTATTATATTTTTGGAATCCTTGAGAAAAAATGCTTTTCAAACGTATAAACATATTGGGGTGCAATCTCAACAAATACACTTAAATCAGTAAGATGTGTTCCATAAAAAATATAACCTTATTTCACCAGGGAAACTCCAAACACACTGTATACTATTTAAATATATCAATTTGTACTCTAACCGCTATACAATAAAATCTGTTTAATTTTTTTTTGCATCTTCAATAATAAAGATAAATCTGTTACTTTGACTATGACTATGATATGTAGAATACATTTGAAATGTTGAGTACCCTGCATTTTATGAGACAATGAGATTAAACCTTTATATGGGAGATTATCAAGTACTGTTACAGTCGCTGCAGTCTATTTTGTATACCGGGTGCCTACGATATTACTAGCCAGCCTATAACTTCCTTGTAAAAAAAGATATCGATTTCAAATTTTGGGATATTATATGGTTAGATACGATGCATAGTTTGATTGCTTCAATATCTGATTTTCATTTCCGGTTTAACCGGAAACAGTATAAAATTTGTTATTTTTAATAGAGAACCCTGTATATTATTCGAAATTTAGATTTCCCAGGTAATTGTAGGTCCAAAATATGTAGCACACCCTATATCTATCTTTGACAGTTTTCGAGAAAATGGCGGTTGAATATGTTATATCAATCATAAATTATTTCATTTTCACATAAAACAAATGAATGTAGGGACAAATCTGTTACGGTTATTTAAGTTTTTTGGTGAGTAACATTTTATAAAGTCATAAAAATTTCATTTCCGGCTGAACCGAAAGTACTACGAAAAGTGATTTTCAGACTCAAATTACTTCGATATTTTTAATGGAACACCCTGTATTGAACCTTAAATTTACGTTCTACTAACCTTTCTGGATATTTTTTGTTTCTGGTGTCCCCAGTCTAAACCTAATAGTTTATGAGATATCGGCGACTGAATGTTCACCTGCACTGTCGCAAAGGCTCCACAATAAAAAATGATGTTTAAACAGAACATTGATTCAAGAGGCCTGTGTAAAACAAAAGAACTATTTATCGATTTTCATTTAGATTTTGCCAGTACTGTTGCATTATTTAAAAGTTTCTCTCGACAGTTGTCATTTAATTTTTGCGTTTTATTCTTGATTTACCTTTTAGTAAGTGTTTAAGTGTTATCTGGTTGTTAAAAATGGCTGTGTTTAGGCGCGAGCATCAAATTGATATGTTATTAGTATATGGAGAGGTAAGAAAAAACCGAAGGATATCCAGAGAATTGTATTGTCGACGTTATCCAGAACGCGACCAACATTGTGCACAATATTTTCCATGGTTGGAAGAACATTTAAAAAGGGAAAATGATAATGAACATGAACAATGAACACATTTATTGTAAATGAGGAAACAGAGATAAACACACTGGCCTGTGTTGGGATTGATCCAACAAGTTCTACAAGGCAAATTGCCAGTGGTATCGGGATATCTCCCGAAAGTGTTAGGAAGATTCTATATAAATATAGGTACAAATCTTTTAAGCACCAAATCCATCAGCATCTTTACGAAAGATTCGGCATCAACGTTTGGCTGAGCGTTATAGGAACAGGCATTGTAGGTCCAATATTTTTTGATGGACCTTTAAACGGGGCCCGGTACCTACATTTTCTACAGAACCAAATTCAAAGTTTTATTGAAGTTTTACCTGTGCAGCATGAACATGTCTTCTATCAGCAAGATGGTGCACCTCCCCATAATTCCTGAGTAGTCACCGACTATTTAAGTGAAACTTTTAATAATCGCTGGATAGGTACCAATGGTCCTATACGGTGGCCGGCGAGATCCCCAGACCTTACACCTTTGGATTTCTTCTACTGGGCCCATATCAAGGAAAAGGTGTATAAGATACAATCACATAACATAGGAGACCTTAGAAATAGAATTACGCAAGTGATAAACTCTATTACTCCAATTCAGATGGAAGACGTTCTTCGGGAATTTAAAGAAAGGATTAATTTTTGCCGAGAAGTCAACGGTGTACATTTTGAACATTTAAATTATGGTATTAAATATGATTTGAACGAAGCAACATCTCAGCGGTCAAATACCCTGACCTGCATTGGATTATACCTTCAAATCATGATAGATCGGTAACCAATATAATTTGTCAATTCCTAACCAGACATAGACCGGTTTCGAGCTTATTAGTTCTCCTCAGTATGCCATAGGTTATGGAAGAGACAAATGATAGTGGCCAACCTGCTAGTCATATACTGACTAAGATAAATTGAGTAGTGGTGAGAGGTATGTGAAACTTCTCATATGGTCCAAATGCTACTATCCGACCGATCATATTTAATAACAGTAGTTTAGTCGACATGGGCAAGAGGTCACCGCTCTCGGTACTTGCTTCGCAAGACGCTATCCGCAACAGAGACATCTATGATGTCGGTCGGATAGTAGCATTTGGACCATATCAGAAGTTTCACATACCTCTCACCACAACTCAATTTAAATTATGGTTAAAACAAATTATACCTACCTATTACTTTTAGTGTTTCACTTTTGATACTTATTTTATTTTTCTGCTTTGAGCAGATTTGTGACATATTAGTGCAGGTGAACATTCAGTCGCCGATATGTCATAAACTATTAGGTTTAGACAGGGGACACTAGAAACGAAAAAATATCCAGAAAGGTTAGTAGAATGTAAATTTAAGGTTTAATACAGGGTGTTCCATTAAAATTATCGAAGTAATTTGAGACTGAAAATCACTTTTCGTAGTACTTCCGGTTCAGCCGGAAATGAAATTTTTATGACTATCAAATTTTACTCACCAAAAAAACTTAAATAACCGTAACAGATTTGTTCCTACATTCATTTGTTTTATGTGGAAATGAAATAATTTATGATTGATATAACATTTTCAACCGCCATTTTCTTGAAAACTGTCAAAGATAGATATAGGGTAGGCTACATGTTTTGGACCTACAATTTCCTGGGCAATCTAAATTTCAAATAATATACAGGGTGTTCCATTAAAAACAACAAATTTTATACTGTTTCCGGTTAAACCGGAAATGAAAATCAGATCTTGGAGCAATCAAACTGTGCACTGTGTTCAACCATACAATATCCCAAAGTTTGAAATCGATATCTTTTTTTACAAGGAAGTTATAGGCTAGCTAGTAATATCATAGGCACCCGGTATAGTATTGTCACGTTATTCTGTGGTATTGATTTCATCTTCGGTTGGTAGCACAGGTTTAAATTTTGAGATTTTTTTTGTGGTGTATTATTTATGGGTTATATATTATCATAAACCATACAACATCACACAACATGCACAAATGCACATACACCACAAATATTTTTCCAAAAAACTGAAACATACTCTACGGTTAATTTAAATAAAAAACCTCCTAACTGTAAATGAGGTTCACCACCACCAAAACTTTTATTACTCAAGAAAATTGAGATAACACTTTTATCCTTGAGAAGTACCCTTTAAATATGCGTTTGTTCTTAAAAATTGTTGTTGTAATTGTAGCTGTTTCATAAAAAAAGTAATCAAGTAAGTAATCAAAGTTGTAATTTTATTTCAAAAATTGTGAAAATTATTGTAAACTTAAAGGAACAAAATCATGTAAATTCAAAAAAATTACAAAAGGTATTGAAATTGACTGCAATTTTCTCGTATGCATAAGTTGCTATAACAAATGTGGTCGTCTCATCTGAAACAACACTCCCACATCTTGATTATAATTTCTTGACGAATGCGTACCCATAGTTATTCTCATGTTAAGTTGCATACATCTTAGGTTTAATGCAACTCCAGAAACAAAAATTGAGTGGGCTTAGATCAGGTGACCTTATCGGCCACATTACGACTACATCAGGACTACGCCGATCCAACATTCTGGAAACCGGACATTAAAAAAATACGCACGTTTCGTGCAAATTAACGTGTATGCATTTTTACAACTAATGGGGATGTCCCACTATATTAAAAGTTGGATTTCCTTTTATTGTATATGCTTCTACACTATTTATGTAATCAGTATCCATTAACTATAAAAAAATATACAAAAGTTTGGATTATTTTAAAATTGCCGCCGATTAATCAACCAATGAAATAATGCACCCTGTGATATAATATAATAATAATAATAATAATAATAATAACACCACATGTAATAACAACCCCCTTTATCCCTGAATGTCTTAAGTGACATTGTGCGGGAGAGGGTTACACTTTAAGAGACAATGGACATACATCCAATATCCGAGTATACCACGATTAATCTCTCTCACAGAAAAATCCCAGTGCCACGGCCGGGAATCGAACCCGGGACCCCGAGGTTTCGAGGCAAGTACGTTACCTCTAGACCACGAAGCCATATATGGCTGAACCTATGTTGCCATATTGTCTTTATTTAAGTATTGCTTTGGTAGCTGAAAACTCTTTGAGAATATTTGTGATTTTGAATGATTTTGTGAATTTGTACATTATTTTTTGTGTTTTATCAAACATATTTTAATTTGGATACAAAATAAAAGGTATTTACGTATTTTTGAACTTAATGTATATATTATATACATATAGATATTTTCAATATAGGTTGCAGATTACTCTTCTGTTTTCTTGAGTTTTATGGTTGTTATAGGTTATTAGAGAAAAAAATATTTTACGTTTCGGAGAAGATCTTCTCCATCCTCAGGAAATTTATTAAAATACAAAATACATAATATCTGTAAAAATAGGATAATTAAAGGAAAATTTTAATTTTTTATTACAAAACACCCAAAAAGTTTTTATATAATTATAATAGTGGAACTATTATGTATATTATCTATTGTGTATAGATGGTAATGTTTACTTTGTTGCGAATATACACAATATTAGTAACCAACACCAAACTAATAACAGTTCTCTACAGATCCCTACTATTTTTCAATAAAAGTAACTACTTTAATAAAACGTCTATTTCACACAACCATAATGTTCAAATATAAAAAACAAACAAAATGGTGAGTACTACCATTACTATAAACGCATTCAAACTTTGTAAAGATTTCGAAATTGTTAATTGTACTGGAAGAAAATGTACCAGTATCAGAAAAAAACGAAATAAAAGTAATAATCTACTGGATAACCATGCATTGTCATTTTAAAATAAAGCTGAAACTATTATAATTATATAAAAACTTTTTGGGTAAGTTTTGTAACAAAAAATTAAAATTTTCCTTTAATTATCCTATTTTTACAGATATTATGTATTTTGTATTTTAATAAATTTTCTGAGGATGGAGAAGATTTTCTCCGAAACGTAAAATAATATTTTTTTCTCTCTAATAACCTATAACAACCATAAAACTCAAGAAAACAGAAGAGTAACCTTCAACCTATATTCAATTTCATTGTTGAGAAACATATAATTATGATATTTTCAATAATTTTGCATTTTTTGGTCGTTTTTATTAAGATTTATATTCCACTTACTATTCATTATTTCCAATTTAAATTCTTTTTAAAACGGTAAAAATTTTTACAATTATTTAATAAAATGCACGCTTCAATACTATCAAATAAAATCATCATAATCAGATCAGTCGAAGTTTTAAAACAGGTACAAATAAAATTTTCTCTTCATACTACGGTAAAAAAACTCTATGTGAATGAATTTATAGTCGTAGTTATAATTGAATAAGTAATCAATCACCAATCACGCTTTCAACCAATACGTAAAACTTGCAATACTGCGGTACCGTCTTCGCTTTCATTGGCTGCTTGTGTTTGTCGCCAAACCTAGTACGTCATAAGACTAAAATTCAAATCTTTGCTATTTTTTTAATCCCTTTCCAGGGCTCAAAAATATCCAAAAAAATTCTGTGAGCTTATATTTATAAATACTATCGAATAAGCAAATAAAAAATTACGTGGGAAACGCCCATTGTAATGTAACGACTGAATGACCATGTCAAAGGCAATTAATTAATGAAAGACGCTTACTTCCGATTTTGTTATAATCATATCTTGAAAATACTAACCCAAATGTAATTCTCTATTTTACTATTTTTATCAGAAATGGCTACTCCTATCAGAATCAGGAAAGAGGAACAAAATGCTTATTTCAATCCTTACCTGTCAATGATATAAACTATTGTATTAATTTTTTTGAAAAAGTTCTGGGGGTGGCACACCAACCTAAAAGAAGCTTTCCCTTTTTCATTTCATATTGCATTATATTAAGTCTGAAATAAATTACAAAATTCTTACCAAGGTTAGTTGGTCTAATTTAACACGTTTTGATTTAATGGCGTATTTATTGTTTCTTTTGTAACTTTGAAGAGTTGTATAACTCTATAAGAAAGCATTTTTAGATAACAATATTTTTGGTCAATCAACATGACTTTTACACAATATAAATCACACCTCAGTTTTTAACATTAAAAAGACACCCTTATTATAAAGGGTGTCCCATAATTAAGTACTTTTCTACAAGGGGGTGATAAAACTAGAAAAAATAAGTTGAGTTTTTTATATGAACATTTGCCTTAAACCAGTTCCTAAGGGAGTTACAACCCCATAAAGGGGATAAGTACAACATAGTTATTTGCCAATAAATTCGAAACCTCTTAAGTTGCAAAAATTAAATTTGGCGACGGTGGGTCTGCCGCAGTATGAGGCGAAAACGGAAAGTTTACTCGCCCCCGTTCCCTTTTTCCGCCACGGTGGGTCGAGCAACCGCGGTGCGTTGTTCAGTTTGAGGCTGAGGGCCTTGTGTGAAAGCAAGTCAGGCCTGCGCTGGTGGCTGCTGTTCCTCGAGTCTCGCCCGGCGCGGACAGTCGCGATGGAAATGCCACCCTTCACAGATCATGCAGGAAGATTGCGGCCCGCCTTCAGGGCTGCCGTTATTTTGCCTGGCGATTGTGGTCATCGCTGCTACAGCCGGAGGCCCTGTGACCTTTGACTTTGACCTCGTGGAGTGAAGCTCCTTGAGGTTAGCTGCAGTGTCGGATCCTGTTTGAAGTCGTCGATGGTGTAAAATGTACTCCTGCATAAGTAGGGGCGCAGTTCTGGAAGTAACAGCTCGATGATTTGATGGGTCCACGTGCCAATGTCATATTTGGCTAAGAGCCGTGTAGCGACTATGAAAATCGCTGGGCTCGTATTGGTACACCTCGTCTTGTCCGCGCCGTCGAGCCGCTCGACGACAGGCGCCATTGTTTGACAAAGTTTGTGTTATGCCTGCCGAAGTGGCTTTGCATCTCATGCAAACACTCATGAGGATTTTCCCAGTCTACTCACAAGAATTTTGGCAAATTTTCCTGCAGCCGTGCAGCAGCACCCATCCACGTGATTAGGCTCTGCATTGCTTGGACCAGTTCGAGCATTATTGTTGGCGTTTATGGTGAAGCCGCTGTGCAGTCGAAGGGGATCCGTGGTCAAATCTGACAGCACTGACGTTGGAACGTCGGTGCTTCTCTGTGTGTGATTTGCGTTGTCGTGTAGGCATGTCCATGCCCGAATTCAATACAGTTTTCCCCTCTGCAGTTCGCGCTGCAGTCCCTAGCATGAAGTACATTTCCCATGGTTTCACTTGGTTCATAGCATGCGGTGGGAGCCCCACCTGAGGGACTTCACTGTCCTCTGCCGTATGGCACCGCCTCTCTGTCAGAAATGCTGAGGCGAGGTAGGAGCGTCTCTTGGATTTGATCGTGTGTAGGAGGTTTTGATTGACCGGTATTCGGAAAGCATGAGATGTGCCCGGATGTGATTATGTGATTAAGTGTAGAGTAGTGGATGTTGGGGCGACACTAGGTTTGTGAAAAACCCAGAAAATTATTAGGTTGAACAAAGTGCCCTCGCAGAGAAAAATGGCCCAAATAAACTTTTTAATTGACACTTTTTTGTTAGTAGGAAGGGTTTTTTGTTTGAGTAATAATAAAGTCTGCTAATAATACCAAATAAAAACTTTCATTTAACACAAGTTTTCTAGTACAAATAACAATGGTATTATGATTAAAAAAGATGTATTAATGGTTAAGATATGATTATTATTAATGACAAATATACATTTCTATTTGTTCAATTTTATTAATCACAAATAACGGAGGTTGTGGGATTATTAACCCTTTGAGGAAGGCAACGGTTTTAGCACGCCACGCTGCACAAACGGCAGCGGACTTCACTTGCGGATACGTACGGCTCTCGCCGTGAACCATAAGAATATCCTGCAGTTCTTGGTCTGTTAAAGGTTTCTGATATTTCCGTCGCTGTGATGTCATTGCGAATAAAAACACATCACACACACATTTGCAAATATGTACTAAACGCGTAAAAGAGCCCTAACGACTTGGAATTAAATATTATTTCAGGAAGTGGGAGATGACAACCAATTAGAACTAACGGTGGGAGGAGTAAGGAAAAGGTTGAACCAATATTGTGTAATGGACGGATACGTATGTTTCGAGTAGTTAAGTGCACCTCTTGTCGTGCGTAGATATCCGGTTCCCGGCTACACATCGCGAAAATTTTTTGCGGATTCGTCCGTTTCCCGGAGCGAAAGGGTTAATATATTGATTTCTAAAGCAAATAGTCAGAGTCTAAGCTCGAATTACTAGGTAGTTTATAGAATGTAAAACTCGTTGTAATTCGTGTGGTTACATCGCCACCGAAAGGTCTAGGGAGACCATTTTCACTCTGGCTCCGAGGCTTGCGCATGCGTAATCTGTCAGTTTATATCAGCTGATAGCACAATATAAGAGTTGAGGTTATTTGTGTTGTGAATTGTATTTCGTTAAAAAATAAGTGACAAAAACATCGAAACTTAAAAGCGCTTATTTAAAACAAGAAAAAAAACAAAGGAAGAAAGAAAACTGGTAATAAACGGGGATAAAATTGCAATAAATTTGTAAATTTACCATAATAGTTAACCATCCCTACAAAACTTTTTATTTCCGTGATATTTTCTGGTCTTGGGGCATCTAAAATAGCTTTTATATTATCTGGTGTTTTCCTTAGTCGCTCTTTTGATATTTTATGACCCAGATACTGAATCTCGTCCTGGAAGAATTTGCACTTCTCCCTTTTTACTATTAAACCTGCCTCCTGGAGTTTTTTGAAAACTTGTTCCAGGGTCGCTAGGTGTTCCTCCACGTCTTTACCTTTATGCAATTTTGTGTTTGAAACGGCGTTACTCTCATTTTCTTTCTGCATGGCCAATTTTACCAGCTCATTCAGGCTTTTTGAAACTTCTTCTTCACATAGTCTGTCTAGCAACTTCTCCTTTTTCATACCTGAAATGATCATGTTTTTCAGGATTTTTTCCAATCTTGCTTCGAACTTACAGTTGACTGCCAAGATCTTCAGTCTTGCGTAAAATTCTGCTATATCGTCTCCTTTCTCTTCTTTCGTCTCATAGAATTTAATTCTCTCCCTCCAAATCGACGTATGCTAACTAAACTGCTGTTGGCCCCTAACTGTTTATATGTTTTTTCCTTGGGAAGGGTTGGGAAACATGGATCTCGCACTAACTTATATGTGCTTGTCCCTATGAGGCTGAGCAAGGTTGCTACCCGTACTTCACCATCTATTTTGTTCGCACAAAAATACTGCTCCAGACGTTCTTGATAAACTGTCTAGTCGTCGTTTATATGATTAAATTCATTTATGTGTCCAATCAGCGCCATTTTATTTTTCGTCTTAAATCTTTCAACATCCACTAATTCCTTCGTTATTATCTCGTCGCCACTGTAACGTTTGATAGTCGAGGTGGTTATGATTACAAATAAATACAACACTTCAACATTACTATAAACTTTATTGTTACAGACATTTACTAACACATCACAGTTGGATACACGTTGCCATACATAAGTCGACTTAACTCCGAGACCATCAGAGCGGAAGAAATCTTTCCTATACACTACAAAATACATCGTAGTACTACGCTTGTGCGCTATCATGGTTACCAACGTCACACTAACGAATATAATAAATAGTAAACATTAAAAAGTAGTACTAATAATGGCTGCGAATAAATAGGCTGCTATCCAATAATATTAGTTACGAAAACACAGTATTTTTAGTGTTATTGGTTTACTTATTTAGCAGAAATAAAAATTGTAGTAATCACAAATAGATATAATTATATCAATAATAACTTGAATATTAGAGAAAAATGTTTAGTTCATTATTCATTAATATTTTTTAATTAAACGGTTTATTTGTCAGTAATATCTAATTTTGATCACGCTTTGTATATTTAGCCCAAATATACATTATCAGAAACCTTTCTTTTTTAACCGCTAATAGATTTGATTCTAGTCCCATATTTAGTTAAATATTTTATTAAGGAGACATAAATATATATTTACCAGCAATTAACATCTTTCTTTGTGTTGATGGAGACATTTCGTTATTTATTAATCCTGCCGGCCGGGTATATTTCGTATTCGACGTTAAAATCACCCCATGTCGTGGATCCTCTTGCGTATTCGACGTTAAAATCACCCCACGTTGACTATCGCCATGTCCACAAAAGCTGGCCATGGGTCCTGGTGAGACAGCGGCGGCTCCGGCAGTCGTGGACGCTGAAGGCGCGACATGGGCTGTCGCTGACCGCCGCGCTCTTAGGAGAGGGGACACAACAGTCTCGTAGTGGAGCAGATTATTTGAGGAACCCTGCGAGATTTAAATTGCCAAATTTGTGGTAGTTCACAAATTGGAGCAATAGAGAAAGTTACAGACAGTGTAAAAGTTAATTTTGAATGAAAACACAAAATCATTGACTGAACTAGGAGACAGCTGAAATTTACCCCTGGATGGGAAGGAGGTTTGGTTGCGGATGTAGGAAGGCGAGTGCTATTGTCAAAATCTGATTCTACATCTAGAGTTACCTGCAGGATCACGTAACGGAAATTTCCCTCGTGCGATACGCAACACAACTAACTCTAGGTTTTATTAGCCCGGGGAATCTACATTTACATTTAAAGTCGACCCCCCGTGCGCTAGAAAGTTTCTCAGGCACTGACGGAGCAGACAGAAAGTCAACACATTCGCGCCGGCGCGGCGCCAATGTGCGTGATAGCTCTTTCGAGGTCAATACAAGTTTAAGCGGCGGGCCTCCTGTTGGCAGCTGGCCATTGCTACTAATATCCACTGCTAACTTCCTTTCATGATCGTCGGTATCGCTGGTTAGTATTTGAAGTCATAGTTGTCGATTTTTTTGACATCAACTGGTTTCCTATTCGTTGTCTTGAGCGGAGTTCATTTACGTCACAGCAGTAACGCGTTCATCGTAGACCGAACTTTTGTCGTCTCCTCGGAGTTGTTTGCTTAGCTGCCAAAGCGACGGCAGCTGCGACCCTGATAAGTACCTAACCGATTATCTTTACGTATGTTATACGATTTCTCTATTAAATGATTTGTTTGCAGTCTTCTACGAAGGCAAACAAACAAATCGAGAGCATTCTTTTTATGTGAGTTCCTATGTCGTTTAGCTCTCGACCCACTCTTTTCGTAGGGCTCTTTGGCCTCTACGAGTCGACTCTTTAATATCTTTTATTAATCCAGTATCTTTCTTTTATACCGTTCCCTATCTCGTTTCTTTACTTCTTCATATTTCTTTTTGTTTTATTTCAATTTTCAATGACGTGTTCTCCATGGAAGCTAGGGAAGCACAGCTTCCCTTACAAGAGCCATAAAATAATAAAATATATTATTTATTTTCTTATTGCTCCCAATCTCCTTTTTCAACGACGCTTATGAACGCGATATGTGTCAAAACAATAAATGTTTCAAAATGCGTTAAGTTACAAGTTGCAATACATTAGGTTTCCAACTTCACGATGCCGATACCGCTCGAACGACTCTGAAGGGAGTTGTTCGAGTGTAAGCTGTTTCCTCACAGCGTACTTAAATACGGTATATTGTGTAATGTTTTGTGAGTAAACGCGAGCGAGTATTAGATATACAATCGAGACGTTTAGTTTATTTATTTTATTGCGTTTTTTTGATGGTTGCTCCGTATTATTAGTGTTTACATTGACTTTGGTTGTTGAAATTATTTATTGTTTAAAACTTAAAAATAGTGACGATGTAAGCTGTAGGCTAGACAGCTTATATGCTAAGCGTAATGGAGACACTGGGTCCCTCAACTTCGCAAAATAGTTCTGAAACGACGGAAACTATATTGTGTGAATGTGATGTGTGCAATTTAGAGATAAGGGGATAATATTGAAGGTAAAAAACTAATTATTTTAAAAGATAGGCCAACTCATCTTTAACAAAGTTAACCAAAAAGATTAAATTATACAGATCGAGCCAACCCACTAGATACACGACTAGCGGTATGCGCAGTTTACAGTTGCCCGTCTGTATACGAAGTTAGAACGAAAAAAGTTTGATGGAAAAAAGTAGAAAGAGAAAATAAAAGTAAACAGTTTCTCCAAGTTACTTGACAGCATTGTACTGGTAGTTAACATAAAGTAAATTATTGTACTGCATAAAAATTAATTTTAAATGAAATATTTATTTAATTATATTTCGTTGCCTCATCTGATTAGATCACTTTCTAAAAATTATATAGTACCGCTTCTCGGTGCCAGATGGCGCAGCTATTTTAAATTAGTATTTTAGTTATTTTCTCCATTATCCAAGTAAACATTATGAAATCGTTTTTTTATAATTAGATGCTCAAAAAGACCTCCTTCTTGAGGAAGGCAATATCCTAACCTACTGTAAAAGCACCTTCTGACATTCGCGTTGGCAATAGACGGGTGACTGTGAACTGCGCATACCGCTAGTCGTGTATCTAGTGGGTTGGCTCATTCTGTATGTAAGACATTTTCAAACGGAAAATTATCAAAAATGTGAATGGCACACTGGTTGCAACACTAAGTCGCTTTTATATTGCGGGCAATGTCTTTTTTTAAATGAAAAGAATTTGTGGAACAAAAATGGATTTTCCGATTTAAACAATTTGCACAAATTAATAAAAAGACATTCATCATCTATAACACATATGCAGTCCATTATTAAAGAAAAAATTTTCGGTAAAACAAGAATAGAGCATGCTTTGGACAATTAATTAAGAATAAGCCATGAATAACACAGTCAAGAAGTACGAAAAAATCGCGAAATCCTTAAAAGGTTTATAGCTGTGGTGTGTTTCATAGGTAAACATGAGCCTTGTTTTTGGAGTCAGATGAATCGAAAAATTCTGCAAATAGGGGGAATTATGTGGATTTCATTAATTTGCTGGCAAAATATGATGAAACATTGCTATTCCATTTAGCAAATTCTACAGCATTTAAAGGCACCAATATTATACAAAATGATTTAATTTCGTGCGTAGGAGAAGTTGTATTAAGGAAAATACAGAGCGAAATAGAGGAAACTTCGTTCATTGCAATTATACTAGATGAAACTACTGACGTTAGAAATATTTGTCAGTTATCGAAGGTTGTATGTTACAAAAAAAACGTGACATTAAAGAACGCTTTTTAGATATTTAGATGTTTTTACACAAAGAACAACAAATTCTTTATAACGTTGTGCAAGCAATAGTTGGTGAACTTAATTGTGCTTTCAATTAGTCGCGCAAAGGTACAACAGAGCGGCAGTAATGGCAGGTGAATTAGGGCTAAAGTAAAACAAACTTACCCAAATGCAAATATTTTTACACACACGGATACCAGATTCACAGATTTTAACAACTTTTAGAATTAACAAATTTTTATGACCATACTACTACAATTCAAGAAGGTGCTTTTGATTATTTGAAAAAAAAAATAATCACAATATTTTAAATTTTCTTGTATTGCGATCTGAACTGTCAGTAATATACAACACTTCGGAAGGTATAAAAAAAATAGTGTTTGTGACTTACGCAAATTCCTTAATGATTGTGGACTAAATCAAGCTTGCCTTGAAATTTTTAAATTATGTGAATTAACTCACAAGTGCATCGACCCAACGTAGTTTTTCCGCGTTAAAAAGAATTAAAAATTTCATTAGAAATTCTACCGGTCAAGAAAGATTTACTAATCTAGCACTGTTTACTGTATAGAAATGGAATTAATTCAAGAAATGTCACTAAAGCAAAAGGTTTATGATGACATTATTAATAAATCCGCAAAACGAAGCCGGAGAATCCCGCTAAATTTTAAATAAGGTAGGTATTTATTTTGTAACAGCTTCCCCCGTTTATAAAAGTCACGACACACCACTGAGTTTTGCTCTAGCTCTTATCATGCTTAATTTTTTTTGTACTCTTCTTTTCTTCAGTTTTTCATCTTCTTTGCTAGACTTTACTACTATTCTGTTTCAAATAAACAAAAGCTATAAAAAGTTTAAAAAAAAATTAAATTCAAAGTATTTGAAAAATAAACTGAAATTAAAGTTTATATCAAACTTATTTGCAACATAAAAACGTCGGCTTCTTTGTCGGCGGTAAAGGAATCAAAGAATCCGACGTTTTTTATGTTGCAAATAAGTTTGTAATAAACTTTACCTACTTAAAAATAAAGATAAAGCTGGTTGAAAGGTTCTAATTCAAATTGTTTTCACTTCTGTGGACATGAATCACAATTTGAGGTTATGTTGCTTATGTTCTCTGGGTACGATACTGTTATTGAGATAATACTACTAATTTGTCGAAAATAATTATTTGAGTTGTTTTTACCTGTATTTCTTAAACGACAGAAGTGACAAGTAGTTCTGGTCCAACCTTTTTCCCTATGTTTTATTACATAACTCATCACACAGCTTTTACAAATTCGTCTAGAAATAAACCTAGTCGAAACGTTTGTAACCAACCGTATTTTTATCACAGTGTCTCCATATAAGGAACTATAGTAATTGTAATTTTTTTTCAAGATTTTGATTGAGTTATACGTTTTGAACCTTCCTGAATCCGTTCTGACTATTTTCCGATTGATGTCTGTCGGTGTGTGTGCGTGTGCGCGTGTGCGTGCGCGTGTGTGATGTGCGTGTGCGTGTGTGTGTGTGTGTGTGTGTGTGTGTGTGTTTCCGCGATAACTCAAAAAATACTAATGGGAGACTTTCCGAATTTGTTAGTTAAGATTGTCAATAACATTTAAGGTGACACATTAAATTTGGTGAATGTGATAGTTATATTAATTTAGGTAGTTTCTGGGGTGTTTCACTCCTTATATTCTGATTTCCGTCAATTTCGAAATAAGACATGTTGGAATATTTATTTTTTATCATCTTGTCTAATCTGTAGGTGTTTTAAGTTGTATGACAGAAGTTATTTTAATTTTAAATAGTTTCTGGGGTGTTTCACCCCCTTATATTCTGAATTTCGTCAAATCTGAAATAGGGCATGTTGAAATATTTATTTTTTTAACATCTTGTCTAATCTGTAGGTGTTACAAGTAGTATGACAAAAGTTATATTAATTTAGGTAGTTTCTGGGGTGTTTCACCCCTTATATTCTAATTTCCGTCAATTCCGAAATAAGACATGT
Source organism: Rhamnusium bicolor (assembly GCA_029963845.1). Lineage (NCBI taxonomy): Eukaryota > Metazoa > Arthropoda > Insecta > Coleoptera > Cerambycidae > Rhamnusium > Rhamnusium bicolor. Next base: position 1,519,442 of record JANEYF010000625.1, on the reverse strand, counting down.
TGGAATATTTATTTTTTATCATCTTGTCTAATCTGTAGGTGTTACAAGTTGTATGGCAGAAGTTATTTTAATTTTAAATAGTTTCTGGGGTGTTTCACCTCCTTATATTCTGAATTCCGTCCAATTTGAAATAGAGCATGTTGAAATATTTATTTTTTATTATCTTGTCTAATCTGTAGATGTTACAAGTAGTATGACAAAAGTTATACTCATTTAGGTAGTTTCTGGGGTGTTTCAACCTCTTATATTCTGATTTCTGTCAGATCCGAAATAAAGTGCTGAAATATTTATTTTTTATCATCTTCTAATCTGTAGGTGTTACAAGTTGTATGACAGAAGTTATTTTAATTTTAAATAGTTTCTGGGGTGTTTCACCCCTTATATTCTGAATTCCGTCCAATCCGAAACAGGGCATGTTGAAATATTTATTTTTTATCATCTTGTTTAATCTGTAGGTGTTACAAGTTGTATGACGCAAGTTATTAATTTTAAATAGTTTCTGGGGTGTTTCACCCCCTTATATTCTGAATTCCATCAAATCTGATATAGGGCATTTTGGAATATTTATTTTTTATCATCTTGTCTAATCTGTAGGTGTTACAAGTAGTATGACAAAAGTTATATTAATTTAGGTAGTTTCTGGGGTGTTTCACCCTTATATTCTGATTTCCGTCAATTCCGAAATAAGACATGTTGGAATATTTATTTTTTATCATCTTGTCTAATCTGTAGGTGTTACAAGTTGTATGGCAGAAGTTATTTTAATTTTAAATACTTTCTGGGGTGTTTCACCTCCTTATATTCTGAATTCCGTCCAATTTGAAATAGGGCATGTTGAAATATTTATTTTTTATCATCTTGTCTAATCTGTAGATGCTACAAGTAGTATGACAAAAGTTATACTCATTTAAGTAGTTTCTGGGGTGTTTCAACCTCTTATATTCTGATTTCTGTCAGATCCGAAATAAAGTGTTGAAATATTTATTTTTTATCATCTTCTAATCTGTAGGTGTTACAAGTTGTATGACAGAAGTTATTTTAATTTTAAATAGTTTCTGGGGTGTTTCACCCCCTTATATTCTGAATTCCGTCAAATCCGAAACAGGGCATGTTGAAATATTTATTTTTTATCATCTTGTCTAATCTGTAGGTGTTACAAGTTGTATGACGTAAGTTATTAATTTTAAATAGTTTCAGGGGTGTTTCACCCCCTTATATTCTGAATTCCATCAAATCTGATATAGGGCATTTTGGAATATTTATTTTTTATCATCTTGTCTAATCTGTAGGTGTTACCAAGTAGTATGACAAAAGTTATATTAATTTAGGTAGTTTCTGGGGTGTTGCACCCCCTTATATTCTGAATTCCGTTAAATCTAAAATAGGGCATATTGGAATATTTATTTTTTATCATCTGTCTAATCTGTAGGTGTTACAAGTAGTATGACAAAAGTTATATTAATTTAGGTAGTTTCTGGGGTGTTTCACCCCCTTATATTCTGATTTCCGTCAAATGCGAAATAAGACATGTTGGAATATTTTTTTTTTTTTTTCATCTTGTCTAATCTGTAGGTGTTACAAGTTGTATGACAAAAGTTATATTAATTTTAATTAGTCTCTAGGGTGTTTCATCCCCCAAAAATTCATATTTTCGTCAAATCTGAAGTAGGGTATCTTGAATTATTTATTTTCTATCATCTTGTCAAATGTGAACGTATTATTACTTCAAGAGTATTACTCAATTGGTCCACTGTAAAAAATCGTTTCTCGTTTCTGATTCTGATTCTATCTTCGGCCACATACCACATGGTGCACCTTCGCACACCGGTTTCTCCTTTTCACCAGTGTTTTAAGTTAATTTTAAAAAGCTGCTCGACTCCGATTGGTTCACCACTACATCGTCGATATTTAACCTATTTTCATGCTTAATAAATTAATCCCAACAAAACCCCTCTCGATTTGTTTGTTTGCCTTCGTAGAAGACTGCAAACAAATCATTTAATAAAGAAATCGTATCACATACGACCACTGCTAAAGCGACGGCAACTGCGATCTTGATAAGTACCTAACTGATTACCTTTGCGTATGTTTTATCTCAAAAACTTTGGCTGCTATCGCGATACTACAGACATGCAGATAGATTTTTTTCCATAAAGTTATGTTTTTTCATTATAATTCGTCGAGATTCGTCCAGAAATGCAATAAAAATTTTTTATTTTTTTCCCGAAATTGTACGTTTTTTCTTCTTTCATTCATTGTGTCTCTTCTGATGGTACCACATTTACCAAATTTAATGTGTCACCCACGCACGCACGCACGCACGCGCGCGCGCACACACACACACACACGCACCGACAGACATCAATCAGAAAATAGTCAGAACGGATTCAAGAGGGTTCAACACGTATAAATCAATCAAAATCTTGAGGTTGAAAAAAATTACGATTACTATAGCTCCTTATATGAAGACACTGTGATAAAAATACGGTTGGTTACAAGAGTTTCGACTAGGTTTATTTCTAGACAAAGTTGTAAAAGCTGTGTGCTGAGTTATGTAATATAACATAGTGAAAAAAAGATTGGACCAGATCTACTTGTCACTTCTGTCGCTTAAAAAATACAGGTAAACAACTCAAATAATTATTTTCAACAAATTAGTAGTATTATCTCAACAACAGTATTGTACCCAGAGAACACATACGTAACACCTCAAATTCTAAACGCACACAAGGTCAACACAAAATTTTTTTCACTTCCATTGACTTCACTTCTGTGGTGATAGATATTCCATGGAAGTGATTCATGTTCACAGAAGTGAAAATAATTTGAATTGGAACCCTTCAACCAGCATTATCTTCATTTTTAAGTAGGTAAAGTTTATTACAAACTTATTTGCAACATAAAAAACGTCGGATTCTTTGAATCCTTTACCGCCGTCAAAGAAGCCGACGTTTTTATGTTGCAAACAAGTTTGATATAAACTTTACTTTCAGTTTATTTTTTTCAAATACTTTGAATTTAAGTTTTTTTAAAAACTTTTTATAGCTTTTGTTTATTTGAATCAGAATGGTTAAGTCTAGCAAAGAAGATGAAAAACTGAAGAAGAGTACAAAAAAATTAAGCATGATAAGAGCTAGAGCAAAACTCGGTGGCATGGCGTGTCGTGACTTTTATAAACGGGGGAAGCTGTTACAAAATAAATACCTACCTTATTTAAAATTTAGCGGGATTCTCCGGCTTCGTTTTGCAGATTTATCAATGATGTCATCATAAAACTTTTGCTTTAGTGACATTTCTTGAATTAATTCCATTTCTATACAGTAAACAGTGCTAGATTAGTCTATCTTTCTTGACCGGTAGAATTTCTAATGAAATTTTTAATTCTTTTTAACGCGGAAAAACTACGTTGGGTCGATGCACTTGTGAGTTAATTCACATAATTTAAAAATTTCAAGGCAAGCTTGATTTAGACCACAATCATTAAGGAATTTCCGTAAGTCACAAACACTATTTTTTTTATACCCTCCGATGTGTTGTATATTACTGAAAGTATGGTCATAAAAATTTGTTAATTCTAAAAGTTGTTAAAATCTGTGAATCTGGTATCCGTGTAAAAATATTTGCATTTGGGTAAGTTTGTTTTACTTTAGCCCTAATTCACCTACCATTACTGCCGCTCTGTTGTACCTTTGCGCGACTAATTGAAAGCACAATTAAGTTCACCAACTATAGATTGCACAACGTTATAAAGAATTTGTTGTTCTTTGCGTAGAAACGTCTAAATATCTAAAAAGCGTTCTTTAATGTCACGTTTTTTTTGTAACATACAACCTTCGATAACTGGCAAATATTCCTAACGTCAGTAGTTTCGTCTAGTATAATTGCAATGAACGAAGTTTCCTCTATTCTTGTTTTACCGAAAGTTTTTTCTTTAATAATGGACTGCATATGTGTTATATACGATGAATGTCTTTTTATTAATTTGTGCAAATTATTTAAATCGGAAAATCCATTTTTGTTCCACAAATTCTTTTCATTTAAAAAAAAAGACATTGCCAGCAAAATAAAAGCGACTTAGGGTCGGTTGCATCGATGTGGTTTAGCCAAAGTTCAACTGAACTTCGTTTAAAATCAAGATTACGATTGTTACAACAATCGTAACATAGGATTTTAAACGAAGTTCAGTTGAACTTTGGCTGAACCATGTCGATACAACCGGCCCTTAGTGTTGCAACCAGTGTGCCATTCACATTTTTGATAATTTTCCGTTTGAAAATGTCTTACATACAGAATGAGCCAACCCACTAGATACACGACTAGCGGTATGCGCAGTTCACAGTCACCCGTCTATTGCCAACGCGAATGTCAGAAGGTGCTTTTACAGTAGGTTAGGATATTGCCTTCCTCAAGAAGGAGGTCTTTTTGAGCATCTAATTATAAAAAAACAATTTCATAATGTCTACTTGGATAATGGAGAAAATAACTAAAATACTAATTTAAAATAGCTGCGCCATCTGGCACCGAGAAGCGGTACTACATAATTTTTAGAAAGTGATCTAATCAGATGAGGCAACGAAATATAATTAAATAAATATTTCATTTAAAATTAATTTTTATGCAGTACAATAATTTACTTTATGTTAACTACCAGTACAATGCTGTCAAGTAACTTGGAGAAACTGTTTACTTTTATTTCATCTTTCTACTTTTTTCCATCAAACTTTTTTCGTTCTAACTTCGTATTCAGACGGGCAACTGTAAACTGCGCATACCGCTAGTCGTGCATCTAGTGGGTTGGTTCAATCTGTATAATTTAGTCTGTTTGGTTAACTTTGTTAAAGATGAGTTGGCCTATCTTTTAAAATAATTTGTTTTTTACCTTCAATATTATCCCCTTATCTCTAAATTGCACACATCACATTCACACAATATAGTTTCCGTCGTTTCAGAACTATTTTGCGAAGTTGAGGGACCCGGTGTCTCCATTACGCTTGGCATATAAGCTGTCTAGCCTACAGGTTATATCCTCACTATTTTTAAGTTTGTTTAACGTTCCTTGCGATGATAATTATTGCACTATATTTTTAACACTAATAGTTTCAACAACCAGAGTCAATGTAAACACTAATAATACGGAGCAACCATCAAAAAACGCAATAAAATAAATAAACTAACCGTCTCTATTGTATATCTAATACTCGCTCGCGTTTACTCACAAAACATTACACATATACCGTATTTAAGTACGCTGTGAGGAAACAGCTTACACTCGAACAACTCACTTCAGAGTCGTCGAGCGATATCGGCATCGTGAAGTTGGAAACCTAATGTATTGCAACTTGTAACTTAACGCATTTTGAAACATCTATTGTTGTGACACATATCGCGTTCATAAACGTCGTCGAAAAAAGAGATTGGGAGCAATAAGAAAATAAATAATATATTTTATTATTTTATGGCTCTTGTAAGGGAAGCTGTGCTTCCCTAGCTTCCATGGAGAACACATCATTGAAAATTGAAATAAAACAAAAAGAAATATGAAGAAGTAAAGAAACGAGATAGGAAAAGGTATAAAAGAAAGATGCTGGATTAATAAAAGATATTAAAGAGTCGACTCGTAGAGGCCAAAGAGCCCTGCGAAAAGAGTGGGTCGAGAGAGCTAAACGACATAGGAACTCACAAAAAAGAATGCTCGTATTAGTCGATTTTTAGGGGATGAATCACCTCCGTCAAGTCCAGTAGACAAATGGAAAACGTGCATATCAATGGCTAGAAATACGTTCTACAAGTAGAGTTGCTAGTGGATGAAAAAGGGCAAAAAGATATCGATATAAGTGGGGACGTGAAAAGGAAGAACTTCTAGAGAAATAGAAAAAAGCCGAAATAAAAAACAAATTAAATACAAAGTGCGATACAATCAGCTAAAGAAGCAATTTGGTGAAGTTGCAATTATTCTGGGTAGACAATCCGTAACGCCTGATATGAAAAGAAAGCTCCTTTTTACCGAAGTGATAAAAAACAAGTTAAAGAAAATTTTACCCAACATGATTCGTTGAAGATAAAAAAAGAAACTATTTGTTTCAGTATTACATGGAGATTTGGTAAGAAAATACAAGTTCTGTCACGATTTGTCGTGGTTCACATAGAAAAAGAGTGGCTTAATCAAGAAAAAGTCCTCAAAATATAATAAAACATGCAAAAGTAGCGGTAAGAGATTTTTTAGAGGACGGATATAGTCGAATAATATCAGGGAAAAAGAAACAACAACAAAGAGAAAAATAAAGGTGGGATATTTGAATGATTCATGAAATAATCTGCATATATATGTTCCCTCTCAAAATGATAAGTTGAAGTTGAAGTTTTAAAAAAATATTTGTTTTTTCCAGAAAATGAGGACATCGCATTTGTACAAGCCTCAGATATAATAAAAGTATTGAATCAACCCACAGTCAATAGCCCGCCACACACCAGCGGATGGCCCGACCGATTTGATGCGGCATGGGCTAAGTCAGCGGATAAAACTTTGCGTTAGTGTGACAAGCCGAGGTACATCGGTCCAATTCCCATATCGCACCGACTAAGTCTGCAAGTCTTAACTTGACAGTTCCAATGTGGTAGTTAGTGGCGACGCACGAGTTAAACCTTCAAATTTGTATCCTAAATAATAATGGCTTCAGATACGCGCTATATGGGAAAAGAATTTTTAACGAGCCGAGTAAAAACTGTTATAAGGTGATGAGTTTTGTACCACTAACGAGCGAACTTTAACTGACTGATCCAATCGGGAGGTCAAATCTTCGAACCGTATAAGTAAGGACGGATTTGGTATGTGCCGAGCCTGATTCGCCGATAAAATCCGTGCGGATCAAGTCGGTCCAATTATCCGCTGGTGTGTGGGGGACTATTAATTGTCAGCAATACTTTTTTGAACTTTGTGATATTTCTGATATTACACAATTATTTTAGTGTCTACCTGTCTTTGTTGTCTCTTGTATTCCTGTATCGTAAGCTAATGTATTTTTACTAACACGACTTTTTGATTATATGTCTCAATTATTAGCTCCTTATTCTTTGAAATAGATATGTCACTTCTGTTAAATCAAATGTTACATCTGTGAAGATATCACAAAATAAAAAAGAGACAAACCACAAGTTGTTTTTTACGTTACTTATATGTATATTGAACATGGATGAATATTTAAATAAAGGTAATAAGGTATTTTTTTTCCTATTAGTCTAGTTCACAAGTTAGAAACGGTGTTAATTAGTGATAAAGGTCGTAAAAATATAGGCGATGCTCATTGGATTCGGAATGATGTCTAGAAAAATATATAAAATTGTATACCAGCACATAAAAAAGTGCAAAAATTATTAACAAATTAAGATAAAAAAAAGGCATTTAGATTTTCGCAAATAATTCAGAAACTATTAATAATTAAGAAATTTAAAAAAAAATGATTCTTAAAGAGGACGAAATTTCCGATAAAAAAAGTCCTAACTACCGGAACTGTACCTCCATTATTAATAATTTTAATTTAATGGTGAAAATAGTGCTCCGCGCGGCGAGCGCGACGCTGCCGCAGATCTCAAAATTCGACCGTAGCAAGAAAAAAAATATTTCTTTAGCTATAAAATATTAATTAAAAAATTTCAAAAGATTATCGGATCATCTAGACATCCCAAGGAACAATATCCACTTAGAAAAAATTTTTTTCATTCATTTTTCATAAAATACGCTTATTGTTAATTAACAAATTTTTTTGGAGTTCACGTTTATGTTTATAATCAGATAATTGTTAAACTAAAGACGTGAAAATTATAACCGATGCTGGATACACTGTGACAAGTATACTTTATGAAATAAACACATCACGATTTTTTTTATTATTATAATTCATTAGTTTCAGTCTTTTCTGTTAACAAAAAACTAATAAACGATAAAAAATGTGAAACATTTTTTTTATCAATATTTGTTATTATCACTGTTTTTGTATATCAAAACTATTAGATTTTATAATTTTTAAATTTTTAGTGGTATTTGTTTAAAAAAATGTTATAAACAAATGGATTAGTTGCATATTTTATAAAAATTGTTTTCCAAATTATTAGTGGAATGATATGATTTTTAAAAACAAATTTAAAAAAAAATTGTATTGTTAATAATCATTTTTTAACTTTTTTCGTTATTTAAATAATAGATTAACAAGATTTTTTTTAAAATTTATCATTTGCAATTTTCTACAAAGTAAAAAAAAAATTTTTTTCGCTTAAAATTTATTTGTTTGTTTAATAAACAATTTGTAATAAACAATGATCGAATGCATTAATATTTTCTTAGAGAAAAAAAATACTAAAAACAACCATATATTTAACCAATACAAAAAATTTTTTTTTTCGATTTTTATAGAATTTTCAATTTTGCTACTCTACAGAAATTAAAGTGCCTCCTTCTTTTGTTAAGTTATTAATCTCTATATCTGTTAAACTATTAGAGATACGACAATGGATATTCAAGTCGTTTTTATAAAGGATTAATTAATCTTTAAAATGAGTTAACCATCTAGTTTGTAACTATTGTTAATCAGCTATTATACGCATTTGTTTATAAAAAATTAAGATTTCTTTGTCATTTTCGAATCTTTTATGACTTATAACTTATTAAATATTGCAGATACAGTAATAGACCTTCAAGACAATTTTGTTCAGTGATTAAATATCTACCGAATAAGCTTTTGATGATATCCATATCTCATAGTTTAAACTATAAACGTATTTTTATTAATATTCTTCAAGTTCGTATTCCGTTGTACAGTAACTATATTTTTATTTTTCAAATCGCTCGGGCAATCTATGGATCTGACGACGATAGTGAATCGGATGAAGAACAAATGAACGAACCGAAAGATGCAAGGGAAGAAGAAGAGGAAGGAAGAGATGAATTAAAAGAGAGCAAGAAGAAGCAGGACAAGAAATCGTAAGCCAGCCACGTGAAATGGAAAAAAAGGGTGGAAGCCGGTTCAATTCAAAATATAGATGAACAGTTCTGGAATTCCTCCTTTAAAAAAAAAGAAGAAAACGTTGTATATAAATAATGACTATATATTGATTACACCATTATTATTCTTATAATTTATGGAAATATAATTGTTCTGAAATAAAATTTCTGTTTACTTAATGATAACATTTCATCTTTATATTATTTTGAATAATTTTTAAATAAACAAGGCATGTAGTTTAAATTAATTATTAATAGAATAAAAAAAACATAGTTATTGTATAACGGAATACGAATTTGAAGAATATTAATAAAAATACGTTTATAGTTTAAATTATAAGAGATATGGATATGATCAAGAGCTTATTCGGTAGATATTTAATCATTGAATAAAATTGTCTTGAAGGTCTATTACTGTATCTGCAATATTTAATAAGCAAGTCATAAAAGATTCGAAAATGACAAAGAAACCTTAATTTTTTATAAACAAATGCGTATAATAATAGCTGATTAACAATAGTTACAAACTAGGTGGTTAACTCATTTTAAAGATTAATTAATCCTTTATAAAAACAACTTGAATATCCATTGTCGTATCTCTAATAGTTTAAAAGATATAGAGGTTAATAACTTAACAAAAAGAAGGAGGCACTTTAATTTCTGTAGAGTAGCAAAATTAAAAATTCTATAAAAAATCGAATTTTTTTTTGTATTGGTTAAATATATGGTTGTTTTTAGTTTTTTTTTTTTGTATAAAAAATATTAATACATTCGACCATTGTTTATTACAAATTGATTATTAAATAAACAAATAAATTTTAAGCGAAACATTTTTTTTACTTTGTAGAAAATTGCAAATGATAAATTTAGAAAAAAAATCTTTTGTTAATCTATTATTTGAATACCGAAAAAATTTAAAAAATGATTATTAACAATAATAAAAAAATTTTAAGAAAAAAATTTTTTTTTAAATCATTCCACTAATAATTTGGCAAAAAAAAATGTTTCTAAAATATGCAACTAATCCATTTGTTTATAACATTTTTTTTAAACAAATATCACTAAAAATTTAAAAATTATAAAATCTAATAGTGTTTTGATATACAAAAACAGTGATAATAACAAATATTGAAAAAAAAATCACCTTTTTTTATCGTTTACTAGTTTTTTGTGAACGTAAAAGATTAATAACTAATGAACTATAACAATTAAAAATATCGTGATGTGATTATTTCAGAAAGTATACTTGTCATAATGTATCCGCATCATCGGTTATAATTTTCACGTCTTTAGTTTAACAATTTTAACTGATTATAAATATAAACGTGAACTACAAAAAAAATTGTTAATTAGCAATAAGCGTATTTTATGAAAAATGGATGAAAAAAAAATTTTTTCTAAGTGGATATTGTTCCTTGGGATGTCTAGATGATCTGATAATCTTTTGAAACTTTTTAATCAATATTTTATAGCTAGCGGAGCACTATTTTCACCATTAAATTAAAATTATTAATAATGGAGGTACAGTTCCGGGAGTTAGGACTTTTTATCGGAAATTTCGTCCTATTTAAGAATCTTTTTTTAAAATTTCTTAATTATTAATAGTTTTTGAATTATTTGCGAAAAACTAAATGCCTTTTTTTATCTTAATTTGTTAATAACTTTTGCAATTCTTTATGTGCTGGTAAACAATTTTATATATTTTTCTAGATGTCATTCCGAATTCAATGAGCTATCGCCATATTTTTACGACCTTCATCACTAATTAACACCGTTTTTAACTTGTGAACTAGACTATAAATTATCTGAGTATAACTACTTCCGTGGACATTTTGGTCACTTCTGTAAACACTATTCTAAATATTCTTAAAAAACGGAAAATAAGTATCAGCGATCTTGCCCATTTATAGATATAATTTAATAACATAAATACTATTCCCTGAAAATTTTGTATAATTTGCAATTTTTTATTTTTTATTCCTCTAAATCGTTTTTTGAACGCTTTTCTGAAAATCACCCGTAAATATAACAAAATATATAAATGGTCTGTAACGTTTCAACGATTAAAACTGAACGCGCCTCGAGTGCAGTATATGGTGTTTGTGAAAAACTACGTCAGTGTTATCTTCACATCAAAGGTTCCAACCCACTTCAGCTATAAGGCATATGTTTATATGCAAAAACAATTTAATTTTTCCATTTCTTTCACCCCCTTGAAGAAAGGTACTTAATTTTGGGACACCCTGTATAACAAGGAAAATTTAGTGCTGCATTAAAAAAAAAGTATTCTTGAATTGAAAAAGTTTATCCGCAAAAAATAATGACCAAGTGCTCTCTACTGTTTGGTCGGGGAAAGAAGATTCGCGGAAAGAATGTGATTTCTGCATTCCATTCACAATTTAGTGTAAATCAAATAAATGAATTAGTGCATGGCAAATTTTTGTGATCGTTTGCATCCGAACGTACTCATTGGGAGAGATATTATATTCCTAGTAGGTATATAGTTTCGCAGAATGCTGGGGACTTATCGGCAATACTCTCCTTTTGCCGTGCGGGCCTTCTTTCGCTGGCTGGATAGTAAGTTATTCGCCTTAATTAATAACACAACTTTTCTTAATGACCCAAAAAAACCTATATACCAAATTTGGATCAAAACACGTATACAAGTGATAGAGCTATAACAAAATTAAAAAAGAAAAAATTGCTTTTGAAGGCTATGGGCCTTTTTTTAAGAAGCAAATTGGTACAAAGGTATGTTCGGCTAAATCGATTTATTTTTACCCAAGCAACCTATCATTGCGGTTTGGCCCATTCTTTAATGAATACCCTGTATAGAGAACGCTATTTTTGTTTTACTGTTACTATTACTAATTTTTATTTTATTTGTGTATTTTTTCTCTTCTTTTTAATGCCAAATTTAGTTTATTTCAAACCTATTTGCAACAAAAAAAAGTCAGCCTCTTTGACAGCGGTAAAGAGATCAAAGAAGCTGACGTTTTTTATGTTGCAAATAAGTTTGTAATAAACTATATATGTATAAATCTTGTCAAAATTTTATATCATGTAGTCCCATGATGATGGTAGTAAAATTATCGAAACGTCGGCATGTTAAAGGGTATGTTAGTCATTTAAATAAACAGTTTTATTTAAATAAGAACCTCCACCCAAAAAAAATGTTACCTCTACCAGAGACTATATGTCTCTGCCTCTACTAAATTATTAGTTTCAAAAAATTGCCTACAAGTTAAATTTAAACTACAAGTACTGTACATCAAAATTACTACAGGTACTCACTTGATGTCAAAGAACACATAAAGCAATATATAAGAACACCCAAAGAAGTGTACACGCAGAACTAAGTCACAGAACATATACTATAGTATTAAACACACAAGGGTTAATCGACTTATAACACTAAACCTATAAATATAAATCTTGCTATACACAGAGCTAGCTCCACAGTAAACACTGTGGCTAGGTACTAAAGGTGTATATTGAGACGTGACAATCATGTACATCCGTGGGCGCGCTGTAGACGAAGCAAACATCTCGCGACAAGATAAGAGGCGGCGGGAGTATCGTTTGATCAATCAGTTTTTTACCGCAAAAACGAGCGTGTTTGCGCACAATAAGTTTTGACGGTGAGACAACTCCTGGCGAGACGGATGGACGAAGAGTTATGCGAGTACTGGTACTGGTGTGGGGTTTTTGAAATGCTTAGCCAGGAATACGTAGTGTCAGAACCTTCTAGCATTACCCGTTGAGAACAACTGGCAGTACCCGTTGAGATCAACAAACATCTGTGGAGGTCTATCACCTCTGAGAAGTTAAGTAGGTCATTTGTTGAGAGCTATAAAGCCCCTGGACCAGATGAGACTCCGCATAGAAACAGGAATACAATAGAGAACCCTATTTATTGTCATACTGTTTAATTCGATCAGGGCACGAGGTGAAGGACTTTAAGGGTTTCGAATGGTCTTTATATCGAAGCGCATTGTGAAATATCGTGCACTTCAATCCTATGACTACCGACCGGTATCAATACCATCTGTAATTGTGAGGCACTTCTATAAAACCTTGGATTCCAGACTGAGGACAACCAATGGACTCTTGAGTGATGAACAACGCACCTTCTGAAGATCTGTGGACGAGATAGCAGAAAAACTTTGCGTTCTGAACCAACACCACCTATAAGGCCTTGCTACAGCGTGATTTGCCATGAGTGTACTAAAAATGAATAAGTAGTTCTAAGCGTCTAAGAGCTTCCTGCAAAAAACGAGGATATCAGTTCAGTCGTGAACTGAGCACTTACACCACCTATAAGGCCTTGCTACAGCGTGATTTGCCATGAGTGTACTAAAAATGAATAAGTAGTTCTAAGCGTCTAAGAGCTTCCTGCAAAAAACGAGGATATCAGTTCAGTCGTGAACTGAGCACTTACATCATACCCCATGCGGTTTAACAGGAATTTTAAAGCCAAAACTTAAAGGAATTTATGTCGAATCCTGTCTTTAATGACTTATTAAAGACAGGATTTGACTTGAAATAAACAAACTGAATGTAAATAATGAAGCCATTTCCGGCGCAATTATAAATATGAGAAGAAGTTATCCATTATGCATTGACAATAATGGTGGACACGTCGATCATCTTTATGAGTTTTCATTTATTTATATTTAAATTTCCCAAATAAATATTTGTTATCTATTTTTTATAAATACTTGGTTTTTTCTTCCCCACTGTAAACCATTTTGATTATTTCATTAAAGGAATGTCACTTATCAAACATAATAGTTGTCATTTTCATAGCTCACTTTGATAATGTTAACTTTTCCATATTTGCAGTAACTAGTTTAACTAAGATATTCGACGTTTAATAACTCAAAAACGGTATATGGTAGGGGTAACACATGGTATATTTTTGAAATCAGGAACAAAGGATCATTCCAAAAATTTAATAATATATAGGGTATCCCATTTAAAAAAAAATATTATTTTTTATATCCCCTGAAATCTGCACGCTACTGTACTTTTGATAGCATTTTAACAAAATTCAGTCATAATCACACACTTGTATTTAAAACTTTTTTTCTATAAGCAATAATAACGATGATAAGGGGTGAGTAATTTATAATGAATAACCCTATATCTACGATATAATTAAGCGCTTTGAGTAAATAGTAGATGACGTAAAAACCAGAGACTAATCCAGAACACTGCGCTGACATAAATATACATATTAAAGATGATAAATTGTATATTACCTTTTAATTGTCGGTTTTATAGTACCAAAGTAACATGAGCAATAAATGTTTCAGTGTGAACACACAACACACTTTATTGATCTGCGTGAAAGATGCATATATTCCAGCCTTTGTACACACAGTTCAATGGCATGAACCTCAGCCTGAAAAATAGTTGCATTAGTACCTAGGCTTGTGGATATCCTCACCTTTGGTCTGTAGCTATGTACTCCAGCTCCTCTTCCCTCGGGAGTTTTGGAGCTGTCTGTAAACCAGCAACTGTCTGTCCTCAGTAGATCGGTTTTATTCCGATTGCACTCATCTCATTCCAGAAAAAGGATGTTAAAGGTCAGCTCGTAGTTGGTCATGGTAGGCATAGTATCCGAGGGCATTTTCTGATGCTGTGACTCTCTATGTCATCCAGCAACCTGTTCCGCTCCATGATACTAGTCTGCGGCATATTAATGTCCACTTGTTGTAGTCTGTATGTTGCCTACTTGTCCACTCTTTCCAAATATATATGAAGAGGGGGTAAGTCCAGGATTTCCATTGTAACTGACTGTGTGGTTCAATTGCCCCCGTTACAGTCAAGCATGCAAATCTATGCAATTCAGAGAGTTTGGCTTTGGCTGTCCGTTGCCCTTTCAGCCACCAAACGATGAATCCGTAGCTTCCTTTTCCGTATGAATGGTACAATAATTACCGTTTTTTGAGGGTTCACAGACATCTGTTCCCTGTCACACCAGTTACCCACTGCATCCAGTGTTTCTTGAAGGGTAAAAGATATTATTCGTTCAGAGTTTTCTCTGACTAGTATGATTAGACCATCTGCATATGCTAGAACCTCAACCTCCCCCAGTGCGTGAATAGCCAGTAAGTCGTCCACAAGAAGTGACCACAGAAGGGGGAAACAACCCCACCTTGCTGGCATTCTCTTGTGGTTCTAAAGCTAACTGTTTCTCCCTATATAGATGTTGTTATGGTTTTGTTTGAGAGCATAGCATGAATCCAGTCACCCATAGTCGACTCAATTCCTCTGGCAGCGAATACTGCATATAAGGAGTTAGGCTGTGCATTGTTAAATGCTCCCTCAATGCTGAGAAAAGTTCCTACTGCAATTTCCTTCATTTAAAGTATTGGACGATCTTCTCAACTAGGTTGTTAAGTAATAGTTCTGTTGACTTTCCTGTCTGATAGGCATACTGATGAGTATTAAGGGGGTGATGGCTCAGGAAGTTCAACCTGATATATCCGTCCAGCACCTTCTCCAGGCCTTTCAACAGAAAAGATGTCACGTTAATTGGTCTAAGCGATTTAGGACTTGGTTCTTTTCTACCCATTTTTGGTATATATAATACCTTAACCGCCAACCAACTGGATGGGATATAGTTCCATACCAGACCAGCTCTGAATAATTTATTGAGGAACGGGAGCAATATTTCCAGTCCGTTTTGTAGAGCTGGAAAAACTCCGTGCTCTCCTGGCGATTTGAATGGTTGGAAGGATTTGATAGCCAACTCAATTACCGATAGTATGATCACCTTTTTGGCTGTCAGCCAGTCATTTTTATCAGGTCGTTTGGATCGTCCTTCTGATAGTGGCAGCTGTTGGTCATGTAGATTCAAGCACCCTGGGAAGTGGTTCTGTGTTAGAAGCTCTAGGGTTTCATTCCCAGTCCGTATATGAGCCGTCCAATCGCTTTAACAAGTCGAATTCCCACGTTCGCTCTGGAAAAAATCTTGTGGATTCTAGTGCTATATGACAGGTCAGTTATACTCTCACCAAGATCCCTTTTTTAGCTTTCCGTATTTCTTTGTTATAGTCCATTAGAGCGGATCTATATTGGTCCCAGTCGCCAGAAACTTTAGCTCGATTGAAGAAGCATCGAACTTCTTTTTTTCTTATTTTGTCCAAATTCTTGCTCTATCAAGACGCGCCCCTAATATCCTTTTTATCTTCAGTGGATAGTTTTCATGGTAAGCTGAAACAATTGCGTTCGGATCTGTTCCACTGCAATTTCAGTTTCATCATGATTCCTGATTATGGTGAGAGTGGATCTCGATGTTACCAAAGGTCTTGGGCCAACTTCTACAGGGTGATTCGCGAGCAATGTGCCATAGCCTAATGGCAGATAGAGCATTTCAAGACAAGTCTAGATCTACAAGGAAAACAATTTTTGACCACTGGTTTGACAATTCAGAGCTATTCTCTGCAACGGATCGGATGTAATCGAAAGAAATTTACCAGTAACATTCTTCATTCGGGACTTGTCAAAATTGCCTACTTGGTTTTGAAAAATCCAGGACCGGACTCAGTAAAAATATGTCCTCATTTTTGACAAAAAAGTACATTTTTCTATCGCATTTCTGGCAAATTATTAGCGGATTCGGAAAGTTCAGAAAAAATGCTATTAGAATAGCGAATCAATTTTGACGGCACACCTAAACCGTTTCGGCAAAAAATCACAAAACAATTTAACGCATCACAACTAACACTTTGAGCGGATATTAATCATGGAACAGTTTGATAGAGTCTACTCAAATGATTCAGACCCATATACCTTCTGAGACATAGCAAAAAGCACCCTGTAACTTCTTAACCAGTGGTCAAAAAATGTTTTTCTTGTAGATCTAGACTTGCCTTGAACTGCTCTATCTGTAGCACATTGCTCGCGAATCACCCTATTAAATAGAATATGTTCGTGGTCTAAACACGAGAATTCAGAAGATACCTTCCAGTCGGTTATCTTGTTGCTCAAGTAGTTTGAGCTGATTGTAATACCTAGTACCTCGTTTCTATTTCTAGTGACAGGTTGGTTTGTAATCAATGTTATTCATAGGTAGTCCTTCACCTAATATATATTCAAAAAGTGACTCATCTCTTTGGTTAATATCCGTATTATCCCAGGCTGTATGGTGGGCATTTGCATCACATCCAATAACCAGGTGAATATTGTTCCTTTTGCTATAGGCAATTAAATTCTGCACTACAGCTAAAGGTCGAGGTTGATCTGCAGCCCTATCACCAGGGAAGTAGACTAAGCAGACAATTATAAAACATTAAGGGAATATATTAACTATTAAATCTAAATATAAATCATGTAAAACGTATTAACTATACAGTTATGCATCACAACTTTAAAAAATGATATGTATAATTTTTATTTTTTTATTATTTATTGGGTGTACATACCTATAAATAATCAGTTCTCTAAATATTAAGTTTTTTTATTTAATCTATTTTAATTGTATTTCTCATGTACAATCTAGACAAGTATATATTATATTCTTATACTCTTTTTAAGTTTATTTGTTTGCTTATGTCCATGTACTGTTTTTGTTGTTATAATTTTGAATACATTTGTCATTTTTATTATTAAATCTGTATTTTTAAAAATATGCCCCAAAAACCATAAATATCTATTCTCTTGTAAATGCTTCCAGAAATATCAAAACAAACTTTTTTTTGCATTATCCGTTTAAAAATGTTAATTAGACCGGACACCAAAAAAAAGTCAAATTATGTATAAAAGTTGACATTTAATACCGTACATAACGTTCTCAAAATTTTAAATCGATACCTTTAAAAATGCAGAAAAAAATTGAGGTGTACATGTATAATAAATGAAACAAAAAATGAGTAAACAGAATTTTAGAAGCATCAAACAATAAACAGAAAATGTAGCACATAAATATTGGATGAATTATTATGCCATTGAAACATAAACACGATAAACAACTGATTTTTACATACACACGGTCTTCATTAGAAATTCATTATATGATTGGTTTGTCAAATTATAAAGCTCACAGACTATGGAAAATTAAAAAAAAACTCTGCTTTTTCTTTATTTTTTTTTATTGTAAAAACAAAACAATATATGCATAATTTAATTTATACATTAGTCAATAACTTAAAAGACTCCTACATTCAGTCTCTAGTCAAATGCATACACACAATCACAACCAGTCAATATAAAATGTATTTATGTAAATTTAATAATAATAAATAGTGTTTTACTTTTTACCCAGGGATGGGAACCTCGACATGTTAGACTGTTTGAAAAGTGGGAAGTTATTTGCGCATGTGCAATGATAGTTTAGACATTTTTAAATTAGGCTTATGAATATTCATTTTTTATTGGTTGTAAATACTCTTAATTTTTATCATGACCAATCAGTATCTAAAACCATTATAGTTAATAAAACAAACAGCCCTATGATTGATATTCATGTATTATGCAAAAATGTTTAAACATTTATGTAATAAAAAAAGATTAAGTTACAATAAAATAATAATGATAATAACATAATTTTAATTAATTAATTTAATAATACAATTTAACAGTTATTTTTATTATATTAATTGCTTAAAACACAAGTGAAATAATAATGTTTAGTGGAAGTCATTTCAATAAAAGATATAATATGTACCTACATAATTTGACTAATTTATTCTTATAAATTTTAGTATTTTATCAGTTTAGTTTGTAATGTTTAAAGCTTATGTTGTATTAACTTTATGTAGAGTGGTGTAAATGGGCTCTTTAGATAGTTGGGTTGGTAATATTGAGTAGTAAATAAAATGACAACCAAAATTTATTTTTACCGTAATAAAGTACAATACATTTATAGGGTACAGTTAATTTACTTGTCAGATTTGTATTTTATTTTATTCTTGTTAATACAATTATACACAAACAATATTATTAACAAAAATAACGATTATAAAATTTGGTTATCTATGGTCTCATTCTATAAAATATACCTATATGAACTAGGTATGTTCATCTGTATGGGCAAAGTTTACAGAATAAATAAATTCTGTAAACTTTGGTATGGGTTTTTGGTGTCATTCTGTTTCAAGTCAGTCTACTTTTTGACATGGTGGATATGTTACATTTCCATATGACATTAAAAGTTAACTTTTCATACATTTCCCATCCTTGGTTTTTATTTATTGTTATTAAATCATATTTATTCATAAATAATAAAATGTTCATCAGAATACATTTAAAAAAAAATCTACAACATAATAAACTATTTGAATTTCAACTGCTAAAATATTAAAATATTGACATTCTGAGATCTATTGTGCTTACCAAATCTAACGGGCACTTAAATATTACCAGTGCCCGATGAATAAAACAAAAAATTATTTGGTCCAAAAATTGACTGGAGTTTTAGGACTTGAACAAGTGTAAATAAAATCATCAGACTGCAACTGCGTTCGATTCATATTCGGCTCTGAAGCAGACCTACTAATTTTTGGATGATTCCTCAACAAGCCCTCTAGAGATGCGTGGATCTGTCGAAATAATGGTCTTTCATCCCTATTATATTTTATACAGTCTTCAGTTAATCGTCTCAAAGCTTTAGGTGTATCAGACCTTAGCTTAGTCAAGTCAGCCTTTAAATAACCTCTTCCAACCATAAATAATATTTGATCTTTATTGTTAACATGGGAATAAGGCAACTGTCCAGCTAACATTTCAAACATAACTATTCCAAAGGCGTATACATCAGATTGAAAACTGTATGGATTATCCTCTTGCATTCTAATTACCTCTGGCGCCATCCAGAGAATGGATCCTGTCGGTTGGTGAAATTGTTGTGATCCTGACCATCTTGTTTTAGCTGTAGCTAATCCAAAATCACCTATTTTTACAGTAAGATCATCGTGCAAGAAAATATTATTTGACTTTAAATCACGATGAATGATATTCTTAGCGTGTAAGTAATCCATGCCTTGCGCAGTCTGTCTGCCAATCTCAATAAGCGTAAAAAGCTGAAATTTAGTTTCATGGACATGTAAATGTTTATACAGACTGGAGCTCTCACACCACTGAGTAACAATCGCCAATTTTGGCTTACTTACACATCCCATAAATAATAAAATATTAACATGTCTAGTTTTGCGCAAAACTGCTACCTCATTTTTAAAAGCTTGCAGTTGTCCCACTGTTGGTATTTTAACATTTAGGGTTTTTACCGCTACAGGCCCATGCCAATGGGCTTTGTAAACGGTTCCAAAGGAACCAGATCCTACTCTGGCACCAACTAATATCTCATCAGCAGGTATCTCCCAGTCCTCAATGCTTTCTCGGGGTGCCAACAAGGGTTTGCTCTCATCTGCAGACCGAGCTCGGGGCCTTCTGGGTTGCAAAGACCCAGTGGGTGAAGCTTGTGTACTTCTGCAATGTGGAGAACCATCATCATCTATTCCCGATCTATAAATAAAATCAAATATTAATTCCTACAGGATATCAAGAAAATTATCGACATTAAAAAGCAAATGCTATAAAATACATAAATAATGAATTACTAGTTAAATAATATTTCTATGCCGTTTATTCAAGTGATAAAAATCATATCTCTTGAGTCTGGAATAAGGGTTCTGGATTCTATTCCCAGCCTAGAAACTGGGACACTTTTCGAAAAAGACAAGTGGTCCCACTCTATTCGGATATTGGGTGAATGACTGCAGTCTCTAAAAGTGCAGTAGAAAAGTTCCTTCTTTTTAACACATATCCAAAAATTTGATTAAAGATATCACAATTTAATTTGCAATGCATTTTATGGTTTTGGTATTAAAACCATAAACATCTTTACAATCTCTGTTTTTCAGACTAAATATAATATCTCTAATTTCAATAAAAGTAAATTCACGAAACTCAAAATTTTCAATATTCATATATTGAAGAAGAAACTATTGGAGTTAAACAGGGTAAACCTGAAAACCTCAACAGGCCTATATACCGTCCAGCTGGAAAAAGGGAGAGCATTGCCGATAAGTCGCCAGCTTTCTACAAAACCATATGGTTTAACTCCAAAAGTTTCTTAGTTTTTGATATCAAAGTGTATTTTTAAATGCCTTTGGATGAACTAATCCTGGTAACTCTTGACAATACTGAAGAGTTTTCGATTCAGCCTAGATTAAGATGGCTATCTTGGCAGTACATGAAGATATGCCAAGTATCGGTTCTGGTCCAACAATTCATGATTCTGCTCCTTCTCTGGCCAACGAGTCAGCTATTTCATTACCTTCCTGACCAGAGAGGTCAGGTATCCAGACCAGTCACTTCATGGTTTTTGCTCAAATGACTTCGAGCCTTCCGACAGTTCCAACATTTTGTATTATCAGTACAAAATTTCAAAAATTGAAAATTGTTATACAGACGTGTTTATTCTGATGCTACCTTTATGTGATATTTCGAAAACTGCTATTAAGCGAGACATGGAATAAGACATACAGATACCACAAAGATATGAATGCAGTACCCAATGAGGTCTATAAAACATTTAATTTTCATTATTTCAATGTTTTCCCTTAAAAAAAAAAAAACAGTTAACAAAAATAAAAAACCATGGCTTAATCGTAAAATCAAAGAATTGCACCCAACCCTCTGTGATATACGAGCCCCGAATCATATCATCTGGTCCACCAATTTACAAACGTTCTTCATATATTGCGCTAATGAAATTGAAAAAATTAATGATTGATATGAACGACCTTTATACTTTATTCTAAAATGAATAATATATGAGAGGAACTTTTTACACTATAAACTACAAATACAATGAAGAATTTTTATTCTATTATTTTTTATCTTGCTATTAAGTATATGAATATACGAAATCCATCACAAACTATAAAACTTACTAGTACTAAGTTTGCAACTGGAGCAAAAATTGTGAACTATAGTTTCAATGTGAGATTAATGAATTTTATGGAACAGAAGAGGAAGAGACACACCCTGTAATAAAGTGATTTTTCTGTTATTAATTTTCTGTTATTATAACATCTAATCGGGTTCTTCCTTCACTTTGGTAGACCTTGTATACTACGATTTGTATTTATTTTTATTGTAAAACCGATTTAAACATGAGTTCAGTTTATTTTATAATTCGATTCCTTAGATTAACTTAAATATTACTCAAGGCAGTCGCTTCAAACCGGTTCTTGTTATTTATTATGTTACTTTCAGCTATTAGTGACAGATTAACTATTGTGTTTATATGTCATCCACATGAATCAAGTAAAAGGAAAGGGCATAACGAAACCAATTTTAATTTCAAAAATTTAGCTAATACGATTATTTTAATTATATACAACCGTTGTCTTGCATTTTAGGATTCACCCGGTATATTTGAAAATATGCAAGTTGGTAGAATATTAGTTAATAGTAGAATTAGCATTAGGAAAGGAACCCTTTATTAATTATTAATAGTAAATATACCCGTATTTCTACTTTTAAATAATTTACACATGAAAGATTAATTGATTTATTTCGAATATTAATCCATGGCCGTTTTAATTAATTTCTTTTTGGACATATAGTTTTAAAATTATGGAAAAGCGATTCTCAGCTTCAGCATATTTAATAAACATTGGCTTATATTAAATAACGCAGGAAATTTGTTTAAGAGCGTTGCATAAGATTTGGCACTCTCAAAATACGTTGAAATTCGCACATCAGCTAAAATAGTTAGTTTCTGAGGGAATATTCAGTTTTCATTTCATGCGTGATTATACTATACACCGATAGAATTCTAGTGTCACTTGCTTAAGGATAGAATCTGATCTTAGTGTCATAGAAAAACCACTAGTGAGATTCTAGTGTCACTTATTTAAGAATAGAATCTGACGATGTGGTCCGGAAAATAAAACACACGTTTAATAAACCCTAATAAGGCCAACCGAACTATACAACACAATTGCGATTGGAATGTCTCATCAACCATTGACATCCTGCCATAGTGGCACGCTTGTAGACCGTAATCACTTGCACCTGGACATTGTTGCATGCGATAATACCACCCTCAGCACTAATCACTATAGTCATTAACCACTTGCTAAAAATATGTGTCACTTAATTATAATTAATTATAAAATCTAGTGGTAGTAGTTTTCATAACTTAGCTTTACTTGATATACCTGCTTGCATAATCATAACTTCTTGCTTAGTTTACGGGCTTGTTTTCTTGTAATATGTGTTATTATTTACACTGTTAAATAAAATAATATATCCTTTTTGTCATTGTGAGACTAGTTTTAAATAAAATAGAGTAAGTAAAGTTGATATTCTGAGTTTTTTTTAAGTATAGGTTTAAGTAACGAATTTAGTTATAAACCGAGGATAATTTTCGGTTGGTAAGTTGTCAATTTTTACGAACCTAACAACCATAAAAACAGACCCTTGGACATAGGTACCATTTCTTCACTGCAGTTTTTCAAGCTTCTATCATACCCCTGATTAGAATAAATTGGTGTTCCTACACTTTAAGACAGGAATTGACGCTCGAGACCGTACTTCAAATCGCAACCAGAAAAAAAAGGGCCACAACATGGGTTTTGACAAAAAAAAAAATCAACTGAAACGGTTCTAAAAGAATTCTGTATATCATATATACACTTAATAACAAAGTTTCCGACTGCTATTTACTTTGATTTAAGTAGAGTTTTCTATACTGTGGGTTACGATTTACTTTTGTAAAAACTCTATTACAATGGTAATGAGGTGAATGAAGTAATGGTAATGATGAAAAGTCTGTAAATGTATTTGATTTTAATAACCACATGTCAATCAGGCAGAAATACTAGTATCAACTAGAAGAAGTAAGAAATTTGTCAGAACTTTTAAATACAAATATAGACACCGCTTGAAATTTCATGATGTAATTCATTGGTGTGGGTAAGTAATTAATAACCTAAAAAAAAAAATACTCAATAATCTATGGTATACAAAAATCCTTAAAAAAATAAAAAATATCCCTTAACTGATTTAATAAATTTATACATATCCGATCAATTTCTTTGACACTTTAAAAATTTCAAATGTAATTCCAATCTTTAAAAAAGGAAGCCATGTTGACCCAGCTAATTATAGGCCAATATCTCCAATTCCTATCATTTTGGGCTTTTAGATGAGAATTTAAAAAAAAAAACATATCAATGAACAATTTGGTTTTCGACAAAAACTTATACTGAGATGGCAATTCTAACACATTTCAAGAATATCCAATGGATTTGATGACGGTGTATGGCATATGTATAGAGGGAACATTTTATGACCTAATTACAGCTTCTGATTGTGTATCACTTTACTAACTCTTTATGGGTATAATCAGAAAACCATAAAATGATTCAATCGTATTGTTACGTGTTTGCTATCCACACAAACACCTCTGCTCGTAGATTCGTTGATTGAAAGTCCAGGTAACACTTATTCACTACTTTATTTACTAATTAACAATTAATAACAATAGATTAATTAATGTCTTAACTATAATCACAACTGAACACTTATAAGTCTCTTTCTTATTGCTTCTTCACTCGTTCACGTTCAACTTAAGATTAAAATCTCGGCCCACCGTGCGTCTTATTTATACATCCATTCTCCCCGTCTAGAGCACTCCAGAATATTCCCGGCCGTTCGTGTACAATTCCAGCCTAATCTAACCAGTCTGCACAGTCCAGTGGCGTAACACTGCCCCCTCCTTAAGCCTGAACGTCCCGATCAGGCAATTCATTATTCCCTGCATACTTGGCTAGTCTCTCTATGTGCACCACCTTCATCTTGGATTTTGGACTTTGCTGAATTCTATATACAACGTCGTTTAGTCTGGTGACCACAGTGTAAGGACCATCCCAGGGCGGGTGAAGCTTCGGGGACCTGCCTTTCTTTCGTTGTGGGTTATATAGCCAAACCAAATCTCCAGCCTGGAACCCTCCTGAATTCGCCTTAAGATCATAACGAGCCTTCATGCGGTCACTTGCTATGGCAATTCGGTCTCGTACCAGCTCATGAATGTTCCTTAGCCGTTCACCAACTTCATCGGCATAGTCATTTATGGAAAGTCGCTCCTCATCTGGTGTGCCAAACACCAAGTCACATGGCAGTCTAATTTCACGTCCAAACATCACGCGAGCCGGCGTCTGTTTGGTTGTTTCATGAATGGAGGCCCTGTATGCCATAAGGAAAAGAGGTAAGTGACGGTCCCAATCTCTCTGATGTTTCTCAACCACTTTGGATAGGTGCTCCTCCATGGTTTTATTATATCTCTCCACCATTCCGTCTGATTGTGGATGTAGGGCTGTTGTTCTTGTCTTATGAATTCCCAGTAAGCGACACATCTTCTGAAACACCCCTGATTCAAAGTTTCTTCCTTGATCTGAATGCAATTCTAGGGGCACGCCAAATCGACATACTAGATTATCTACCAGAGCTTGAGCAACAGTGGCTGCTTCTTGGTTGGGTATGGCATAAGCTTCAGGCCACTTACTGAAATAGTCCATGGCAACTAAGATGTATTTGTTCCCATCATCTGTCACGGGGAATGGACCAGCTACGTCGATCGCAATTCGCTCAAAAGGAGCCCCTACGTTATATTGTTTCATTTGGCCCTTACTTCTTGTCTGTGGCCCCTTACTTGCTGCACAAACTTCACATTTGCGGCACCAAGCCTCAACATCTTGGTGACTGTTCACCCAGTAAAATCGTTCGCGTACTTTGGTGAGAGTTTTGTTGATGCCAAAATGTCCGCCAGATGTTCCGTTATGCACTTCCTGGAGTACTTTTGGTATGCGACACCTGGGAATTACCAATCTCAAAGTAATTTCCTTCCCGTCTGGACTTTCCCAAGCTCTTTTCAACAGTCCATCCTCTACTCTAAGGGGAATCCCATTGTGCCCACAAAGCCTTCAGTCCCACTGCCTTGTCTGAAATGTCCTTCCAGCCAGGTCGGGCTCCTCTTTCTTTCCATTCCAGAATAGGACCAGTTTCTTGATCTTTTAACTGCTCTTCTCTTAATGTCTCTT
This sequence comes from Rhamnusium bicolor, assembly GCA_029963845.1. Classification (NCBI taxonomy): domain Eukaryota; kingdom Metazoa; phylum Arthropoda; class Insecta; order Coleoptera; family Cerambycidae; genus Rhamnusium; species Rhamnusium bicolor. The sequence goes on along the minus strand of JANEYF010000625.1, from coordinate 1,493,384 downwards.
TTGTCCAATCGTCAGGAACATCAATTTTAACGGTGTTTACAATTATTATTCCTTGTTGTTTTTCCACCTGGTGGCAGTGCTTGCAGTCTTCCCGACAGGGTCTTCTGGAGAGAGCGTCTGCATTTCTATGTGATTTTCCAGGACGATGTTCGATTTTAAAATCGTACTGCTGCAGTTTTTCTATCCAGCGAGCTAGTTGGCCTTCCGGAGTCTTCAATTGCAATAACCACTTTAATGCTGCATGGTCGGTTCGAACTTTAAAATGTTGTCCATATAGATACTTGTGAAAATGGTCTATGGACTTGACAATGGCCAATAGTTCCCTCCGTGTCACACAATAGTTACGTTCTGGCTTCGACAACGTCTTGCTGAAGTATTCAATTACTTTTTCCTGTCCATTTTGAATTTGGGAAAGAACACATCCAAGTCCAGAATTACTGGCATCTGTGTCTAATACGTAGAGGCCTTTCCGTTCTGGATATGAAAGAACCGGACTCGAACACAGTGCTGATTTTAGTGTTCTGAATGATGTTTCGCACTCTTGTGTCCATTGGTACTGAACCTTCTCTTCGGTAAGCCGGTGTAATGGCTTCGCAATATCAGCAAATCGTTCCACAAATCGTCTGTAATAAGTGCATAGACCAAGGAAGCTTCGTACTTCGTGAACATTTGAAGGCCTCGGCCAATCCCGTACTGAGGAAATCTTGTCTGGGTCTGTTTTTATCCCCTCCGAAGACACGACATGTCCTAGGAATTTTACCACTTTCTGGAACATTAGGCACTTTTTGGGATTTAATTTCAGGTGTGCATTTTTAATTCTTCCAAACACTTCTTGAAGGTTCTTCAAATGCTCCTTAAAATCCCGTCCCATAACCATCACATCATCAAGATAAACTAGACATGTCTTCCAAGTTAGTCCTCGTAGTACCAGTTCCATCAGTCTTTCAAAAGTCGCTGGCGCATTGCACAGGCCGAAAGGCATCACAGTAAATTGATAAAGGCCACTTCCTGTCGAAAAGGCTGTCTTGTCCTTGTCATCTGGATGAAGTCCCACTTGCCAATATCCACTTCGAAGATCTAGAGTGGAAAACCATTGTGAACCTGCCAGCGTACTTAGTGTGTCATCAATTCGGGGTAACGGATAGCTGTCTTTCCTAGTGACGTCATTCAGCTTCCTGTAGTCGACACAAAATCTTAAAGTTCCATCTTTCTTAGCAACCAAAACTACTGGCGACGACCAAGGACTGGTTGATTCCTCAATCACTCCGTCTTTAAGCATCTTCTGTACCATTGCAGACGCCTCTTCTTGTTTTGCTAGTGGGAGCCTCCTAGGTGGTTGACGAATAGGAGCTGATTCACCAGTATTTATCCGATGTTGCACTATGTTGGTCTTTGTAAGAGCTTCTGTGTCCTTTGCAAATACTGTACTTTCTTTCTTCAAAAATTTTAAAGCTTTTCTATGTTCATCTGGAGTTAAATGGTCTAACTGGGCATTTAACATATTTACAACTTCTTGGTCCATATCTGTAGACGAAGCTCCAATGATTTGTTCTTCACATCTCGCAATCCATGTGACTGGTTCGTAGGTGCCAACTGCTTCGCCTTCTTTGAGTGTCACTGAGTGTGAATTTAGGTTAAACATTCTAATCGGTATCTTGTCTGTAGTTTGTGTTAAAGTCCTTGCCAGGATCACATTGTCTGTCATTTTAATTGAGTCATCCTTCTCAACGAGGCCAAAGCGGTATCCCACAGAATTTTCCTCCAGGACTGCCTCAATTACTTTCTCTGTTCGTGCAGGAATTTTCACGGTCCTCGAAGTTAGTAGCCTAATATTATGGAATTTTTCATCTGCAGTTGAAAGAATAATTTCTTCATTTCCAATCCTGAGAACTCGTTCGCCAACGTCAAGTACAAATCCATATTTTTCCATAACGTCTAATCCTAAAATGAAGTCATCCATAATGTCAGCTACGATAACTTGATGTTTAAAACATAAGCGGCCAATCTGCAGCTCCATGTCGACTTCCCCATGAACCGCCGCCCTATCTCCAGTAGCTGTCCGGATGACTAATCCATTCTGTCCTTTATTTACTTTGAAACCCGTTATGAATCCTGCCCGTACTATTGATGACGTAGCTCCTGTGTCGATTGTGAACACACATTTCTTCTTATTTACATAACCCTCCAACAACAGACTACTTTGAACTCTCCGAAGTTGGGAAACTTTTATTTCTCGGGGGTCACAACATTTCTTGGCCAGCGCAGCCCCCAAATTGCCAGCCATCTTTAGTTTTCCTGAGGCTCCTCAACCACAGCAGCATTTACCCTTTCTGTGCTGCGTTGACGACAGTTCCTCTTGATATGGCCCGCTTTGCCACACCTATAACAACGGATGCCTCCATTCGACCTCCCACTACTTTGTTGTTGGTCTGGTCTCTGCTGGGAGTTCGATTTTGTCAGTAGTTGGGTCATCATCTTGTGTAGATCAGATATCAGATTCTGGGTTGTGTTGTCTGGCTTGTCTTCCTCCACACTCACAGCTCGTACTCTCTGATTTGATAGTGTGGTATCCTTATAGGCAGCTTCAATCTCCAGTGCATGTACTAAAGCCTCACTACTAAGCTTATGCCTGGCCAACTTAAGAATTCGCCTAACTTCCTGGTCCCTTACTCCATCAATAAATGTACCAACTGCTAACTGTTGTTGAAATTCCATTGGTGCATCAGGATAGGCTAGATGGGCTAATCTTTCTACCGCAGCCTCGAACTCCTGGAGGCTTTCCCCACCTCGTTGTCTGCGTGATTTGAGCTGAGCTTGATATACTTGGGCGAGATGTTGGTCGCCATATCTTAGTTCTAACGCTGCCTCCAAAATGTTAAAGTTTTGTTGCTGTGCGGCAGGAATTGTTTGGAGCAGGTCTAATGCTTGGCCCCTTAGTGCTAATACCAGTGCTGTTGCCTTTTCCTCATCGTTCCAGTTATTTGAACGCGCAGCTGCCTCAAATTGTCTCTTATAAGTTGACCATGAACTTTGACCGTCGAATGAAGGTGGTTGTAATCTAGCACCAGACGACAGTACTAATTGGCCACCCTTCTCTCTTAATTGTTGTTTGAGTCGGGCTACTTCTCCTCTGACTTCGGTTATTTCCCCTTCAACTTGGCTGACTTTTTCTTTAACTTCACTGACTTGTTCTTCCACTTCACCGACTTTTCCTATAACATCGACTTTAAATTTTTCAGTGAGAGAGAAAATGGCTGCCTGCTGTTCCTCTAGGCTTCTTTTTATGTCTTCGTTTTCCTCCAATCGTCTTATTTCCAAGCTCTCCATCATTTTTCTTAAGTCTTCTTTTTCTTCCTGGCGTTTTTTCTCTTGAGCTTCCATAATTTTTCTCTGTTCGTCCTTCTCGTCTTGTCGTATTCTTTCTTGTTCTTCTTTTTCTTCCTGGCGTTTTCTCTCTTGAGCTTCCATAATTTTTCTCTGTTCTTCTTTTTCTTCTTGTCGTCTTCTCTCTTGTTCTTCTTTGTCTGCCTGTCGTCTTCTCTCTTGTTCTTCTTTGTCTTCCTGTCGTCTTCTTTCTTGATCTTCCATAATTTTTCTCTGTTCTTGCATTTGTTGCACCAATGCTGCAAGTAAGTCTTGTGTTTGTTTCTCCGCCATGCTTCTTGTTGTTGGCATTAACTCACGACACGTAAATCAGTTCAAAATAAAGTTTATTACACTATAAAATCCGTAAAATGTTGATATCACGTCTATTTTAATAATGGAATGTTCCGGAAAAATCTTTAAACAGCACTAGAAAGTCTTATTTAGAGTCTATACCTCTCTCACTTATCTCCACTAATTGTCCAATGGAATGTTCGAGAATGTTCACGAAATATCACTAATAAGTCTTGTTTTGAGTCTATAACACGTTTCCGTTAACACAGTTTACGTATCTTCTGTGGTTTTCCAAATCGAATGTTCTAGAATTGTCACTAAAAGTCACTTATAGTCTTGTTTTTAAATCTACAACACGTTCCCGTCGACACAATTCACGTATCTCCTGTAGTTTCCAAATAGAATGTTCTAGAACTTCTCGAAAATCCACTTTAAAGTCACTATTCAGTCCATAAATAGTCCTCAAACACTGTCCAGTAGTTTAATTCTTCGTGTTACCACTAATTTCTGAGAAGAACACTGTAGAACCTTTTCGAATATTCCAGAAATTTCTCTTCCAATCCACTTCCGACACCAAATTGTTACGTGTTTGCTATCCACACAAACACCTCTGCTCGTAGATTCGTTGATTGAAAGTCCAGGTAACACTTATTCACTACTTTATTTACTAATTAACAATTAATAACAATAGATTAATTAATGTCTTAACTATAATCACAACTGAACACTTATAAGTCTCTTTCTTATTGCTTCTTCACTCGTTCACGTTCAACTTAAGATTAAAATCTCGGCCCACCGTGCGTCTTATTTATACATCCATTCTCCCCGTCTAGAGCACTCCAGAATATTCCCGGCCGTTCGTGTACAATTCCAGCCTAATCTAACCAGTCTGCACAGTCCAGTGGCGTAACAGTATATATTCAACAGATAACAACTGGTTCGATAAAACAATTCTAATTTAAGTCCAATTAAATATTGAGTACTACAAGAATCAGTACTTTGGTCACTGATGTTCCTGATCTATATAAATAATATAACTAGTAGCCTCCCAAACGGTTATATGGTTTTGTATGTTGATGATATGACTACAATGGATGAACATAACAATTTAGCCTCACAGCAAATCAACTCCACCTCAATGATAGTAAAACTTTGAAATGTATATTTTTACATTAAAATCATGTGACTTAATAATCCACCTACAGTAAAAAAATCTTGGTGGAAAACACATAAAAGTGTCAAAAACGCTTTCTAAAAATATCTGTTCACTCATATGATCTGCATACTAAAGCCCATTTCGCATTAACATGTCCTGTGCAATATTATCTTTGGATCATACGTCACATTCTTAGCAAGCATGTAAACCACAAAGATATGCATTAGAGCTATCATTGGATCAGGGTACCAAAAAGTCTCAATTTAAAAATACTCACTTTTACTTCTCTATATAGGTAAACGGTCAATAACCAGAGACACACGTACATGCGCGCACCCACACACACACACATTTGTTAAATTATATATTTATGGTTTTAATATTGTCAAATATACTTAAATAATATTTTATTACAAATATTTTAAATCTCTACTATAGTTGGCTATATTATACCATTATACCTAATTCAATCATTCCAAATACCTACCGTTTTTTGTGCAACGAATGTAATTTGACTGAAAAAATTGAGTTTATCTTCTATTACCTACCAGATGATGTCACTAACTCTTCTAACATAAGTCTAATAATACAAAAACTTTCCACATAAATAAAGAGGAATATTTCTAACCTATTTAATGATAAGGACCTTGGGCAGTCATCTCCAGAACCTTTGACATTGTTTAAGCAAACATTTGGAGCTGAACTTGATCTATCATGGTGCCCTAATGTACCAGGATGCCGAGACTGTCTATGTGGTAATCCGAGTTCTGCTTGGCCTGCATGAAGGATTCCCGCACTGGAATCTGGTGGTCGAGCCAGGAGAGCTCGGTAATAAGCATCAGCCATTCTCACCTATAAAATAATAAATGTCAATATTGAATTAATAATAGTTGTTTTTTACCTGAAACGCCTTTACATTAGATACTGAAAAGTATAACCCTCAGTATTTTCAACATTTTAAAGGAACCTTTAAGGTAAAGAGTTTTAGTGACCAAAAAAACAAACAAAATATAAATATCAGATAGCAATCCTATAATTTAAATGAAAAATTAGGTTTAATGACATTCATATATCTCGATTTATATTTTGCTGGAATTGCTGGTAATAGATTTTCTTGACACTAAAACTCCCTAAAGGTTTCTTTAAAATATTGATAATACCGTGGGTAAGTGAATTAAATAATTAACACAGTACCTATATTCAAAAAATCTTTTATAATAATGACATAGAGATTGACACTATCATAACATCAGTAAGTTGTTATATGCAACACAAGTTAGTCATTTTTCTTTTTCTTTCTTGGAACTTACTACCACATGAATAACTCTTTGTTATCTAAAAAATATAGTTAGTTACACAGTATGTTACTGCAAAAAATGAACCTCTGTAACATACTGGGTAACTAATTATATTTTTCAGATAACGAAGAATTATTCATGTGGTAGTAAGTCCCAACAAAGAAAATGAAAAATTTAGAGAAAACCACAAATAATGTTCAGATAATACAAGTTATTCATTTATCAACAAAGGAAAAATAATGATGGGTGTGAAAACAGCCATGGTTTTCCAACTACAATTTTGCAATATGGCAACACTGTACAATCCGTTGGGAATACTTGGTAATACTTGGGAATCCTTGGGAATACTTCGGAAATACCAGGGAATTGGGAATATCTTAGATTACTTGGCAAGACAAATAATGCGTCTGAGTGAAAACTGTGTAGTGTGAGTGGTAACAGTGTGCGGGATTTATTCTAAAGGTAAGACTGTGCCAAAATTGATTATTTTGATATTGCTTCGAGATATTTTATAAACGTATATAATACGACAAATAGTAACCGAACATTAATTTGGTGTAAAAAGACAATACATTATGACAAATTTTTATAACATAGAACATTGAGTAAAACACGTAAAAAATAATGCGAATTATCCGTGATTAGTAAAATACGAGGACGGATGAAAATTTCAAGAAAACTACTAGTAAATTTAATTTACATTGAATGAAGGTGCGTCCTCGGATACATTAATTAAAGGAAATGACAAAGAATATTTGTTATTTTTTAAAAAAATATCGGTAAAAATCAGACATTGTGGCTGAAAACTCCCTGAAACTAACTTTTCACAATATAAGATAACCTTGTGTTGTGTATTACGACTTTCCTGGCCTTTGTTACCCATAGAAGACTGTACAGTTGGCGCTATCCAAATGTGAATGGCCAAAATATATAGTGTAATTTAGACTAAATCATAGTCTCCCGTCACAGTAAAATTGTATAGCCTGTTGTCAAATGTATTTTGGTAATATTTTTTCTATCAGTATATTCTCCGTGTTACGCCACTTAACAAAGCCTGACTTACTATAATGAATTTCAAACGAAAATTTCATGAAAACTAAACACCATTCACATTTGGATGGCGTCAACTGTACGTATGTACAGGGTGATTCACTTTTAATACCGGAATTTTAATATTCGATAAGTCTCGATGAATTAAGGTTATTTTGTGGTATAAACAGGGACGTTTATACGTCGTTTATACCAGAAAACAACTTTATTTCGTCAAGATCTATCGACAATTAAAATGTTCGGTATTAAAAGTGAATCACCCTGTATAAAGAAATATGTATGTATTGATGACATAAGTATGTAGGCATCGAGGTATGTATGTATGTATATATTTCATATTAGTTTAGAGATGAAGTCGTCAAAAGAATCTTTAACTAAATTTTTAGCAGAAATTAATGTTCATTTACCGCAATATTTAATAGAGCTATTAGCATTTGATAACATTATATCAATATCAGAATTAAAGGAAGCTGACATATTGAATTTAGAAGTGTTTGCTAAAGAAGTACTAACTATTTTATTAAAAAATTAAGTTTATAATTACTTTAAGGAATACGTATGTATGTATGTATATATTTCATATTAGTTTAGAGATGAAGTCGTCAAAAGAATCTTTAACTAAATTTTTAGCAGAAATTAATGTTCATTTACCGCAATATTTAATAGAGCTATTAGCATTTGATAACATTATATCAATATCAGAATTAAAGGAAGCTGACATATTGAATTTAGAAGTGTTTGCTAAAGAAGTACTAACTATTTTATTAAAAAATTAAGTTTATAATTACTTTAAGGAATACAGGAAATACTTGTGAATGCTGAAAATATTAGGGAATATATTCCCAAGTATTCCTAAAAATGGGAATCACTGTACACATTTTTAGCAGGTGGTTCGCCCCTAGTTCAATATATTATATTTTCCTACAAATCGTAATAATTGAGTAGTTTTGTCACGCAAAGGTGCCCGACAACGATTAATTACGTCAGGATAATTTTTCGAATATTATTTATTTCATTGTACACTGCCCGACAACGATTATTGGGATATGGATTATGTAAAGTAAATTATAATTGTAAATTTATATCACACCACAAATACCGACACCGACAAATATTAATAACGTTAGAATAATTTATTAATTATCATTTAGTTTCCGAACCCCCCTAATTACGGTCCAATAGAAACTTTTGAGGTATAGGTTACTTAAAATAGAGCATTACACTTACTTGCTCTTACATCAAAGTGACCGACAAGGATTAACAACGTGGGAATAGTTTATTGAAGATAATTGATCCTTCTGGGCCCCTTATTATGTCCCCACAATGACTTTTGAGATAAGGTTATATAAAGTACATTACAATTGATCTCTTCTACCATATCAAAGTGACCGACAAAGATTAATAATGTGGGAATAATTAATTGAAAATAATTGATTCTTTTGGACCCCTTATTACGTCCCAACAATGACTTTTGAGATACAGATTACACAAAGTACATTACAATAGAACACTTCCACCATTACCAGTGACCAACAAATATTAATAACATAGGAATAATTAATTATTTATTTTTCTGACCCCTTATTATGGCCCGATAATGACCTTCGAGGTATAGGTTACTTAAAGTAGACCACTATACTTAGTTTTCCCTATACCAAAGTAACCCACAAGGATTAATAAGTAATAACTTGGGAGTAATGTATTGAATATTACTTATATTTCTGTCCCTTATTACAGCCCGACAACGACAACTTTTGAGGTATACGTTGCTTAAAGTATATTACTAGTTACTTTCTCTCACACCAAAGTGACCGACAAGGATTGGACAAGGAATAATAATGTTAATTAAAAATGAACAAGTGAAGTGTAAAATAAAAATGAGCAGAATGAAGAAAGACGAAATTTGGGATTATTTTATAAAAAAAACCAGAAAAAGGAAAAACCGGTACCAGAACGGTGTAAAAATTGCAAAAAAGAAATGTACGAACTTCTTCAAAGATTAAAAGGCCATCATGAAGACCAAGACCAAGACATTATCCGTAGATACAGAAGTCGCTGAACCAAGTAATGAAGTTGATTTAACTGTTTTATACATTGTATATATGAATTGAAACGGAATAAAACTTACTTACTTAACTGTAGGTATTCTAAATCTAAATAATTATTTATTTTATTTAAGCGGATCTCGCGCTACCCATATAACTAGGCATTGAAAACCAAAGCATAGTGTGTTAATATGTATGATTAACTTATGTTACACGGTTTAAACATAAACAGGGTCTTAAAAAAGGATGTTTTTTGCGTTTTTTTGTAGATTTTGAAAGAGTATTTTCTCGTATTCTATTAAAATATAGAATAATTTGGAGTTGAGGACAAGTTTTTATTGAATTAGGTTATTAGGCATTAAAAAAATGCAAAAATAAAAAATTGTTTTTACTTTTTCATTTTTTTTTAATTGTGCCACTTTTGGATCCAGTTCACGAAATAGATTTTGTTTTTAATTCGATTGGCAAATAGAAAAGTTGTTATAAGCTTTGATCTAAAGTTTCAGACTCTGTGCATTCATATTTTGGATTTGTCGATCAGTCTGAAAAAAAAGTCAAAATCCACAGTTATTTGGACAGTATATTCAGACCACAGTATCAATTTTTGTTCCACAAATACAAATAAAGGGGTATTATAAAAAAGACTATACAGTGTGTTTCACTTGAAATGGTAACACCCCCCAATAACTTTTTTATTTTTGGATGAATTTCAAAAAAAAATTTTTCTTTATATGTAGCTTTTAACGCTTTTTTAAAGGGTCAAAACATTTTAGCCTAATTAAAATAGTAGCTTATGGTGATCAAAAAAAAATTAAAAAAAATATGTTAGGGATTTTTTTTTTCGAAAAAAGTTTATTGAAAAAACTTGTTCGGAATCACCTTAAAACCCCAATTTCCAAGTTTGGTTCACCCCAAAAAATCAGCAGTAAAATTAATTTCAATGTTATCATCACAATTGCTATGATTTACTAACAAATACCAAATTATCATGAGATCTGTCACATAAAACATTGATGTCATTGTGTCAAACTATTAAAATATTGGTGATACTTATTGTTTAAATAATTTAATTATGGCTGCAGAAAGGTTAATTACTTTTTTTTTGTGAACTTTTTTTTACCAAACTTGGGAATAGGGGTTTAAGGTGATTCCGAACAACTTCTTTTTTTATCACAATAGGCTACTATTTTAATTAGGTTAAATGCTACATATACATAGGTAAAGAAATTTTTTTTTTGAAATTCAACTAAAAATAAAAATGTTATTGGGGTGTTACCATTTCAAGTAAAACCCTGTATATGTATATTTATATTCACAAATTAATAAATGTTTGTTGTGAATGTTGTGATGAAATCCTTAATACATCATGTAAGATTAATATATTTTTTTTTATTCACTTAATTATTAATAATTTTTTACAGGAAACGAAGGCTCAAGTAATGCAAATATTGCATGCAGTGAGACTTCAACGTCTTCAAACATCAATTTTCCTCAAAATTGTCAAAAACGAGCGCCAAGCACACGTTCGTCTGCAAGTTTGTCAACATCTACTGATTCATTAGTTATCCCTAAAATATGGAAAACTGAGGCACCAACTAATTTACAAAACTTTGTTTTTGAAACACCTGCAGATAAAAAGCAAGAAATCGACAAACAAATCGCAAAAGCTGTATTTGCAATTAATAGTAGCTTTAGGTGTATGGACAAGTCAAAAAGGCAATCGAATTATTAAGACCTAGTTATAGACCCCCTTCAGGAAAAACAATATCCACAATCCTTTTACAACAAATTTATGAAGAAAAAAAAACAAAATGTTTTGGAAGTCTTTCTGGACAAAGCATAAACATATCTATCGATGGTTGGTCTAATTTCCACAATGAGCCTGTAGTTTGTGCCACAATAACCACTGAAGATGGACACACATTCTTATATGAAACATTAGACACATCTGGAAATCCTCACACAAGCGATTATTTAACTGAGATTGCTTACAATTTGATTTTGTTTCGTAAATTTATATACAACTGTAACGTGAAATGGTTTGTAACAGATAATGCAGCGAACATGGCACTTATGAGAAGAACGATAGAAGATAAATTAAATGCTAATGTTAGAGTCATAACTTATGGATACTCAGCTCACCTTCTGAACTTACTCTGCAAAGATTTAGAAATAAAAGATATCAAAGAACATATTACATAAATTATTAAGTATTTCAGAAATAATCAGCTGGCTAGAGCAAAATTCAAGCAGGCCAATGGAAAAATATTAGTGCTTCTGAGTGATGTGAGATGGAATAGTATGGCAGATTGTTTAGAAGTATATTAAGTCTATGGGAGATATTACTAAAAGTATGTGATGAGAATAAAAAAAGAAATAGACTCAACAATATACCAAAAAGTTTCAAACATTGGTCTGAAACGAACAGCTGAAGATTACCTAAACATCTTAAAGCCTATAACTGTGAGACTTGATAAATTACAGAAAAAAAAATGCTTTCCTATCGGAAGCAGTAGAAGTATAGAAGGAATTAGAAAGAATATTTAAAGAAGAATTAGAATTACCCTTGTCTCAGCTATATATTTTTTAAAAACGATATGAACAGGCACTTACACCCTATCATTTTGTAGCTTACATTTTGGATGTAACTAAAACCAAATTTAAATCGACTGCCGAAGAAAAAGATCGAGCGTTAAATACCATGCAAGAAATGTATGAAAATAGTGGTTTACTACCACTCATTATAAAACTTCAAGCAAAAATAGAACCTTTGCAGCAGTTATGTTTTCAGAAGAGGTAATATGCAATGTTAATGCCTTACAGTGGTGGGTTTCACAAAAAAAACATCCCTGATATTGAGAAACTTCTTCCTATACTGAAGCAATTTTTATGTGCTGTCTCTTATCAGCTTCAGTGGAAAGAGTATTTTCTACATTTGGGCTCGTTCACTCCAATTTATGAAATAAATTAGAAGTGAAGAAAGCGGGACAATTAGTGTTCCTATACAAATTTTATAATGAAAATCAATGTTAATATTTTAGAAACTACCTGTTTTGTACTAAAATGTTTTTTATTTAGAATGAAAATGGATGATTTATATTTTGTAATAAATAGTATTTTTATTTTCAGAATTTTCTTTTGATTTAAATCATCGGTTAAATATAAAAAAAATCACTTGATTAAAATCATGGATTTAAAACAAACGATTTAAATCATTCGAATCCTGGTTTGTACTCATTTGTTTTAATTATATTTGATGTATGTATGTGTGTGTGTGTGATATGCAATATTTTATATCCTGCTACCATTAATTCTTTTTCTACACAAAACCCAAAATGCATGTGCAAATTTTAAAATATTTTTAAAATCCTAATGAATTTTTTTTTGCTTGAATAACATTCAAGATGGCGCCAAGTGAACAAGTGGATCCAAAGTGCTCCAGCATTATTAGTTATAAATGCTGTAAAAATAAACCTTTTTTAAATTACGTTTGTATAAAGTGCTCTAGTGTATTTCACAAAAGCTGCATTCTTCGTAATAAAAATAATATATCATTTATAACACAAAATAAAGTAATTTGCTGCAAAGAAGATAGCTTCTTAAGTGAAAAGGATGACACAAGTGTACTAGAAAAAACAATTAGTGAATTATATGAAGACGCTGATATGAAAAACAATTATATAAAGAAATTAAGAAGTGAAAATGAACTAGTTTTACAGGAAGCTTTAGAAATTGAAAATGATTTAAATAACAAATGTAAAGAACAACAAGAACTAATAAGTGAACTAAAAAACCAAATAAAAAATTCTAAACAAAAAGTTAGTAGATAAATGTAAAAAAATAAAAACAGGTGATAAAAATTCCCAAACAGACAGTGGTGTAGTAAATAAGGGACAAAAGAATAAGCACTTTAAAAATAAGGAAGTTCAAACTGACTTACCAATCTCAATAAATACGGATAACACCACTATTACATATGATATTACAGATCATCTGGCTTCGGGAAATACTGATGAAAAAAATGAGGTAATCAGCGTTAAAAATAGCGAAAGCACCATAAATCAACAACTGAAAGAACAACTTTCGAATTATACTATAGAGGAACAGATTACTAAGAAAGCAAAAATTTTGATACTGGGTGATAATAACGGACGTAATTGTGGAAATGTTATAAACAGGATTATAAGTCAATATAATAATACCGAAGAATATGTTGTATGCTCACATTTCAAACCAAATGCCTACATGGAGGATGTGGTGGAAAATGCTGACAAGCTGTGCAGAAACTACGATAAATTTGATTATGTGATAATCCTAGCTAGTATAAAAAATCTGCTAAATGGACGCAAAGTTGATTTTGAAAAGTTAAGAAGCACTCTAAATACTCTACACAACACCAATGTTATCTTTGTAGGTGCAGTGTATTGTGGAAATAGGCATGTTTTAAATAATTTTATATTCAAAATGAATTCCAAATTGTATGATGAGGCAACAAAACTCAACCACGTCAAATACATAGACGCCAACGAAATATTAAAACAACTCAACATTGTGAACTACCAAAATGAACTAAAGGATCGGGCAAAGACCGCTATCTTCAAGTATATCTATCACACAATGAATATAAAGTGGAACAAATACATCAACGCATCGAACCTAACATATATTAACACATATACCATCAATACAAAGAGATATGAATCAATAATGAGTACAGATGAAAATTTATCAGAGAATGTAATTACTACAAATGATGGAAATTTTTTATACCCCAGATTGAGTCAACTTCAAGTAGAAATTTAAAACAAAATAGTGACAATAAGTTAAAAAACTTAAATAAAAGTATTAAGAACGAAAAAGTAAAGGTTTACCATCAAAATGTACAGTGTATTTCAAACTGTATAAACAACCTAGAATCATTTCTACAAGATCAAGACAAAATAGACTTTATTGGTTTGACGGAACATTGGCAATGTAGTGAAAGTATAAATTCATTTCAAATTGAAAATTACAATCTTGTAACTGCTTACTGTAGACCTAAAAAAAATGCACATGGAGGTGCTGTTCTCTATGCCTTAAAAAAATGGGTCCCTATAGTTAGGCATGATATAAATGAAATCTCTGAACCTTATATCTTCGAGTGTGTAGCTGCTGAATTTAAAATTAGTAATATAATCTATGTGATTGCTGTCGTATATAAGCCTCCTAACACAAATATTGGTATATTTATAGAAAAAATGGATCAGCTGCTAGATTTAGGTACAAATTCTGACAAAAAAAAGTTAATTATAGTAGGTGACTTTAACATCGATGTCTTGTCTACCGCAAAATGTGTAAAAAGTAAAAATATCTTCCTAAACCTCTTAACAGCTTATAATATGAAGCCGATAATACAAACACCAACTAGAGTAGCAAATAATACAAAAACTTGCTTAGATAATGTCATTATAAATAAACTTGAAAGTTATGAAGTAAAAGTTATCAACTCCTTCATATCTGATCATTATGCGCAGATTTTAATTCTAGAAATACACATGACTAATAGACAAATGTATCAGTGGCGGCGATGTACTAGTAAAAATAATTATTGTAAATTTTTTGACCTTCTTAAAAATGAATCTTGGCAAAGTGTCTATAATGCCCAGACTGTTGACGATAAATATAATAATTTTGACAATATTATTTCGTACCACTTCAACAGCAGTTTTCCCCTCAAAAAAACTAAATTAAGACAGACACAGCAAAAAAGAGTGATAAACGAAAATATTGCCACAGCGAAAGAAACCCTAAAATTTTTAGCTGAGCTTTGCCCCAGAGAACCCCTAGCTAAGCCTATATATAAACAATATAAAGATTATTACTCTAAGTTAGTATTAGAGGAAAAACTAAAGTATCATGATGAGCTAATTAAGACATCTGAAAACAAATCTAAGACAATGTGGCAGATTATTAATTTAAAAAATAATAGAAATAAACCAAACAGTAACTTAGACGAACTGCATCTTGATAATGGAAAAATTATCACTTCACCAGCAGACATGTGTTTAAGTTTAAATGAGTATTTTGTAACAATAGGTGAGAAACTAGTAAACGGATTAAAATCATCTCACCGGAATGGGTATACCTCCACTTTAAATTTAAATAAAATAATGTATGTTTATCCCACCACAAGAAATGAGGTAAAAGAAATAATTTTTTTCATTAAAAAATAAACAATCATCGGGGGAGGATAACATATCAAATAATTTACTAAAACAAATATGTTACTTTATACTTGATCCTCTAACACATATAATTAATGAGTCCTTAAGCAACGGAGTATTTCCAAAAAAACTGAAAATAGCGGTGGTTATACCTGTGTATAAGAAGGGAGATCCATGTTCAATCGAAAATTATCGACCAATTAGCCTATTATCTAGCTTTGCAAAAATCTTTGAAATCATTATGCACAGACGGCTTTCTAATTTTGTTACCAACAATAATATACTAACAAGTACTCAACATGGATTTCGAACTGGAAGGTCAACTACCACAGCTATTTTCAGCTTTGTTAGTCAAATTTTGCAAGAGGTAGATGAGGGCAATATCGCTGTGGGTATTTTCTTAGATCTGTCAAAAGCTTTTGACTGTGTCAATCATGCCCTTTTACTATCAAAATTGGAAAATTATGGAATACGCGGTACAGCATATAACTGGTTCCAATCATATTTGCTAAATAGAGAACAAACAGTTACAATTTCAAAGGAAGGGATTAAATACAAATCTACATCAAAACCCACTACGGTAGGAGTACCGCAAGGCAGTGAATTGGGACCTTTGCTTTTTATTTTGTATATAAATGAACTGCCAAAAGTTGTAGATTGTGAGTCACTCTTATTAACCAATTATGCAGATGATACTAATATCTTAATAACTGGAAAGAACTTTGAAGAGGTTGAAAGGCTCAATGAAATTAACATTACTAGGGTTATTAAGTGGTTTGAGGAAAATTCCCTGGTTATAAATATCTCTAAAACTAACTGTCTTACTTTCAGACACTCTAGAAATAGTAGTAAGTACCCAACCACATTAAAACTAGACAATCAGAATATTGAGTTTGCCACATCTTCAAAATTCTTAGGCGTCACTATTGACAAACATCTCAGCTGGCAGAATCATATTCAGGAACTTGGTATTAAACTAAGTAAATCTTGCTATGCACTTAAAGAATTAAAAAAAGTAGTAAGCAGGAATACCTTACATACAGCATATTACGGAAATTTTTATTCTATAATGAAATATGGTATAATTTTCTGGGGTGGTTCTCAAATTCAGTCTATCTTTATTATCCAAAAAAGGGCAATAAGATTAATAGCAGATCTTAAGTATAGTCAATCTTGTAGAGGCATATTCAAACAGCTTAAACTATTGACATTATCATGTGTCTACATATATGAATGTTTGTGTTTTGTTCAAACTAACAAGAGCTTATTTACAAGTGTTTTAAATGACCATACACATAACACCAGGCAAAGAACAAATTTTTCTCTCCCTGCCCATAATTCTACACTATTTGAAAAGGGATGCTATTATCAGTGCATAAAATTTTTTTCGGATGCTACCAGAAGAAATAAGGAATATAAACAATACTGTCAAATTCAAAAAAATTGTGAGAGATTGCTTGATATCAGCCGAACTATATGATACCAAAGAACTAACACCTAGTGTGTTCTTAAATAATTAAATGTTTATTTTATTGACCTTTTATAAATTGTGATTTTGTTAAAAAATATGACATGTATACACATATATTTTTTTTCCTTTTAAGTTTGTCTGTGATATTCCTATATATATATATATATGTATATATATGTGTATATATATATATGTCTATATATATATGTATATATATGTATTTTTGTTTTTGTTTTTTGTTGTTTTTGACATGTACTATACAATTTTATATTGTCACTGGTCCGTAATAAATCTATCTATCTATCTAATTTATAAAATCTTTCGAACGTTAAATGAATCTTTGAAATGTTGAATTGATTTCCTAGAGATCTACAGAATATTTACTCAATTCCAAAAATATTTAAAAATTCGCACACGGTGTGTTTTTTTGGTAGAGTGGCGCACACCTCAAAAATATCCAAAGGTAAAGGTTCATACGTAAAATAAACCATACAATATTCTTTGCGACTAGTAGGTACAGTTCAAGTATGTATTTAACATTAAGTCAGATTCACACCTATGCGTGCTCACTCTGCGTTTTTGAAGAAGCCTGCAAAACGCATGCATGTCTTATTCACACTTATGGGTGTTTGAGTGCTTTAAAATCACAGGGTGTCTAAAATTAGAACGTGTTCTGATTGCCTCTCTAAGAAGCATGAGTTTTTAGTTGAAAGTCCCTAGAAATGCAATTCGTGTTATGGTCCTGTTTATTTTATGTATCAATTAAATATAGAAATTATAATTTTGTTCGACTACTAAATATACATAAATATTTACTTAAAACTGTGAATTTCTCTATATTCTAAATAACCAAATTAATTTTAAACAAAACTAAACATCAATAACGAATTTTTAGAAACGAAAACGTTCATCATACAAGGTTATGTTCACACCAACCTAACAAACTTATAATAGTTATAATAGGTACCTAATGAGCCACAATAGGCCTGTTATTGGCCACAGCGGAGGGTCCACAAGGACCCACTCACAAAAACTTAACCTATAATACCTAATAACTTATTTAATAGCGTTTTATTTTTTATATAACTAACAGATTTATTTTAGGTATGAAATACTCAAGTGTGAGAGATCGTGCAATTTAATAGCATTGCGTCAAAACTGCACGTGTCTGTTTAAAATTAAATGCAACAAAAATGCAGAGTGGGCACGCATAGGTGTGAAACTAACTTTACATGTTTTTTATATGGATTTTTTTCAGAACATATTCTTAATTTTTTTTGTAGTATTTTTTTGTTAATATATTTTATAGCACATTTTGGATTGCACATCTAATAACTTAAGAATATTAAATATCACAAATTTGTTCATCTACATACTTGGTGACATAATGATGGAACCCCCGCAGCACACCTTTGATGAAACTTATATCCACAAGTCCGACAATAAAACCCTTGAAATAAAAGTCTCCGGCAACATTCACAAAAAACTAAAGAGAAAAATGTCTTACGCACAAAATTATGTGATATACTTGTAGGAATAGGAAATTTATCTAAAATTTTAACAGTAATTTCTTCACAGTTCAACGTACTAATATCCACATCCCAATTCACTGGGATTTTTGAGTCTCCAAGATAAACACAACACATTTCACATACAAGGTTTCTTAATTTCATTGCTTTAGCTAAGGCTTCCCGCAACGTGAGACCTTCACGTACTTGAACGCTTGTTCGTTGCTGGTTAGGTAAGTGAGCTCTTAAAAATTTAGGCCTTGTTAACGTATCATATAATGGTTTACTGGTTTCATACTGTGTAGGGAAATATGGTTCACTCAAATCTTCTGGACTTTCTCTACCATTACTCAATTGCTCCATTAACCTCCTTTCCTCAGCTTCCAATTCATGTAATTTTGATGTTAAATCTTCATATTCCTTAAGATACATAGCAGGGGGTGTTGAAAGTCAGCAAATTTAGCGTTTAGGGCATCAATATTCGCACGGGTCAAACTAATTACATTTTCTATATTTTTGAGTTCTTGTTGAATATCCATGTCTTCACTGTCTGTCGACATTGTGTCGCTATAATTACCTGCATGAGACAAAGAAAGTGTACTTCCATTCAATGTTTTTCTATTCGTATTTGGTCTGTCAAAGTCGTACCAAACAGCCATTGCACTTTTCCATGTTTGTCACTTTTTTTTTTGTGATTTTGTTATTTTGTGTTGGCATTATTAACAATGACATTTGAGTTAAAGTTTTCTATAATTAATTATAACTTAATATTTTATATACAACCAGTAATACCACATTCTAGTATTAGATGCTGCATAACTAATATATTTCGTTTTAGTCAGGACCGTAATATATAATTTAAGTTGTATAAATCCACCTGCAAAAAAACTAATTTTTTTAATAATTATCTCAAATTTGATGTATATTATTATGATTTTAAAATTTAAGATTACGAAAATTTTAAATCAGCTCCAATTAATTTGGATTATTCTATAATATAAATGTAGAAATTGTTACTAAAAGGTTTTCCAAGGTTTTCAAAACGACATTTTTTTCTCAATAACAAATGCATATTTTTTTACCATTTTAGAAAAATTACGTACTGAATGTATAATAGGTATGTACTTTTTCTAAAATGGTTTAAAAACTTGCAGTTGGTAATTGAAAAAAAATTGTAAGGCAGATTTTGTGAGCAATCCCCCCTCTAATTCCATTACTTTTATTATTACGAAAAAATGGTAAATAGAAAAGGACTTTGGTAATTATTTAAAGATGCTTCATTTTCCTGAAAATTATATTGACAGAGGCATTTTTACTGTAAACTTACAAATACCTATACAAAACAAGCGGACCCTCCGAAATTATTAAATTTTAATAATAATATTAATTGAAATAACCAAATTTCAAGGTGCACAATCAATGGTAAAGGTTATCAACACTGCTTAAAATATCAATTCTTCAAATTAAAAGGCAATTTTAGGAAAGCATTTAAGGAACATATTAAAGATCTACTTTTCGTTATAAAAGTATACACCAAGAAGTTTAGAACAGGAACATCCCCGATAACGATTTTAGTTGAGATAATTAGATAATTTTTGGCCTATATGCCCAGTTAGTCGTGTAATGGTCGTAAAATGGTCGTAAAAATAATTTTAATGACTATAGGTCGTCTAAGGGTCGTTATAAGGTTATACCCACGACTATCGAAACTCCTTGTCGTATGAAGGTCATATGGTACGTAAAAGATGACTGATTGGACACTAAAAGTGAATGGTATTGAAGGTTACGAGGTTTTAAAGGGTTTGTTGTCATCTACAATAAAACCCTTTACATGACTTAAGGAATATGTTCATTAAAAAATAATATGACTTTATTATGACCTTGTAGAAAGATAGTTGTACAAAGGTCATTAAAAAATGTGATAAAACCTTAATAGGACTTCTAGACAAAATAGTACCTAAAATTGAAGGGAGTTGTAAAAGAGGTTATATTAATTTTCAATATGACCTCCATACGACCCATGAATGAAAATATGGAGTCCAAAAATTGTTAGCAGTAACAGAGGTTATATTAACATTGAAAATAGCCTCTACACGACCCATGAACAGAAATATGGCGGTCCAAAAAGTGGTAGTCGTAACAGAGGTTCAATACGACCTCGGTACGATTCATGAATCATTAATAAAAATTGACCAATTTTTTGCTGTCAATGTTAGTCTATGAATAAAAAGTACGAGAATGAACATCTCTAACAAAGTTTAAAGATGAGTTCATCCTCACTTTTTTTCAAACCCCCTAAGCTCAACCAACCAGTTTTTAAATAAATGT
Organism: Rhamnusium bicolor; assembly: GCA_029963845.1. Classification (NCBI taxonomy): domain Eukaryota; kingdom Metazoa; phylum Arthropoda; class Insecta; order Coleoptera; family Cerambycidae; genus Rhamnusium; species Rhamnusium bicolor. The sequence continues at coordinate 1,472,668 of JANEYF010000625.1, read as the reverse complement.
AAGTAGTCAAAATTATAGCCGACGATTCTTTTCTTTTTGGTAAGCCCGTAAACGCAGTTTTTAGATAAATGCCTGCTTGTGGTCAAAATTTAAGAATTTCGCTTCATTGCGTTAACCCCCCTTACTTAATTTTCTCCTGTATAAGAGCCTCAGAGCCTTTCCGGTTGCAAAAAACCCTAGAAACGGCTCTAATCGTGAATATCCTCAACACACATAATAAAGTGTTAGAATTTCGGAATCCAAAATTATTTAAAAAATTTGCACCAAATTTCATATTTCTTGTATGTAATACAGGGTGGGGCAATAGATAAAAAATTCATTACATCAAAGTGGTTGGGAGATGGCCCATAATAATATAGGAATGAATAGAGCCTAGAAAGAGGCTTCAAAAAATATACTGATATACATAGCATTCCATTTAAAAAAAAGGCACTTGGTCCTGTAATTTCGTCTTGGCTCGCCCTGTATGTTCGAAAATAATTTCCAGTTATAGACTTTTTTATCTAGTTTACTTGCAATTTTTTAAAAAATTTCTAGCTATCGTAGAACTCGAGATATCGAGGTACCACCCTGTATAATCAAGTAGCATGACTATTAAATGATATCAAGTGTGCTTATCCTTTTACTTTTTTTGCCATAAAATATGCGCGAGTCATCCATGCACGTCATGAAACCGTCGCAGCGATGTAAAAAGAAGACTCAAAGGTAGTTTCAAAGCATGCAAAATGATAATACCGTGTGTAAAACGGTTAACGTGGCCAAATGTTAACAGAGATCGATTGAATAAGCGAGATGGACGTAACAGTGTGAGAGTATTGTAGGTGGCTGGTGGGGCACAGACTCGTCTTTACGTTCCCTGGATTTGTCTTATTCCATCTCATTTCATCCTAGTTCACAGTTATCGCTCGTATAATTTTTCTAACTGGCCACACTTGGCGCTATATATAGGGTATAGTCATATGAAGCGACAGGTAAGTCACGTGAACGGTGTAAACACGCCATTAGCCAGTCGGTCATATCACTTCTGTAGAAATAAGACTATCGTTTCAAAAATATAAAACGAATAAAGTAATTTAAAAACAGGCTACAATACAGAAGTTGCTTAGTGAGTTAGTAGTTAGTTTTCTTATTAGTTCTCTAAATAAATATTCCATAGAACATAAAGGCCTAAATTTATTTAAACATAAAACACACCACATAAATTAGACAACCCCTATACCAAATCCGACGCGCAAGGACAGGGGGTTACACAGTTGAAAAAACGCGGATACACACAACCAAACCCTCGACTTTGTCAGAATCGAAACCGGGATTTGAACCTGGGAGTCGATAGGGAGTAAACCCATACCAATTTACCAATTATTTTCAGTAAACAGCAGTAAACCAGCTACGTTTGCCGCTCTGGCCCACTGCACTACCGAGCTCGGTAAATTACAGGTTACATTTATACATTCAATATGGCTATGATTTTATATGACTGCTTGGTTGTTTCACATATAAATTTATAACTATCAGGTCGTAAGCAATTTCGGCCATATTTTTTGTTGGAAATTTGACGTCCATGTTTAACAAACAAAAATATTAAAATTTTAAATTTAATTTGTAGGTTTATTACATAGAAATTTTATTAGAAAATATATTTCTTCGATATTATCAATTATGCTCTACAATTATGTATACATTCTAACCCTTTTAAATCAATGTTTAAAATACGTTTTTTGTATGATTTTTTAATTTTCTTTGATTTTCATTATTTGGAAGGCGAATTGTACTTTTCCGGGGTATCTTTGCCACGTTTACAATAAAAAAAAATCATAACATAGCTAGAAATTGATTTAAACATTTAACATTTTCGTATAATAACACCACGTAGGTACTTAGTTTCATACTTAATACAATTTGATTATTCGCGTTTTATTTATCCCTACTATAAACGGATGAATACAAGACATACGTATAGGTAAAATATATACAATACATATACTGATTCGTTAGGTACGTTCTTTTGTCGTGTTTGAACAAGTATCAGAGAGCATAGGTCGTATCGAAGTCATATCAAAGATTGTTACGACCTTATAGTGACTCTATAACGACCTCTATACGATAATATCACAATCAATTCTTAGGACGCGACCTAATAGTTCTATAAAGGTCATATCCAATTAAGTCGCATGAAAGTCATATGAAAAGTCGTGAACCCTTTCCCAGTCGTCCAAATTTGGTCGTAAAAGGGTTGTAACAAGGTCGTAAATGCAAGTCGTATTTTAAGTCGTGACGACGTCGTTACGTTTCTCATCAGACTGAAAATGTTACTTGGGCGCGGTAATAGACGTCGGAAAATAGCCTTAGCACAGAATTAGTTATTTCCTAACCTAAATACTTTTAGCGAGGTAGGGTTGGTCAAAAATAAATCAACTGAATTCAGAATATAGAATTATTAATTATTGTTATGCCCGAAATCCAATGGCGGATTTAGAATTTGGAAAAAGGGGGGCGCAACAGTGGCAAATTTAGGAGGGTAGTAGTAATAAAATATCGATTTTTTTCTTTTTAAAGTGTAACTAAATTGTACACCCCTGGAACAAAATTTTAGCTAACAGTGGGTCTTCAAATTTGGATTTTGTTGGGTAATAAAACTGAATTATCATTTGTGGTGAATTAAAACAAGCATGTATTGCATATTTTCCAATAAGTCTGTCCTCAAACTTTCGATTTCAGTTAAAAATGATAGATTTATCAATATTAATAATCACTGTGTTGTGGAAACAATGGGCCCATTTAGCGAACACAACAGTTGGAAGGTTGACAGACACAGTTCGATGAATGAGACGGTTGACTATGCGCTAACTGGAATCTGCTGCTCAACGTAGTCAGCAATAAATTTTACGCTGTGTCTAGTTAGCACAGGTGATATCTTCCTCTAGCTTCCAGACCGATCAGCAAAATTACAACTGTTAACAGTAATAATAGCTAAACGGGTTGAGCGCTAGTTCTCAGCAGTTGCATTCGCTAAACACGCCTAATGGTAAATCCTGAGATAGGCTAATCCAAGCCAACAATCCGAACATAGTCCTCCTCGACCATCAACTCAAAGTGATGTATGTTATCGAGTTCTCGGCACCTGCGGAGAAAAACATCACCTTAATGGAGGAGGAGAAACGGACCAAATATCGCGATCTCCAGTACGAGCTCCAAGTGCTGTACCTAGCCTATTCGGTCAAAATGGTCGTCCTAATAATCAGTGTACTCGGAGGGATAAAGCCTACATTGCTCTAGGAATTGAAGATCATACCAGTCTGCTAGAAATCAGTCGAGTGGCTGGCAGGCCAAATGCAGAAGACGGTCATACTGGGTTCTCTCCGTCTGCTTAGGGCACATAATTCTGGAATCTACAGTCACCCTGCGGGATATGGGGAGTAGCTGTGGTTAATATACTGGCATGACTCCCATGTGAACCAGAGCCATGGGAGAACTGCTCAGCGTCGGAAAACCGAAAATAATAATAATAATAATAATAATAAATATATTTATTGAATTCAGGTAACATGTAGTAAATCACAGAGAGAGCTCTTACAAATATTTCAAATCACATTAACCACAAGAATATACAATAAACATAATGCATCATACTTTACCAGTCACAAAAAATTCAAAAGGCATAATTCAGCTAAACTGATTTTTAATTATACCCAGAAGTGTTAGTAATTTGTGTTGCTCACTTAATAAAACATTTTTAACAGAATTTGAAAAAGTATATTTAGATGGGCATGAGATAAATTAATATGTTTATTAAAAATTATGCAACTCCTATATTTGAAAGGTTTTGAATTTTGCTGTAGAATGTTTAGGAATTGCTTATTGTTTTATGGAGCGTAGGTCTAAAATATGCACATCAGCATGTTTAACTAAGAGAGTAGACAAATATGTTGGCATATTTGTTTTATGGATATTATATAATAAAGTAACAAATTGAAGTTCAAACCTACCATTTATTTTTATGTGAGGGAATGATGTGATCTCTATAAATATCTGTAAATGTAAATTTGAAACAGGAATTTTGAATAATTTGTAATTTACTTTGCACATTAGAATTTAGGTATCCACAATAGACTGAATTACAGTAGTCTATTTGACTTAAAATAAGTGAGTTAATTAGATTCCATTTGATATCACTGGTCAAAAGAAACATTAATACAGATTTTAGTTTAGCATTACATAAACCTAATTTAGAGTTCACATGAGTTTCAAAACACACGTTTTGGTCCAAAGTTACTCCTAAATTTTTTTGCTGTAGCACTAAATTCAATGCCACTATCACCCAAATTTAAATTTACAGTTAAATTATCTTCTGAGTCATTCCATATGAAATTGTCTAAAAAAATTTTTTTTGTTGCTCCACTGTTTTAGATTTTGCTTAAACTTTGTGATAATCTTCTTTAGGATTCCAAAGAGGGAATTCCACCGACATTTAATTTTCGCATGCGTCAGTTCCCGCCTGCCTGAATTAAAGCATTTAAAAAACGTCATTTTTATGCTTTAAGATTTTTAGCTGTAAAAATTTTTCTATTAGAGGTCTACACGTTCAAGATGGTATTTCAAAGCTGAGAGATAGTGGTTTTTGTGCAAAAAATATAAATTCACACAATTAATACCCCCGAAAAATAACACGGTGCCTAAAATACCTGTATTCTATTGATTTTTCGTGATTTTTAACTGACTCCAGTGTCTTGACTGTTGAATGCAATCAGCTAATATTTCTCAGAGTTCAAGTGCACTTATCGTGGGAGAAATAAAACCTACTTCGGCCTACTCTTTATAAAAAAATCTCTGCTTGAAATTTTGAAATTTTAAAAAATCGAATAATTTAGGCTATAATATGAATGTGTTGGCTACGAGATAAAAATAAGAAACTTACAGGATATTTAGTTCTTACCTTCAACTTCAAAAGCATGTAATGCTCATTTTGTTATTTTTATCCTTTGTGCGTGTACATGTAGCATTAAAGAAGCAAAAAGATCAGACACACACACGCACGCACGCGCGCACACACACACACACACACACACACACACGCACCCGCACACGCACACGTATAGGCACACGCACAGACACACACACACACAAATTGATAAATACCATTAGTAACTACATAATTATGCCTCTAACCAATTTTATAAATTTATCATTACAAAGCGGTAAATTTCCTGACTTAATGAAAGCTGCTCTAGTATTCCCGTTATTTAAAAAAGGTGACACTTCGGATACTGACAACTATCGGCAAATATCCTTACTGACTGAATTTTCTGGAAAGGGCAGTATATAATATAATTATTGATTTTGTAGAAACAAATAATTTACTTACAGTTTCTCAACATGGTTTCAGGGCACATAAATCAGTAGAAACAGCAAGCTATCGCTTATTAAATTATATATATTCTGAACTAGATAGAGATTATGTGGTGACTATTAAGTTTGATCTGAGTAAAGCATTTGATACTATCATCATGCCATATATTTTAAAAAAACTAAATAACTTAGGTGTAAGGGGAAAATTATTAGAATGGATAGAATCGTACGTAAAAAATCGATATATGTTAGTAAAAATGAAAGATCAAATGTCTAGTCAACACCCAGTCTCACTAGGAGTTCCACAGGGATTTGTATTGGGACCACTTATTTTCTTACTTTATATTAATGACCTTCCTCAATACATAAGTAAAGGTCAGGTAACTATGTTTGCAGACGATACAAATATTACATTCTCGGGAAAAACATCTGAAGAACTTTAACAACACATTAAATTAACTTATGATGAAATGTATACTTGGTGTCAGAGAAATAGACTTATCCTTAATGATACTAAGACAGTTTTTATTAACTTTCATATCAGGAAGGAACTTCATGTTGATTTTCAATTAATAAATGACCTGCAATTTTCCAATACCGCCAAAAACTTCTTGGTACTTGGCTAGACTCTGATCATTCATTTAATACACATATTGATAACGTTTGTCTTCTCTTGAATAAAGCGTTTTATGTGATAATGCAAAGAAGTCATACTTGGATGAACAAGGTCTTGTAAGTTTGTATTATGCTTTTGCTTATAGCCGCTTGTCTTATAATGTAGTATCCTGGGGAAAATCTGTGGGTTGGGACATAGTTTTTACAAGTCAGGAAAAAAATAATTAGACTAATTTTTAACCTCAAATATTCTGTAAGCTGTAAAGAGACTCTTAAACAGAAAAAACTATTGACATTTCCATCTATTTTTATCTGGAAATCTGTCACTTGTACTAAAAGTCACCTTTCCGACTTTAGTATGTTAAAAGATCAACATAATTATGACACTCGCCATGCAAACTCTTTATTAGTGCCCAAGCATAGAATATCTAAATTCAAAAGATCACCAGATTACAGTAGTATCACCTTGTATAATTCACTCCCAGTTCATTTAAAACATATATCGAATTATCATAAATTCAAATCTGAAACTAAAAAGTTCCTTATTAACGAATGTTTCTATTCAATAAATGAATTTGTGTCTAGGCAAGATCAAACATGATATTGTCGTGCTTATGTATAAGTAGGTAGTCGAATTTATTCATGAATTATATTAGTCTATTAATTTTAATGTATTTTAATTTTGCAAACTTTTACTCTTTTACAATTTATGCTTTATACTTTTATACCTTTTTTACAATACTTTTATACTTTTACAATCTATACTTTTAATCATATTTATACTTATATGTTGTTCTCATTGTATTCCTATTACTTGACTTGCCTGTTGTACTTTGTATGTTATTCTAGTTAATAAAATTATTATTATTATATATATATATATATATATATATATATATATATATATATATATATATATATATATATATATATATATATACAGAGACATCTAGGATGTCGGTCGGATAGTAGCATTCAGACCATATGAGAAGTTTCATACCTCTCACCACTATTCACTTCACCTTAGTTTGTATATAACTAGCAGGTTGGCCACTATCATTTGTCTGTTCCATAACCTATGGCATACTGAAGAGAACAAATAAGTTCGAAATCGATCTATGTCTGGTTAGGAATTGACAAATGATATTGGCTATCGATCTATCATGATTTGAAGGTGTAATTCAATGCAGGTCGGGGTATTTGCCCGCTGAGTAGTTGTTTCCTTCAAATCATATTTAATCACATTAGTTTAGTCCACCTGGGCTAGGGGTCGCCGCTCTCGGTACTTGCTGTGATGCAAGTCGCTATCCGCCACAGAGACATCTAGGATGTCGGTCGGATAGTAGCATTCAGACCATATGAGAAGTTTCATACCTCTCACCACTATTCACTTCACCTTAGTTTGTATATAACTAGCAGGTTGGCCACTATCATTTGTCTGTTCCATAACCTATGGCATACTGAAGAGAACAAATAAGTTCGAAATCGATCTATGTCTGGTTAGGAATTGACAAATGATATTGGCTATCGATCTATCATGATTTGAAGGTGTAATTCAATGCAGGTCGGGGTATTTGCCCGCTGAGTAGTTGTTTCCTTCAAATCATATTTAATCACATTAGTTTAGTCCACCTGGGCTAGGGGTCGCCGCTCTCGGTACTTGCTGTGATGCAAGTCGCTATCCGCCACAGAGACATCTAGGATGTCGGTCGGATAGTAGCATTCAGACCATATGAGAAGTTTCATACCTCTCACCACTATTCACTTCACCTTAGTTTGTATATAACTAGCAGGTTGGCCACTATCATTTGTCTGTTCCATAACCTATGGCATACTGAAGAGAACAAATAAGTTCGAAATCGATCTATGTCTGGTTAGGAATTGACAAATGATATTGGCTATCGATCTATCATGATTTGAAGGTGTAATTCAATGCAGGTCGGGGTATTTGCCCGCTGAGTAGTTGTTTCCTTCAAATCATATTTAATCACATTAGTTTAGTCCACCTGGGCTAGGGGTCGCCGCTCTCGGTACTTGCTGTGATGCAAGTCGCTATCCGCCACAGAGACATCTAGGATGTCGGTCGGATAGTAGCATTCAGACCATATGAGAAGTTTCATACCTCTCACCACTATTCACTTCACCTTAGTTTGTATATAACTAGCAGGTGGGCCACTATCATTTGTCTGTTCCATAACCTATGGCATACTGAAGAGAACAAATAAGTTCGAAATCGATCTATGTCTGGTTAGGAATTGACAAATGATATTGGCTATCGATCTATCATGATTTGAAGGTGTAATTCAATGCAGGTCGGGGTATTTGCCCGCTGAGTAGTTGTTTCCTTCAAATCATATTTAATCATATATATATATATATATATATATATATATATATATATATATATATATATATATATATATATATATATCTATCATGATTTGAAGGTGTAATTCAATGCAGGTCGGGGTATTTGCCCGCTGAGTAGTTGTTTCCTTCAAATCATATTTAATCACATTAGTTTAGTCCACCTGGGCTAGGGGTCGCCGCTCTCGGTACTTGCTGTGATGCAAGTCGCTATCCGCCACAGAGACATCGAGGATGTCGGTCGGATAGTAGCATTCAGACCATATGAGAAGTTTCATACCTCTCACCACTATTCACTTCACCATAGTTAGTATATAACTAGCAGGTTGGCCACTATCATTTGTCTGTTCCATAACCTATGGCATACTGAAGAGAACAAATAAGTTGAAATCGATCTATGTCTGGTTAGGAATTGACAAATGATATTGGCTATCGATCTATCATGATTTGAAGGTGTAATTCAATGCAGGTCGGGTTATTTGCCCGCTGAGTAGTTGTTTCCTTCAAATCATATTTAATCACATTAGTTTAGTCCACCTGGGCTAGGGGTCGCCGATCTCGGTACTTGCTGTGATGCAAGTCGCTATCCGCCACAGAGACATCGAGGATGTCGGTCGGATAGTAGCATTCAGACCATATGAGAAGTTTCATACCTCTCACCACTATTCACTTCACCATAGTTAGTATATAACTAGCAGGTTGGCCACTATCATTTGTCTGTTCCATAACCTATGGCATACTGAAGAGAACAAATAAGTTCGAAATCGATCTATGTCTGGTTAGGAATTGACAAATGATATTGGCTATCGATCTATCATGATTTGAAGGTGTAATTCAATGCAGGTCGGGGTATTTGCCCGCTGAGTAGTTGTTTCCTTCAAATCATATTTAATCATATATATATATATATATATATATATATATATATATATATATATATATATATATATATATATATATATATATATATATATATATATATATATATATGTATATATATATATATATATATATATATATATATATATATATATATATATATATATGTATATATATGTATATATATATATATATATATATATATATATATATATATATATATATATATATATATATATATATATATATATATATATATATATATATATGTTAAATTCGTTTTCCGGGTAAACTCCCGCGTAGGTGATAGGCCCCGAGAGGGGACCGTGGTTGTCTGAACGACGTTTCGGCAGAATCTCATCTGCCATCTTCAGGTTCTAACAGATAACTGCTTACTGCGGCTTCTGGTAACTCGAACTGCCGAAACGTCGTTCAGACAACCACGGTCCCTCCTCGGGGCCTATCACCTACGCGGGAGTTTACCCGGAAAACGAATTTAACATTCACCACCCGCGAAAACCTGAAAAACATATATATATATATATATATATATATATATATATATATATATATATATATATATATATATATATATATATATATATATATATATATATATATATATATATATATATATATATATATATATGTCGTGTTTAAAATTGATAAAAAAAAGAAATAAAAGAAATTTTTCTCTAATTTTGAGAACGGAATCGGAGTATTCAGCTACATCCCGATCTTTAATTCTGTATAAATATTGCATAATGAGACGAGACGTTGAAATTGAAAATAAAAATTGCAAAGAAAAGAATGCAAAGGATTGTTGTTCCTGGTTTTATTTAGAGCATGCGCACGACACATGCCATATATGAATCATGCGTCATGTCATAAGGAAAGTTTAGCTTGTGGCTAGACTTTTTTAGTGATGTGGATGTGTATTATTGTGTTTAGTTAATATTCGCAAACTATGACAAAAATGACAAAATATATCAGATTTTACATAAATTCTAAACTAAACGGGCGTCGCAGTTTAGTATTTGACTTAAGTTGGCCAAAATTCGAAATTGCAAATATCGACAAAAACAAAAACTAATAGATGTAGCGCCTACAAGGTGATAAAAATGAACATACAACGACTATATTGCAACCCTTCTACTTGATCACAAGTCGTAGTAACAGCGGAAATCTACATAGCTGTTGCGTAGGGTTTTTGGTTCTATTCTAAACCAATAGTTATTTTTTTTTGTTTTCTGCGAGACTTGTATTGTGAAATCATCGTTATGGATGTAGAAGTAGAAGATGTGTGACATATTTTATAGTGATTTAATATAATTAAAAATATTTATTTATAAGTTTCATAGGATGATGAATATCAGAGAGGATATGAAGTTGTTTAAACAAACGACAATGCAAAAAGGGTTGTTGCCCTAATATAATGATATTACTAAATAAGATTAAAAACAATACCTTTCTCAAGTGCACATAAAACGATTTTCCAATACATCGAAAGACAACCTGAGGTTTGACGACCATTTTAAACATCTATAAAATTGTTATGTAGTCGTATTCTGTATATTAAATAACATTATAATCCACAATAGAAAATACACATAAAATACAATTTATTTTATTTATCTTAAACCTAAAAAATAAAACGCGACCTTCAAATATCCACAAAATATCTCAGATTTGACAGGAATCATGTCTCTTATCATCTGAAAACTAACAAGTCAAATATTACAATTTAAAATTGTGCACTACAAATTAAGAACCACCCTACTGTAAATATTTCGAGACAAAAGTTTATAAATACTTATATCGGATCAGTTAAAACTTGAAAATCTCATATCTTAATTTACCAGTTTAACAACTGTGATATATAAAATAATTTTAATAAATTCTATAATAGATCTCTTAACATGCATCATTTAGTTTTTAAATGTTTCTTACATTAAGAGAAACTATTTAGTATACTTAAAAATATTATATTTAAAGTTAACCAACTCTATATTTATTATTTATTATTAGGGTAGGTGGCTATTGTACTAATGTTGTCGCCTTTATTATGCAAAAATATTACATAATTAGCTTGTGGGCACTCCTCAATTTCTTTTATAAATTGTGTAAACATATTTGAGATTCTATTATTTATAGAAAAAATAATAACCAATAAATGACATTCTGCAAAAACAAAACTTTATTTAATAAATGACCAATATAAATGAGGATTAGCATATATTACCTTAATATCTTGAGCGGTAATTCTGACTGAAAAGTACTACTATGCAAAATAAAAATAATACACCAACTTTATACATTTAAAATCTATTTATTTAAGACATAGTCTTTAACTGTATCTATAGATAAATAAAAATAATTACTATGATAATATAGGTAATGAGCAAGTGATAGAGCCATTATTTTGAGAATTACAATGTCTTAACATATGTTGAGTAAAAACAATTTAACCTAATCTAATTATCTTAAAATGTAATCAGCCTCAACATATAAATTCTAATATATATCACGTCATATTCATAATTACAAGTAAAAAATGCAGTGACACTAAGTGTAAATAATTATATACAATAAAATTTATAAATTGAAAATGTATAATAAAACACAGGTATCTGCACATAAATAATTTTGATTGCCATTTAACACCATCTTTAAGAAGCGTTTGGCACACAGGGACGGACAATAAAAAATAATAAAAGATATTTCCTTATTGACAAAAAATAATTGCCAATGAATAAAAGGGTATTGATCTAAATCTAGAGGTATAAGTACTACACGTAAAATATTTATTTCTTATTAAAATTTAACGTGATATGTTTTATCTAACTCGCTGCTGGAAATTATTCAGTCTTTATATGCATTCTACCCTGCAAAGCAAACATTTAAGTTTATGCCAAAAATTAAATTCTTCATATTTTTAGTGATGTAAGAACATATATGGAGTATTTCCAAAATAAGTTCAATATCTAATACGAGCATGGAAACAACTAATAACAGCTTATTTTTTTAAAATAAACAATGTTTTATACCAACCCATAAGTAATTAGTTACATACTTAAATAACTATTATGTGATCACGTGTACTCTTATAATTATTTATGTAAGTGAGACAAAGGACATTTTTGATCATATTTTCATTTAGGAAAAATATTGCTGATAATTGGTAGAACTAATATAATAATATACCAGATATATTACACTTCAGGCTTATTTGTGGTTATTTTATAACCCATCAAAAATATAATAAACAATTTGACACATACAATAAAAAAAATGCCAAGCAAAAAACAAATGAAAGTCAAGTGCATGCCTAATTTCGTATAAGGAATAAATATCATTGTTACCAATAAATTAGACGATAACAAAGTAGTTTAGATCTATAAGGATAAAATATTACATAGGTACCATTTATATAATGAGTCTGTTTTTTATTTATGTTGTCAAATCTCTACTTCATTAAAAAGTGCATCGAACTAACATATTATTTCTAACCAAAATTAATCTACACCCTCTCTCTCATTTAATGATGCAATTTGTTAATTTCCCTCTGTTTCATTGGTAAAACTAAAACTCTAATAGCAGGGACTTCATCTCTGGTGAAAAATATACTGGATTTGTAGAAAGGCCAATCACCAATCAAAGAGGTTTATATAAACCCTATGATACAAAATACACACAATGGTTATTTCTTAATTTAAAAAAATTGGGTTTAAAAGAGACATAAATGAATTCAGTGTGCAGTACATTTTGGCAGTGGAAAATGGTAGTTATTTGTTTAAACATTTTCTTATTTCTTATTCATAGATATATTTGAATTTCATTTTTTATATTTTTGCTTTGCAAGGCGGCATTCTTATACAATATTTAATACTTCACTGTGTTAAATTAATAAGAAAGGAATATTTCCAAATTAACCTATATTTAGAATACATAATATGTATAAATTTGTACAGAGTTTGGGAAATAAATTATAAATATCACTGATGTCAACAATACAACATCTCAAATAAGTTTTATGATTCAGAATATTTTAATGTTTTTAATAATAAACATTCTATATTAAATAATTAAAAATTTTATTACAATACATAAATTTAGTTACAGATTTTTTTAAAATCAGAACAAATTAAAAATTTTTCTTTTCACAGTGACAATGTAGTACCTACCTACAATGTATAGGTATAAATTATACAAATAATTTTATTATTTCTGATTTATATTTTATTATTTGATTGGTAATTTTTAATGAATTATTAAATACAAAAATGTTTTAAAATATATAGGTATATATAAACCATTTTTATAAAATAAATATTACACATTTATATTTAATATATTTATAAAACAATTTTTTATGCATTATTTAATAACTGATTACACCAACACAATAATAAATATAAATGACTTTTTTTTTTAATTATCCTGAATCACAATTCATACAATACTTTTTTCATAATATGCTTTTTAGGCCAAGGGTTACATAAAAAAAGGTACTAAGTAATATGTTTATTATGCCTATTTTATTTAGCTAACCTACCCACAGTGATGTATTTTGAGTAACAAGCTATATAACTGATTATGCATTTGTCTGTTTTCCGCGAATTGATAATTCAGTCTAATAATTATTTTAAAAATCAATTTAACTACTTACACTACTACTAACACTGTTTGGGTATATATCGATATATAAATGTTTCAAAACCTACTAACAAAATAACATGCACTTATAAATACATAAACAAACAATACCTAAGTCTTTTTATGCAAATATGAAATATTTTTGTCTTGAAAAAATTGAGTGTTTCTATCACTACATATAATGTGATTTTGGTTTAGTGATTTATTTTTACTAAAGATCTACTCGTCATCCTTTTTCTTCAGTTGGCAGTACTATAGATACTGATTTTCTGGGTCCATTTCTCTCTACTGGAACTGTCTCAAAATGAGAATCTACTAACCTTTCTTCATCTGGGACTTGGACTAGATTTGGACTTCTAAAAGAACAAGAAATGAATTAATATAATGAAAATAAATATTCTTATAAATGAATATATTTAAGAAACTTTATACATAGTTTATGATTTAGTTATTTTTTAAATCTTGTCTTTATAAACAGCTACTAAACCAAATCTAAATTTTACATACAGTGTATTTTATTTAGTTAAGATGGAGCCCTCCTATAACACTTTCATTTATTGTCCTACTTAATTTAAGAGATGTAAAGGTACTATATATTGGAATCTAATTCCTCATGTATTCTGATATTTTTTACTTTCTTATACCTGATATAAGGAAGAATATACTATATCCGTAAGAGGAGGATAGTGATGACGTGGGGTGGGCGTGTTATTGAAATAGTTGTTCTAAGAACGATTCATGCAGCCAAAAATTTCGGCAAATATTGAGATGTCTCTGTATAGAGGGCAATTTAATCAAATGCCAAAATTTGCACTGTTCAACAGCATAATATGTTAAATAAAGAAATTTTACAATAAATTACCTGTTGATACTGATGTATGTTCTATTAGGCGAACCGTATTAATATCCGGCTGATTTGTTTTAAAACACTTCGTCAAATTCAGGATGCACTACTTCTTTTGAACCGAAAAAGGAATGTGTTTTACGCATTTTTGACCTCGTCGTATTCCATTATTTGTAAAATAATAGACAATAAACAACAATTATTAATATTACAGTAGTATCGATAAAAAAACTATAAAGAAATCAAACCGAGAAACGTAGTTGAACTGTCACGCGTCATGTTACACTAAATTACATATTACATCCCCTTAAAATTTAAACACCAATAGGCTTCGTTGCATGCACTGATCACATGCATTTATTACTATCCTCCTCTACAGATTGAGTATAGTAATCGTGATTTTTTTAGACCTCGAGATTTTGATTGATATATATGTTTTGAACCCTCCTGAATCCATTCTGACCATTTTCCCGATTGATGTCTGTCGGTTCGTGTGTAACTGCAACTCCACAGACCATATTCTTATTGAGGGGGAAGCTTAATAGACGATGGACTAGAAAATTAAAACTCGCCATTTTGTGTTGAGCACAACGGTGAGAGTCTTTAGGGATACATCTTAAAGTACTGGTATTTTTTCTGTATGTCAAATTCTAACTTATTTTCACTACTTCTAATTATTAGTAAGTACATCTAAAAATGGTAGTTGTCCAGAGTTTTCAATTCAGGTTTGAAAAAGAATAGGCATTGATTAAGGATATAGCTGTGAGTAATGGATATTCTGTAAGTTTAATTGATAAAATAATTAGGAAACGAACATTTAAAGTCACTTTGAAATTCCTCGACTTGTCAAAATGAAAGAGAAAATCCGAAATTTGTATCGATTCCATTCGATTCTCGATTCACTCCTGGTATTGGTAAGATTTTTAAAGATATAGATATCTGGAAGGATTTGAAAACTTGGAAATCACAAAGTATAAAAATCATATGAATAGGTAGTGAGAGGGGACCAATCCCAAATAGCCCGCTTTATTGGTTAGTGGATCACGGTTCATAGTTTAGGTATAAATAGGATACATTGTTAGCATAAGGTTAGTTTTAGTCATCTTCAAATGATGCCAACTTGATTGGCGAAACGCGCGTCGAGTGCAGTATATGGTGTTTTGGTGTTTCGTGGAAAACTACGCCAGTGTTATTTTCATATCAAAGGTTCCAACCCACTTCATAACAATAATGTGGAAATCGCAAAAACAAAAGGTTATGCCACGTACTCAACTCATGCCGAATTCTATGCTATGTCTGATTGAGTCGAAGAAGTCACCCATTAAAGGAGTTCTAACTGATCTTGGCATTCAAACATAATTTATGAGGACAATACAGGTGCTAATGCCCTTCCAAAAAATGGAAAATTTTCTAAAAGCTCTATAAATATATTGATGTAAGTTACCATTTTGTTAACGATTTTCAGAAGAAAGTGATTGAAGTTTTGAGAGTGAATACCGATGATCAAATTGCTGATATACTAAGCCTTTAGGTAGAGAGAAATTTCAGAAGCTGAGAATCTCGTTAGCTTACAGAATTACGAGTATTTTAATGAAAGAAGCAGACAGCGAAAAAAGGAAAATTAAGGAATCGACAATAATATTATTGAATGAAGAAAAATGTTTATCCCATTGTTCTGTAGATTTTAGTACAATGTGGTTGCCTATGTTAAAAGAAGAATTGAACAAAATTAATACCTATTGTATAATTTTTTAAGTATTAACAGTTCTATGCAAGTATCTATGGATATTACATAAACAAATAACATATGTGTCAAGTTTCACGCTTGGCATATTCTAAAAAAAGATAAATAACTTTGAAATAGGAAACAGATTCATTTCCCGAAATGTTAAGGAATTATATTATTATTTTTGTGGCTGATGTTAGTTGTCAAACAGCACTCTCTAACTAATCTTTTGACGTAAAGTTTATTTTTCCTGCAACATACTGGGTAACTAACTTTATTTTTTAGATAACGAAGAATTATTCATGTGGTAATAAGTCCCAAAAAAAAGAAAGGAAAACTTAGGGAATGCCACAAATTAGCCCTACGGGCTCTCGTGTCTATTGCTAAGCAACAGGTTCTCGAAAAACTGTCGAATTATTTTCAATTTTTTCTCACTCTCTTGTGATTACTACTGATTATTGTCAACTAGCAGATAAGTTGTGTTATTATCACAGTCGTGTATTACACTATATTTGAAGAAAAAATATTTCACATTTGAGAAGAGAAAAACAACTCGATTTAAAAATGTTTTATTATAAAAAATTACAAAACTGTCCAGCTTTTAAAAAAACCTATTGGTGTTTGAGACTACCAAACTTACGAATGAACGTTACAACTTTTTCTTTTTTTTTTCTGGTGGAACTTTCGCAACCAAGAATGTATTTTTAATTAAGCGCACAGAGAAGTTCTACACTAACACTAACCACAAAAAGTCACTCAAAAACTAATAAATACAAAACAAATCTAATAAAACTGACAAATCAGGCAAAAAGTACAATAATTAATAAATCCAGTCACAGCACATCACATAAATACACACATAAATCGTCCAAAGATGACAATTGACAAATCGAAATCTAGTGTGACAACGCGAAAACACTAATTTTTACCGATAATAAATTGAAATGTAACTAGATTGCCCACAGTATGGCGGCCCCCCTATACAGGGACATTTTCCCAAGGTCGAGCTATACCAATTGGAGATCCAGATTATATGGAGAAATTCGTGAGTCTAATATTTATGGATAATGAACAAAATGCATTATGAATGTTTCTCATTATGAATATTCCTCGTAAAGTATATCAATTTTCTACCTTTTCAAAGGGACGACTGAGACGAGATCATTCAAGGCAGTAGAGAGATATCAAAGGAATGCCGACGGCGAGTTGTATCTTTATCTATTTAATCTTTGGTCGTACCGTTAATGCATATACCTTTCAAGCATACCTTTCTTTAGATACATTTGTGCATTAATGACATTAACCTAAAAAATTTTAACCAATTTTACAACGTGAAAATCCATTTTTAGTTGACTGCATAAAGTGAATGAACATATATGAAAGTAGTTGATTTATACCGGCCCTCTCCTCCGTCCTTGAGCAATGAGCATATACATATACGAGCGTATGTTTCAAGACCGTTGCTCCTGCGGGTTTGAATTTCGGTGACTTTAAGCACACACATGTACGCGCGCTTTTTCAAGGCCGTTGTTTTGGCTGTTTTCTATTCCTCCGACCTCGAACGTACACGTATACGGAGTATTAAGGTTGCAGCCTCTCATGCTGCAACTCTTAACGTGTGGTTTTGAGGGTTGTGTTCACAGTGTTACTATATATGGAGGGGAGTTGGATGGAAATTCATTCTTGAACTAATTCTCTTAGAGGGCAGTCATAATGTATAACTGTAGTGCATGTGGTGTTAGTTTTACGCGTCGTGATAATATGCGACGCCATCAGATGCGTTCTTGTAAAAAGTTTAAAGATGATGGCCCACCAACAAAAAAATGTAAACCTAGCGACGCGCAAGGTAATTCAAAACCATCAACCTCTGCAGATGCACAAACGAATCAGCCCCACACATCCACAGCTGCATTAAATACATGTTGGTGCTGTAATGTAACGGTTGCGACAAATCAGATGCATACTCGCAGAAGAACATTACAACATAGAACAAATTCATGTGCTCCACTGATTAACGGTGTGCAGGTCGTTCGCAGTGCTTTGAAATGTAGAATTATAAGATATCGAGTACAAAGTGAAAATAATCATACTGATTATGTAAAACGAAAACTGAATATCATGTTGCAGTTGATGAAACCTTTTGTTTCGTACGAATCCTTCCCGCCTCTTTTAAGAGCCACAGCATGTTGTAGATAATCCGCCGATTGTAGAAGATGTCGAAACCTTCTGGAAAGGAATCTACGAAACGACGCGTCCATTCAATAGCGACTCTCCAGCAATTGCACACTTTGAGGCTCTGTGCCACGGACATCTTGAAGCGCCAGAAGAAGTGTGCCCGGCAATCAGTACGGAAGAAGTGCAATAAAAGCACTTGTTGATAACAAGAACTTTACTGCCCCGGGCCCAGACGGCATTAACAATTGGTGGTGGAAGAAATATCCTTCCACTCACCGCCGTCTGGCGCGAGTTTTCAACTCATGATTGAACGAGGAGCAGCAGATTCCATACTGGTTCGTCGAGGGACGTACTGTGCTTATCCCCAAAGAGAGGGATCTGTCCGACCCGAAGAATTATACTCCGATCACTTGCCTCAACTCCTACTACAAGATATTAACACGTATCGTGTATGCTAGGACACTGAGGTGTGTTGATCCGGTCTTCCAGCAGATACACGAACAGCGTGGTGCCAAGAAGGGCATGGCAGGTTGCAAGGACAGCCTGCTGATAGACCGCTGTATTAAACAGGACTCTGTGCAATACAAGCAGAATCTATCGATGGCCTGGTTGATTACCGCAAGGCATTTGATACAACATCGCACGAGCTACTGTTGCACTTGCTCGAATGTCTTGCGGTACCAGCACCACTAGTGAGATGCATAAAACAGCTGCTGCCACTCTGAAAGACTCGCTTCACCATAACATCAGGTGCACAGCGGGTCACGACAGAGCAGGTCGATTTAGGAGAGGAGTTTTCCAGGTTGACTCCCAGTTCAGCTATCGTAGATCTCTGTCTAGAGTAACATGTAGAAATTTTATAGAATCTATTTGTTCGATAGATTTGCCATTTTGGCTAATATATAAGGAACCATTCAGCTTACTTTTAAAGTGAATTAATCCTGTTTTATCTGTATTTAATTTTAACTCGTTTCTTTCACACCAAAGAGCCATATCATTAACCACTTTCGTTGATCTTTGTGATAAACACAGATCGTGATACAAGATGTGTCATCTGCAAATTGGTACAATGAGTCTAAATTTATCTGAGATGCCAAGTCATTAACGATTATTAAAAATAAAATTGGTCGCAATATGGATCCCTGTGGAACTCCCATACATACGGTCTTTTCGTCGGAAAAAATTGTGTTTCTTCTGTTATTATCTATTGATGTAATGCTTAATTTTTGTGACCTATTACTGAGATGGGATTGAATCAAATTATAACTCGCTCCTTTTATGCTATAACACCGAAGTTTTTGAAGAAGTATATCATGATTGATCAAGTCAAATGCATTACTTGGATCAAAATATATACCCGAGACATATTACCGCTTATCTATTTGCTCTATAATGTAATTTAAAGAATGAAAAATTGTAGTTGTGGTGGATCTATTTGGCAGAAAACCATGTTGGCTTGTAACGAATATTTTATTTTCGATGAAGTAATCTAATAATCTAATATAAATAATTCGCTCAAAAATTTTTAAAATCTTTGACAGTAAGGAAACCGGTCTATAATTATCAATTTGACTGTTATCCCCTTTTTTGTAAACCGGAATTAGTTTAGCAACTTTAAGTTGATCAGAAAAAGTGCCTTCAATGAAGCATTCGTTAATAATATTTGCTAGAGGAAAACTTATTATTTCAGCGACCCCTTTTAAAACAATTGCTGGGATTTCATCCAAACCAGTAGAAAATTTCGGAGGTAGATTTTTTATAACACTCTACACTTCATCCGGGTTTGTTGGCCTTAAGAAGAAAATTGAGGAATGTTTCTCTATTTCAACTTTATTTGTGTTACTTTGGTTATTCTTTGTTGGAATCGTTTGAAATTGGGAACTGAACATATTTGCAACTATTTTTGGATCTGTAATTTTTTCATTGTTATTATTAACTAAGTGAATATTGACATTGCTCTTATTTTTATTATGAATCTTGTTGAACATGTTCCATAAACTTTTTGATTTATTCTGAGAATTTTGATTTATACTATTATTACGATTTTTTTTGTAATCGTTGACATCTATATTCTTTTTTTTTGTCACTTTTGAATTTATTTAAAACATTTAAACATCTTGTTTCCTGGTAAAATGAATGCAAATCTATCAGTTTTTGCGCCCAAATCTTAATTTCGGTATTTACCCAATTTCTTTCATTTTGTTTACTAGCAACTGATTTTGTAAGTGGTAAACAAATATCAAAATAATAGAAGAATATTTTATAAGAGGACTCATATTTTTTCGATGTTTGTCGATAAATATCTATCCAGTCTTCATCTTTTACCATATTCTTAAAATGACCTGTAAATTTCCTCTGTAAATTTTCTTATGTAATTGTAACTTTTGTTAATTTTTGCAAGTTAACACTCAAACTTAATATCTGAGCATAGTGATCCGAGATGACCGTCTTTAACACAGTTACAGAACATTCATTAAAATTTGCAGAAAAAAAATGTCAATTTGAGTACTAGAGTTGGGACCCACCCTCGTATTTTCAGATAAATTTGAGGTTAAGTTATATGCTAAGAACAAATTTAAAAGATCAGTTGCATGTTTATTTGCATGAGCGAAGTTGGTGTTAAAATTACCACAAATAAATATACTCTTATTTTTATCAAATAATTCATCCAACAAATCTGCCATCGTTTCAATGAATATATCATAATCTCCATCCGGGAACCTATAGATACTAACCAAAATGAAACAAGATGTGTTTATTAAAAATTCAGCACAAGAGAATTCACAGTGTATTTCTCTTGGCTTAACTTTTTTAACTCTAATTTTTGGCATTGTTTACTGAACCGATTTGATGTATATATTGCAGTACCTCAACGGCAATATGTGCTTACAACAGAAAATTTGTTTAAAATGAGTTCGTCTTGCTTTAACCAATGTTCATTTATACAAATGAAACTGGTTTAACTTCCTCCAATATCACGCTTAGTTCATTAATTTTATTACAAATACTTCGAATATTTAAATTCAATGTTTTTAAAAGAATTTTGGAACTTCTTATCATATTAACTCTTCTCATCATCTCCAATGGGTCGCCGGTTGTTTTGAAAAAAAGTAGATTTTAAGGGTGTCAGAGATTGATTTTGAGAATTGATTAATATAGATTCATTATTTACATTTTGTGATTGCGTTGACAATGTAGATTTATCCGTTGCATTTAATAGTTGTAAATCATTAGCACTTTGTATCTCGTTTTTTGTTGATCCCGTTTGCTCGTCTTCAATTACCATGATCTGATCATTTATTGATGTTCTAGCATTTACCAGCCAGTTTGAAGAAGTGTTCTTATTTTCTACACTCTCCGTAGCATTGGTAGTCTCAATTTCAATTAGATTATTATTTAAAGGGGCAAGTTTAAATATAAAATCATCTACAATATATTTCATGAAGTGCCACCTTTCCAGGGTAGATTATGTTACCACTATCATATATTTGATTGTTTTTCAAGACGTTGTTCGAATCTAAAAATATTCTATTACTTTCCTGAATGTTTGTGTAAAATTTATGGTTTTCACTATATATGAAATTGTTTAATACATGTCTTTTACTGCGATATGGTGCACCGATAACGAATAAATTTGTGTGTCGTAGATTGATTAATAGTTTGTTCAGACAGTTAGTATTTATAGTAGTACCCTTAACTGCATTTTTGTCACCAGCAAATACAATAACATAATCAGATTCGCCAAACTTTGAAGTTAATTTGATAAATTCTGAAATGATTTCTTCAAACGAAGCTTGAAGCATACACTGGCAATTAGTGTCAAATTTATTGGAGGTAAGAGACTTCATTATCCTTCCACAAGATCTAACATTTCCGTCCCTTAATATTAGCACTTGAGGTTTACTTTTAATTATGTATGTCTCATATTCTTACTATTGTGTTATGTGATGTTAATTATAAAATTTTTAGCTCACTGTTCAAACATGACATGACAAAAGACTGATGAAATAAAATCTAATGTGTGTGTGTGTGTGTAAAGCAATATATTATATAGAAAGTGAATCTTGTGTTTTATTAGAACAAGAGAAAATATTAGATTTGCAGTTTGTAAAATGTAAAATATAACAAATTATTTTCATAATCAGGAGGAAATTTCATCGGCAAATTTCAAATGATTTTTTGTTAAGTATAAAATTTTGAAATTTGCACAATGGAAAATTTGAAATAAAATTTCAAAAAACTGTAACTTTAAATAATCAAAAATTCCTAACCAAATTTTAAATGCATCGATAAAATGGTCTGATTATGAATTTTTTTTTTAAATATTTTAAAATTGTCTAAAAATTACGTAGACGAGCACTCCATTTTCAATTTTAATTGCAATATTTTTTGCAAAATTTCTTCACTTAAGTATTGCCAGTCATGCCTTAAAGTATCTTTGGGTAAAATGCTTTAATGGCTATGGCATAACCAAATTTCACCAGTCACTACTCTATCAAGAGAATTATTATTTACTGTTAGATTTCAAGTTACTGTAATTTTAGATAGATCGCACGCAGGATGGATGGTTATAAAAGTAAATGAATAAATACTCACCTCTCGAATGTTGAAAGGGGTGGCGTAGGCGTCCTCGATAAAGGGAAGCTTGCCACTTCTCGGCCCGCTGCCAGCGATCTGATCGAACCGAATGGCTGATCTGGAGACAACTGAGCTACTGGTGCCACGATGCCCCTGAAACAAAATTGTCGTCGTATTTCTAGAATTATTTTTATTACAACTGAAAAATACGTTGCAACATAATAATTTTCCCAACGAATGTTAAATAATATTGGTAGGTATGAAAGGTATTGTAGGTACGAATAACGTATTTTATGATTTACTGAAATGTCATGTTTTGTTATCTATTCATTTTGTAACAATCAAGAACTGGGATCTATCGTAAAATCAAAAGTTAATTAATTTTTTAGAGAAACTAAGTTTATTTTCATCTTATTGATCAGTTTGTAATTTAGTTACTTTTTGTATAATTACAAATATTGAAAGTAGAATAAACAAGCAATAAGTACAACTTGAGGATTAATTCTAGACCAATAACCAATAATTCCATATAATGTGTGTACGTGTTTTGTCGGATAAATTACATAGAATCGGAAATAGGTTTTCTATGAGAACGACATTTCAGATCGGTAATATGTTAATAGTAAATTTTTGCAACAATTTAAATTAAAATAACGCACCAAACGTTAATTTTTAAATAATTTATGCTGCTGACCAGCAATTTAGCCAATAAGGTTACAAATTTAAAGCATTACCGTAAATTGTTACGACAACACTGTCGAGACTAATAACACGAGAACTATTGTATTAGAAAAGATATACTGAGTGAAATTTGTTTCGGGATTGTGGTCTGTTTCAGTCATTCAAATTCTTTTGTACTACGCCACTGGTCACTTTTGGTCATCGATAGAATCCCTGATTTATTTCGAAACTTTTATGTGACGTGATGTTCGATATCACAATAAATGTGCTGACACAAAAAATAAACCGAAAATAATTTGAAACCTCAAAAAAAACGGTGAAGTTTTAGCAGTGTTCGAGAAAAAACACACACACGCGCGCACGCACACACGCACGGACGCACACACACGCGCAAAATTTTTCTATTATTATTAAATTTAGATTCCACTGGATCTAAACATTTTTGTGCTTTACTAGATAATTTTAATATGTGTCAAATAATCAGCCATTCACGGGTTACTGAAAACTCTGAATCTCTGATAGATGTTATATGTCTCTAATTCGGTGATTGTAAATGGCAGTCATACTTTGGATATGCATGGTATGGCGGATCATATGTTAGCATTATGCGAAGTAAATGTTGAGCATGAAAAGGTAAGACCTGATGTAGTTTATTTCAGAAATTTTAAAAATATTGATATGAACAGCTATACCCTTGATGCTACTTATAACGTACCTTGGAAAGTCAAATTAAATATTGAAGATATTAATTCAAAAATAGATTATCTTAATAGCAACAATCTCACTTTTTGACCGTCACGTTCCTATATCGAGTTTCAATAATCGACACAAGTATCGCTCTTATATAACATATAATATTATATTAATGATTAAAGAAAAAGAAAAAGCAGAAAAAAATATTTAAAAACACGTAATTATGTAAATGAAGCAATCAAACGAGAAAAACCGCATATATGCAATATACATTGGAAAAGAACAAAATCAATCCTAATTTAATGTGGAGAAATTTGTCTGAGTGTCCAAATGTATAAATAACCAAACGAGTTGTGAAAGCCAGAAGATATAAATGAACATATATGTATTTAGTGAATCTTTTTTTCTAGAATTATGGAAAATGGTTAATATTATTCCAGTTCCTTCCAACTTTGGCGATTTGCGACCTATAAACATATTACCTACATTTTTTAAATTATTGGAAAAAATTGTGTCATTTCAAATGATATCTTATTTAGATAATAACGATATTTTACCAGTAATGCAATCTAGCTTAGCACTCAAACAGCGTTATTAAGTGTTGTAAATTACTTAGCATGTGCAATGGACAAAAATATATCATCTGTTTTTGTTTTGATTGATCAGAGGAAGGCATTTGATCTTGTAAATTTCAAGTTGTTTGAAGCAAAATTATAGGTTTTCAAGAATCTGCGCTTCAATGGATAGTAAGCTATTTAGTCGGTGGAAGTAAAAAAGTTACTACTAATATTAATATGGAATTAATATGAACTGGTTCTGTTCATTCTAGATAACAGGTTCACTGAACAGGTGGCTAATACATGTTCAGAAGAACTGGGTTAGTATCTAGTCAGAAACGTAACGAAACATTGGTGATAAAGTTATAACATCAGAACATCTTTATTGAATAGGATAGATTGGGAAGTCCAATTTTTGAAACAATATCAGTTAACAGTGCTAACACTTTTATCCATCCACACCTTCAATTATTAAATGTAGATCATATCAATTTAATTCCTTTTTCGTTCTGACAAACAATGACATTTTAGTTGATGTACATATGTATTAATTTGCTTTTGGTAACTATAGAAACAAGATCACAGCCCTTTTAATACTGATTAAAACTACCAATAACAAAACGAAATACAAAAACGAAAACACATAGTCTTCGTTTATTAATACACGCGTTATAACCAAGCATATATGTTTATTTTATGTTGATTGAAATAATCAAAATAATTTTTTAACAATTTCAAAATTTGACGCAGTAAGGTTAAAATAAAATAATTAATTTATGGACATTTTAAATCGTTTCTTGTTGACAAAAATAATTTAATAAATTATGAGTCATTCCGATAATTTATTTTCAGTTTAGCATGTTGTTCAAAATAGGTGCCCTCCAGAAAAGGCACATATTGTTGTACCTACGTTTAAAATTAAGACGAAAATGTTCTACAAACATGTTTAGAAAAACGTTTCCGTATGAGATGGGCTCTAAGAAGCAGTTTTTCTTGAATATCTCTATTTCAGTTAGATACCTAGTTAAAATCTGGTATGTAATCATCCTTAATGAGTTACGCCATATTGTATAATTGTATTCATAATCGGTTACATAGAACAGCTTTTTCAACGTCACGTGATTATTATATTTTGTACACCTTTTTTTATTTGGTTACAGACCAAGCAGAAAGATGTACATATTTTCTTAAAGTTGATTTCAATATATTAAACGAAATGAACATTAAGAAATTTGAAATTTGGCTATTCACATTAATGCAATGTGGAGCAACTAATTATCGATTTTATTAATTTCTTTCAATGCGCTACTTTAACTAGTATCCTTCATTTTATAATAAGATTAAATAGATAATAGATACGCAATTTGGTATTCATAAAGGTCCACAACGTACAGTATGTGACAATGGCATATTATGCAGATTTATATGCATGACTGATAATTGATCAGTTATCATCAGTCATCACTTATCAGTGATGTGATGATTATATATATATATATATATATATATATATATATATATATATATATATATATATATATATATATATATATATATATATATATATATATATATATATATATATATATATATATATATATATATATATATATATATATATATATATATATATATATATATATATATATATATATATATATATATATATATATATATATATATATATATATATATATATATATATATATATATATATATATATATATATATATATATATATATATATATATATATATATATATATATATATATATATATATATATATATATATATATATATATATATATATATATATATATATATATATATATATATATATATATATATATATATATATATATATATATATATATATATATATATATATATATATATATATATATATATATATATATATATATATATATATATATATATATATATATATATATATATATATATATATATATATATATATATAAAAAATAAAAAAAATAAAAAAAAAATATATATAAATATATATATATATATATATATATATATATATATATATATATATATATATATATATATATATATATATATATATAGTTTGTCTATGAGTTATTGGAAAAGAACTCGGTCGGATATTCGAGAAAAAATCTATTTAGCATACAGGTTCTTAGGAAGCACTATACATATATCCAGTAATTCAATAAATTGCTATTTACCCGTAATCTACTTAAAAGATTTTTACATATGTACTTTCGAGCATACTTTTATAAAAGATTTGTACAAAATATAGATCCTACACTGAAAGAAATTTCTACTAACCATAAATAAAAATTGACTAGCCCCTAAAAAATATCTGCATTAGATAGGCTCAAAAAAGACTGGTTTGTAATTGCAACAAAAACGATTTTGCTAAGACGCACTTATTTACCGTTAAAAAGTTTTTCTAAATATTTATTTATTGCTGTAGATTGATAACTGATAATCAGGAGTCAGAGCCCTATTTTAACCTTAATAGGTTTTTCGTTACAGTTAATAAGTTCGTATTTTTTATACCATTACTACTGCAACCAGAAAAAAAGCTTTTCCTGTCGCTAATAAATGACTTTGTAACCACTATACAGCTTACACTGTATAAATATTAAATACCTAGTAATGGCAGAAAATACTCATTTTTGTCCTGGTAATCTCACTTTGTAAACGTTGTATTAATATATACTGGATCTAGCAGAATTTTATTCCTGCCATTAGAAAAAAATTGCTACCATAGAAAGAATTTTTGCAAGTCGCAGAGTATTCTGCGAGCACACATATGAGGGCGATTGGTAGGTCGACGTATTCCTTTGAAGGCGTGTTAGTTAGCTTATTTGCAATTGATTTAACCATAATATCCATTATGCAAAACTCGATAGTTTTTGGGATATTTTAATTATTAGTTTACACAGTATAAATTATGTAACAAAAATTATGTTAAATCCTTTGATAAGACAAAAAAATACAAGAGCTAATACCCTCACTTGTTTTAAAAAATATGTTAAAATATCCCAAAAACTATTGGATTTTGCATAATGGATATAATAGTTAAGTCAATTGCAAATGAACTCTACTAACACGCCCCGAAAGAAATACGTCGATCTACCAGTCACCCTGTATATACAGGGCGATTTAGTTTTATTACTAATAACTTTAGCCACTGTTATATGTCAACAAAATAAAGTTATTTTGTATATAGTACGTGTATAAATTTTTCATTGGGGTTTTTGTTTTCGAGATATAAGATGTCGAAAAATATGTGACTTTTTTTCTGAAACAAAAAATTCGTAGTTATTATTTATATTTGGTATTAAATACCAGTATGTTAGGCTGCATCTATTTAACTAACTCGTATTTTTTAAACTAAAATATCTTGGGGTACATTATCATATTTTCAAATACCCAAAAACTACTTTTCTTGATACCCTTTATTTTAAAAACGATGGCCTCCACGGAAAAATTATACCACAAAATACTTACTTATATTTGTACTGTTAAATGTAGAAAACATTATTATAATAAAATCTTCATTTTGTCATAATTACCTATATAATTATTATGATTTATATGAATAAGAACAAACAATTTTAATTTTTAAAAACTGTATTATATTGTACCATTGTATTTCTAGTTAAATAAGAACTAATTATAACCTGACATCTGTATCTTGTCACCAGAGGAAATTGCGAAAATTTATAGAAGTGTTAAGCCACTGGACTGTGTAGACTGGTTAGATGAGACTGGAATTGTACGAGAACGGCTGGGAATATTCTGGAATGTTCTAGACCGTGTGAATGGATGTATAAATAAGACGCACGGTGGGCCGAGAGTCTTAAGTTGAACGTGAACGAGTAAAGAATAAGAAAGAGACTTACAAGTGTTCAATTGTGATTATAGTTAAGACAGTAATTAATCTTTTGTTGTTAATTAGTAAATAAAGTAGTAAGTAAGTGTTACCTGGACTTTCAATCAACGAATTTACGAGTATAGGTGTTTGTGTGGATAGCAAACACGTAACAATTTGATGTCGGAAGTGGATTGGAAGAGAAATTTCTGCAATATTCGAAAAGGTTCTACAGTGTTTTTCAAAGGAATTAGAGGTAACACAGAAAATTAAGCTACTGGACTGTGTTTGGAGGATTATTTCTGAACTGAATAGTGATTTTAAAGTGGATTTTCGAGAAATTTCTAGAACATTCGATTTAGAAATTGCTACAGATACGCAGTGCCGCTAGTAATAACGTGTTGTGGACTGAGAAAAAGCACTATTAGTGCAATTTCGGTAAAATTCTAGATCATTCTATTTGGGAACTATAGAAGATACCTGAATTATATCGACGGGAACGTGTTATAGACTTAAAAACAAGACTGAGTGATTTTTCGTGAAAATTCTAGAATATTCGATTTGGAAACCACAGAAGATACGTGAACTGTGTTATCGGGAACGTGTTATAGACTCAAAACAACACTAAATTGTGACATTTCGTGAACGTTCTAAAAGATTCCATTGCACAATTAGTGGAGATATTGTTAACACAAAAGCATAAACTCTAAATATGACTTTCTAGTGCTGTTTCGAGATTTTTCTGGAACATTCCATTATTAAAATAGAGACTTTATTGTGAACTGATTTACGTGTCGTGAGTTAATGCCAATAACAATAAGTATGCTAGCAGCGTTGTTAGAACGGATGAACGATCAGGAGCGAAAACGCCAGGAAGATAAAGAAGAACAAGAGAGAAGACGGCAGGAGGAAAAAGAAGAACAAGAGCGAAAACGCCAGGAAGAAAAAGAAGACTTAAAAAAATGATGGATGGCCTGGAAATAAGACGATTGGTGGAAAACGAAGATATAAAAAGAAGCCTAGAGGAACAGCAGGCAGCCATATTTAAAGTGAATGTTATAGAAAAAATCGGTAAAGTGGAAGAACAAGTCAGTGAAGTTAAAGAAAAAGTCGGTCAAGTTGAGGGAAAAGGCAGTATTGTTGAAGGAGAAGTAGCCCCGCTTAAGCAACAATTAAGGGAGAGTAGTGGCCAATTGGTACTGTCGTCTGGTGCTAGGTTACAACCGCCTTCCTTCGACGGTCAAGGTTCATGGTCAACATATAAGAGATAATTTGAGGCAGCTGCACGTTCAAATAACAGGAACGATGAGGAAAAAGCAACAGCATTGGTATTAGCACTAAGGCGCCAAGCATTAGATCTGCTCCAAACAATTCCTGTCGCCCAGAAACAAAACTTTAGCATTCTGGAAACAGCGTTAGAACTCAGATATGGCGACCAACATCTCGCCCAAGTATATCAGGCTCAGCTCAAATCACGCAGACGAGGTGGAGAAAGCCTCCAGGAGATCGAGGCTGCGGTAGAAAGATTAGCCCATCTAGCCTATCCTGATGCACCAATGAAATTTCAACAACAGTTAGCAGTTGGTACATTTATCGACGGAGTAAGGGACCAGGAAGTTAGGCGAATTCTTAAGTTGGCCAGGCATGAGCTTAGTAGTGAGGCTTTAGTACATGCACTGGAGATTGAGGCTGCCTATAAGGATACCACACATTCAAATCAGAGAGTACGAGCTGTGAGTGTGGAGCAAGATAAGCCAGACAACACAACACAAAACCTGATATCTGATCTACACAAGATGATGACCCTACTACTGACAAAATCGAACTCCCAGCAGAGACAAGACCAACAACAAAGTAGTGGGAGGCCGAATGGAGACATCCGTTGTTATAAGTGTGGCAAATTGGGCCATATTGAGAGGAACTGTTATGAGCTCAACATTCAAGATGTAATGTCCGAAGTACAAAAGACCATGCAACTACTGATAAACTCGAATCTCCAGCCGAGACAAAACCAACAGCAAAGTCGTGGGAGACAGAGTGGAGGAGGCATACGCTGTTATAAGTGTGGCAAAGTGGGCCATATTCAGAGTAACTGTCGTCAGCGCAGCTGTGAGAGGGTACGTGTCGCAGTAATGGAGAAGCCGCAGGAAAACTGGCGAGCCGGTACTTCGGGGAATATAACTTTCGAAAAGACCGTGTCAGAAAGACTGCAAGCCTTGCCACCGTAAGGAAAAACAGCAAAATGTACAAATAATGAAGACCGTTAAGATTGATGTTCCGGATTATTGGACAAAAGCGTCGTTAAGGGAAGCTTAGTTAAATGATAAGTAAACTAGCCCTATTCTGAAATGGATAGAAAGATGAACTCGACCCGATTGGAAGGACATTTCAAATAAATCAGTGAAGTAGATAAGCAAAGGGAATGCGGGAACGGAAGTGAGCTCGATGGCATGTGTCCATCGAGAGCGTCCAAGAAGCGAGGTGGTCGTTGAAGAGCTTATGGTCATTGTCGTCGCTGAAGAAGTCTTCAGCGTTGAAGAGCTTATTGTCATTGTCGTCGCTGAAGAAGTCTTCAGCTCCTGTTGGGTGGTTGTTGTGAACTATGACGTCAGACCGACCCGAAGGGCACTCGAGTTTGATTGTGAAAAAAACCATGGCCGTCGGGGATTAGAGAAAAAAATATGCGCAGTGGGGATTGGTATATGAGAAAAAAACATGTACGCCGGGGCTTAAGAGAAAAAAAACATGGCCGCCGGGGATTAGATAAAAAACATTCGTAGTAGTGGGGTGGATTTTTTGTTCTTCGCTTATAACTCGAGAACCGTTGAAGATAGCTAAAATTTGAAAGATGTTTTGATTCGATGTTACATATGGGCTATCACGTGGTGTGGGTGGCAACCCTGTATGTAGTGCCCTTCTGGTTGTGAAATTTTTGTCTGAAGCCGGGATGACTCGGCAGTTTTAAATAATTTATATTAATGTACAGCAGCAGAGTAGCGGATGTGTGATAAGAAAACCGCAAAGTACGATATGATGCTGTAACATTTGTGTAGAAAAGTCAACTAATTGAAATTTTTATCATTGGCGTTAGTTAAGATGGGTATATATTTATTATAACAGACATAGATGTGCATAAACAAAAAAAATTAATAAGCTTGATATTATTTATTCATCTACTATATTGTATTTAATAACATATTCTGGTGGTAAAATTGATACAATATTTAGCAAAAAAAGTCTTCATATCGATAGCAATCATTCCTCTGCAAAATTTCTGAATACTGATATCACCATCGAGAAACTTGCGACACAACGCCAAGGCTCTATTATACCGTCGCACTTGTTTTCTACATTCAGCATTACGAGTTTCATCATCTTGAATGGATTGCATATCATAAATATTGTCATGTTGCTCGCTATATATCAACGCTGAAATTTCATCACATATCCGTTCGACGGCACTTTGTAAGTCTTCAGCTTTGCTCCATTTCAATTCACTGTAAAACATCCACATTTTTTCCAACTTTTATTTTTTTCTATAAAATTCTAACTATACACTTTATTATTAGCAGAGAAGAACAGACTGTAATGTAAAATAGTAAACCTGGTACTGTTTCGAATTCGGTTGGCGGCTTGAGTGGTGTAGAAGGGGTGGTGGTAGTTGTTGTAGTAGTGGTAGTAGCACATACGTTATTCAACTTTTTCCAGTCTACATCACCCACGATATTATCTTGAAATCGTATTCTAAACTTGTATTGAATTGTATCATTCGGTATTGAAGCCAGGAAAGTGGGGATGTTATTTGCTGCATATGGAGTCATCATTACCCATTCTGATGGCCAACTATCATTTTTACGACCATCCCGATCGAAACATGCAAATACTTCTTTAGAATTATAAGGTTGATGTATGTACAGGATATTTTGCAGTATCGTATGTAGAATTATAAAATGTGAACTTAACAGCACCATTGTTACCAGTAAACTAATGTTTTTCCAGCAAACGCATGCATAAATCTCTATGATAGTGGGGAGGAATAAATACGACGGCGATGGTGGTGGTCCTCCTCCTCATCCCTCTCTGCCAATTCATTAAAACACTTCAAGTTTAACACATTTCGATCCCATATTATTTATTCAGCATGCGATATATTTTTTTTATCAATAACATAATATCCAGAGGGCCAAGCTTTCTCTGTTAAAGCAGGAGCAACTATACCCCGCTTTTGGAAATTGGAGAACTTACACTGTTTGTTCATAAAATTTTATAAGCTCTCTTAACTTTTCCAACTGCACGCAATGTTTTTCTAACCTCAATTTTAATTCTAACATGATGCTATTAGGTCGATACTGAATTATGTTTACAGATATTTAATTTACTTTCTGCTCGTCTGAGTTCCTGCATACATGAAGAATACTGCCACTGCAAATTTAACAAACTCCTATCAGTAGTAGTATTTGAAATTATAGGTGGGGGTAATGTGCTGCTGCTAGGGGAAATTAAACTTTCGGCTTTAGGTAATCGTTTGGTCGTATACTTAGCTATGTATTTATCTCTTTCAAATTCCAATCCCTCGGTGTTAGCTACACACGCAGCGAGATCAGATCTTAGTTCCAACATTTCATTTGTAGTACTATTGAGTAAAATTCTTAGATTTTTATGAAGGCTTTATGGGCATAATGGGACTTCCTTATAGTAGAGGATTGACTGCTGAAGAGAGTGTGGGAAAGTCCAGATGGGAGGGAAGTTACTTTGAAATTGTTAAGCCCCAGGTGTCACGTAGCAAATGTACTTCAGCAAGTGCATAATGGAACATCTGGCGGACATTTTGGCATCAACAAAACCCTGACAAAAGTAACAGAACGTTTCTACTGGGTAAACAGTCAAGATGTGGAGGCTTGGTATTTCCAATGTGAAGTTTGCGCGGCAAGAATGGGGCCACAAATAAGAAATGAGCAATATAACGCCAGGGCTCCTTTTGAGCGAATTGTAATAACAAGTGACCGTATGAAGGCTCGTTATGATCTTAAGGCTAATTCAGGAGGGCACCAGGTGGAAGATTTGGTTTGGCTATATAACCAACAACGAAAGAAAGGCAAGTCCTAATCTTAAAATGAAGTCATCTGTAATATCAGCCACGATAACTTGGTGTTTAAAATATAAACCACCAATCTGCAGCTTCATGTCGACTTAGAGTCTTGTTTTTAAGTCTATAACACGTTATTGTTAGCGGTACTCGCGTATCTGCGGCAGTTTCTAAATCGAATGTTCCAGAAACTTCTCGAAAATCCACTTTAAAGTCACTATTTGGTCCAGAAATACTAGTCAAACACTATCCAGTAGTTTAATTCTTCGTGTCACCACTAATTCCTGAGAAGAACACTGTAGAACCTTTTCGAATATTCCAGAAACTTCTCTTCCAATCCCACGTCTGACACCAAATTGTTACGTGTTTGCTATCCCCACAAACATCTATACTTGTAGATACGTTGATTGAAAGTCCAGGTAACACTTACTCACTACTTCATTAATAAATAAATAATAATTAACAACAATAGATTAATGATTGTCAACTATAATCACAATTTAACACTTATAAGTCTCTATCTTATTTCTTCTTTACTCGTTCACTTTCAACTTAAGACTGAGCTCGTGGACGCACCGTGCCCCTTATATATTACATCCATGCACGGTCCAGAACTTTTCAGAACATTCCCGGTCGTACTCGTACAATTTTAGTTCAGTTCAAAAAGTCTACACAGTCCAGTGGCGTAACAATACTTTAATTTCCATCTACTTCAGATTCATTTTCCGCGCTGGAACTACTTCCAATTTCATCTGCCCATTGCATGCAATTTATTTTAGAGAAGAGTATAAAAAACATTAAATCACTAAACAATGATGCCATCCGGTGCCTCTTTGCCGGGTGATTTTATGGCGTTTTCTATATTCCTTATTTCTAAACTAAACCATACACGTTTCTTCAAATTTAGAATCCACATCTGCTTTTAGAAATAATTTTTTTTAAATAGTTATTAAAAATAAACAACAGTGGTGAGGTCTGGAAGACCACGTCTATGTTATATCTTGGCTTGAGACTCGGCTTGAAATCAGCTAACTCAATTCGCATCATATGACTGTATCGCCTCATCTGATCACGAAGGCACTGAGAGAGGTAGATAATAAAATCAAATACAATAGAAGATATTTTAGAGGGGTCTGAGAGACCGTACGTTATCATTTAAACCAGAATTTGAAGTATTTTGTTGAAATAATAAAGAAAATATTACATATTTCTGAATAAAAAAAAACTTGATGAAAAGTATGTGTCGTAAATGTAGGAATAATAGTACATGAAAAGGAAATTATGGAACACACATTCTTTTACTGCCTTGAAAAATTAATTTTACTTACCCCACTGACCCAGAATTGACGAGGAATGGTAAGGGTGTGGGGCACTGGCTGTGTGGAGAACTCGCTATGGAACTTCTCGTACTGGAAACTTGGCTGTGGGGGCACTGAGGAGGGCCCACAGCAATAGCACCCGGCCCTCTCTTACGCGGCCAACAGAGACCACATTTGCCGGCTTTTTCTATGCCACCTGAAAAAAAGGAAGATCATTAATTTTCGTGTAACAAACCACTAACTTGTTTTAACTGTGGTTTGGATAGTGTTCGATCTCAATGTAGTATTTGATGAGGCTGAATCTTGCTGCAGAATTCTTAGAACCGTTGATTGACTTCAATCAACGGTAGAACACTATCAAAGTACTAACGTAGTTACCTAGTATGATACTCGAAAAATAAGCTACTGCGCTTATGACTTTGCAAAAAGATCAGTCGGAGGGTGTTTTCTGACATCTAATACAAGAGACAAAAATAATATATTTCCATAAAATTTTTCGTCTCATATAAAATGTCAAA
Organism: Rhamnusium bicolor; assembly: GCA_029963845.1. Taxonomy (NCBI): domain Eukaryota; kingdom Metazoa; phylum Arthropoda; class Insecta; order Coleoptera; family Cerambycidae; genus Rhamnusium; species Rhamnusium bicolor. Next base: position 1,436,759 of record JANEYF010000625.1, on the reverse strand, counting down.
AAACACCCTCTGACTGATTTTTTTGGCGTAAAGTCACAAGTGCAGAAGCTTATTTTTCTAGTATTATACTGGGTAACTAACTGTATTTTTTAGATAACAAAAAATTATTCATATGGTAGTAAGCCCCAAGAAAGAAAAAGGATAATTTTGAGAATGCCACAAATAACATTCATAATAATATTCGTATATAATGATATGAAGAATATCATTATATCAAATGAAGAATCATAAAACTCTTGTTCCAAACTATTTCACATTTTAAAATGAATACATAACATCTTGGATGTTCATATTAAGTCAATATGAAGTCCTGGACGTCCGTGTACCACAAATAAATATCCACTGAATGTCCATTTGGGGATTAACTTCGCTCTTTTTCTCTGGATATCTAACGGACGTACAATGGATATCCACCAAAAAAAACTATATCAAAGAAATTATAACACTTCATCATTTTACAAGTTGGAACTTATTTTTGAAGAAAGAAGTTTTATTGCAATTTTCTTTCATACTACGTTACGGTGTGCGGTTATTCTAACCATGCAGTGGGTTGGATCGCGCATGCTCGTCTCTTTCACTGGCTTAATGGCTTTTGATGGTGTAAGTGGTGTGACACAATATACTATGGAGTGTAGAGAAGGAGGAACGTCTCTTATGGACGGTACGTTCAAAATGTGGTCTGAATTCTGTAAGGTATGAGATGTGGCGCTGATCGTATTATGGGATTGAGTCTGAAGTTAAACACTTACTATATCTCTGAAACTAGCTTCAGATTCTATAAACTAACGAAAACATAATATTATGTAGGTGTTGAAAAGAATTATACAGCGTAAAAAAATAATAAAAATGGTAAAAACAAAATCACGTAGAATACCTCCTGTAAATCAGCGCCACCTATTCTTCCATCGAAAATCCGATCACATTTTTTAACACGGAGACGTTTCTCCTTCTCTACACTCCATACAACATACCTAAAATAAATACTCCATTTCTATGTGTGACATTTTTGTGATTATTGATTATAATTGTATATTTATTTAATTAATGTATGGTGAACCCATACACAAAAAATAATAGAATGCGCTAATACGACTGCGCTCAAATTTTTGAGTGAAATCGTGGTGGCAGCCATTTTGCGTAATTGTATTGGGTTTTGTTTACATTTTGAGTAGTGTTTTCATCGTTTTAATTTTCATATTGTTTTGATTTATATTGAAGTATTCTTTGATTATTTATTTATGAGACGATTTTTTATTAGGGGTTCAATTTATTACTTTTTACGTTTAAGGTTATATTTACTTAGGTGAGATTTTTAAACAAACTCATTTAATTAAATTTAATATTATAATATATATGGATTAATTAAAAAAGAAATAATTGTGTCGTGTGAACGATGAACTTTTTATTATTTAGTTAAGCTTCATCTTTTAGTATGTTGTTGTGACAACTATTTCAAGTGTAAATGCCAATTTGCAGAACAAAATGGCGGCATTAACACCCTGACAGAACGATTTGAATTTGTAAAAATTTTTTACTTTCAGCCGCATATATCTTTTGAACTATGCAACATACGAGAAAGTTGTATTACTGTTTTTTGTGGGAAATTTAATTCTCTATAAAAAAGGTCTTTTAACATTTTCGTGTATCTCCTTTAGTTTCTGAGAAATACTGAAAATTAAAAAAAATTGCAAAAATTTTTTACGTTCAGACGCAAATATCTTTGGTACTATGCTAGATGCGAGAATACGACTCGAAACACTTTTTGTTGGAAATTTAATTCTCTACAAAAATAGTCTCTTGACATTTTCGCGTATCTCCTTTAGTTTCTGAGATATACTGGAAATAAAAAAAATTTGCAAAAATTTTTTACGTTCAGACGCAAATATCTTTGGTACTATGCTAGATGCGAGAATACGACTTGCAACACTTTTTGTAGGAAAGTTAATTCTCTACAAAAATAGTCTCTTGACATTTTCACGTATCTCCTTTAGTTTCTGAGATATACTGAAAATAAGGAATTTTCCTCATGAATAGAAAATTCGTGAGGAAGGACATTCTGGTGCTCAAGATAGTTATTATCGCAGTTATTTCAAGTTTCAAGTGTAAATGCCAATTGACAGAACAAAATGGCGGTTTTAACACCCTGGCAGAACTATTTGAATACCCTGTATGCACGCCTTGATTTCGTTACTCCAGCCAAACTTTTCAAATATGAAACATCCGTATGACGCACACCACATCAATACTCTATATCTATAATACTATAGTATAATACTATATATAAGATATATGTGAGTTGTAAGTGGACAGGGGTAACTGTGTTCATGGCTGTATCTACGTCATCAACGGCATACAATTGTCAAAGGGACTGTCTGTTGGGGATTATGTATCCCTAAAATTTTGACCTGTGTTCGAGACTGTTCGAGACGCACTACGCAGTACGCGTAAAGTTTATACGAAGTCAATTGAAATTGTTCATTGTTAAAGCACAGGACTGTGCGCACTTAACTTGATATTTTGTTCTATGTATTTAGCAATGGTAACGAGAATCGAATGGTAGTTGAAATTGTGCAGGTGAGTCCGAGACTGGCAATGTAGTCAGCCTGAATGAACCATCTACGACTGCACGTGTTTAAAGATAATAAAGCGGACAGGCCCACTAGTATAAAAAAAACTCATTAAATCGTTTCTATGCAATTACGTAGACTTGTGAGATGTGCCGGCATTGGCTATGTTTTGTGGACGTTGGGCGACGATTGGCTGGGATCAGGATATTCATCAGTCCTGTTGGTCGGTGGGTGTTTGAGTTTATATCAGTCAGTAGTGAACGTGGAGTCGGATGTTACCTAGTTATTTATTACATTTGTCCAGTGCAGTGCAGAAATACCTATTATAATATCAAGTATGGTTCAGTTTATACTTAGTGTTCATATTGGTAAATATTTATTACTACATAAAAGGTATTTAAGATATTGTATTATTTACTAATTTACCATGGCTTTCTAGAGACCATTTGAAACAGAAGATAATATAATAACGCCCGAAAATCCCGAAATAGTTGAGCCTGTTATTGTCGAGGAAGACGAAATAAATTTAGAGTTTCAAAATAAAGATTTACACGTACAAAGTCAACGCATTATTTTAAACATATATGAACGTTTAAAAAGCGAAAATCGTGAAAAATGTGAGAAAGAAATAATAGAACGTATTAACGAATTAACTAAAATATCAAAATCAACAATTTATCGTGTAATTCAAAAAGGAGATGTTATAGATCACGGTACGAATAGGAAACGGAAAAATATGAAATTAAAAAATATTGTTGATGCTACCAAAGATGTACGACGGCGTATTATTTATAATATGTATGAAAAAAATATTTTATAGATATGGAGTCCCGTGCATCGAGTGATCTCGATTCAGCAGACGATGAGGAGGGTGATTCCGACTGGCTAGAGAATTGATAATAAATTTTTTTATACTTACTTTTTTTTACTTTCCACTCATACTTTTTGTTTTATATTTACTATCATATGTTATTCAAATAAAAATTCAAAAAAATTAATCACGAATTCGTTATTATTCAAAAAATTTGCTTAGTTGTACAACATTTATTTGAAATAATAATTATGCGTTGAAATTACGATGTTTTTTGAGATATTTTTTATTTATTTCGTGTATTTCCTTTTTTGGAACTGGCACTGATTATATTTTTCTGAAATCAGTATCATTATGAAAATCAGATAACACAATTGCAACGAAAAAATTTTTTTTCGAGTTCGAGAACGCAACAATAGAAGCATCTGAAAAAAAAATCATTGAACTTTCTTTCAATGGGTACAGAAATATATAAAAAATCGGATGATTCAAAAATAATCGGAAAGAATTTGGCTAAGGTGACTTGTCCTTAACATTTCATCGCATGACTACGTTGGAAAATGTATAATGGTATAGGGCTCAATTTCACTATTGCTAAAAATGACATTTTTCGACGTTTCTGAACTTGTAGGAATAAAAAAACATGGTTTTAGGGAAATATTAATTAGTACGTCTCCAACGGTTTGTCGGCAATGGAAAGAAAATCCTTTATTTTCAGTATATCTCAGAAACTAAAGGAGATACGCGAAAATGTCAAGAGACTATTTTTGTAGAGAATTAAATTTCCTACAAAAAGTGTTTCAAGTCGTATTCTCGCATCTAGCATAGTACCAAAGATATTTGCGTCTGAACGTAAAAATTTTTTGCAATTTTTTTTTAATTTTCAGTATATCTCAGAAACTAAAGGAGATACATGAAAATGTCAAAAGACCTTTTTTTGTAGAGAATTAAATTTCCCACAAAAAACAACTTTCTCGTATGTTGCATAGTTCCAAAGATATATGCGGCTGAAAGTAAAAAAAATTTTACAAATTCAAATCGTTCTGCCAGGGTGTTAATGCCGCCATTTTGTTCTGCAAATTGGCATTTACACTTGAAATAGTTGTCACAACAACATACTAAAAGATGAAGCTTAACTAAATAATAAAAAGTTCATCGATCACACGACATGTTGGGGGTGATCTGCCACCCCCCTTATGACTGGCCAATCGTTCTGCAAATATTATATCGATGATTGTGGGCTATCAGAGGACTACTGGAGAAAATTTCAGCCTTAACTAAATGATAAAAAGATGCAGTATTTTTTACACGTTGGGGGCGTTCTGCCACTAACTAAATCATCACCGAAAAATGTCACTGGCTCTCAGTATATAACGTTTCACCGGGATAAGGTAACGATAGTACACATGAATATAACCCAAGCATGTTATAAAAGCGGTCGCAGTAGGTAATTAGTTCCTCACCCTTCAAAGTGAGGAAGTTATGTATTCGTGCAAAAAATTTTGAAAATTTTTATTGCATTTCTAGACGAATCTCGACGAATTATGACGATACACAAAATTTTAGACAGAAAAAATTTTGTGTGTGTGTGTGGTTTGCGATAGCAACTACAGTTTTTGAGATAAAGCTTTCAAATTTGGTACACACATTCTAAAGATCAAGAGATTGAGTTAGTTGATTAGCAAAATCGATCCCAATGTGTAAAAAAAATATTAGTGACGTTCCACCAATGTGACTTTTTTTGAAACGTCAAAATGTGACTTTTTTTGAAACGTCAAAAAATGTGATTTTTGAAACGTTAAAAATTACTTTTATTATAAACTCCACCACACGTCGAGTTTTACTACGGTGAGGAAGTAATTGGCAGTGGTTTCGTAATTTTTGTCGTAGAGATACTCTATATAGATTAAATTATTGTTTACTTCCTAGTAATTGTTTAGTTACCATTTAGACTGTACACAAAAATAATTACACATTTTTCAGTTTTCCAAAAGGTGCACGTTTTAATATTTAATAAATATAGTTTAAAAAAACTAAAAAACACGCTTTTAAAGCACATCAAACTAAAAAAGTGAAAAATAATTATTAATATAAACTGAAAATAATAATGAACGAAAAATACTAGTATTATTGTGAAAAAAGCGTGGGGTGCTTTGTGCAATATTTTTCGTATATCGAGCACCCCACGCTTTTTTCACAATAATACTAGTATTTTTCGTTCATTATTATTTTCAGTTTATATTAATAATTATTTTTCACTTTTTAGTTTGATGTGCTTTAAAAGCGTGTTTTTTTAGTTTTTTTTAAACTATATTTATTTTTAACTTTTTAGTTTGATGTGCTATGAAAGCGTGTTTTTTAGTTGTTTTAAACTATATTTATATTGCTTATTGATGCTGATATTATAACATATTACGATCCAACAGATATTTCTGAAAAAAAAAAAAATTTTTATTTCAGCCGTGAGGTTCGAACTCACGCCGGATGAGTCTGTCGTTTCGCGTCGAGTGCCTTAACCCACTCGACCACCGGGCTAATTAATAATTATGGAATCTACTGACATATTAAGCCTTTGCTTTCACGCAGGGATACGTGAGGAAAGGATTGGCGATCCTGAACAGGATAATGATATAAACTTATCAAATTATTGTATTGTTACCGGTTCTTAATAAGTGTACAAAGTTTCAATTAAATCTGTCCGTTTAAAGTGGGTTAAAATCGAGTCCAAAGAGTCGGTTACAAACAAACAAGCAAACATACAAGTGAAGCTAATAAAAGCGTGTTAAAAATGCTATGGGTCGGCCAAATTTAGAGTGGAGTCTAAGGTGATATTTTTGCTCAGAACATTTTGAAGGAAACGACTTTATCCAAGAGAAAAATGAATTCTTAAGAATTCTGCAGTTCCGACTAGAAATTTGGGACTACTCAAACCATGTCGGAAAATGTTACACGTGCATCGGCAAGAAAATCTAATATTTTGTTACTATTTACTTCATCTGATGAAACAGCCCTAAAAAGAAAAACTAGGTACAAGTTTACACATAATGATGACCATTGAAATTAAATCTAGTAATACGATGACATTATCAATCATGTGCAATTTTTGCATAATATGCTGCACATGGCAAGCATAAATTCTGAGGTCTATATTAATAAAAATACTGTCCGTGTCCCCGAATGACTGCCCCGAAAGGAAAAACTTTTCAGGAAAAAGTTATTCTGCAAAAGTTTAGCTTGTCAAAAAAATGAGATTTACATTTACGATGGCTCTGAAGAACCACAACAAAAAAAAACCTGGAAATTTCTACTTTAAAAGTAGAAAATGCTATTTTGAAACTGAAAATTTCTACTTTAAAATTAGAAATTTTTACTTTAAAATTAAAAGTTTCTTCTTAAAACTAGAAATTTTTACTTTTGAGAGTAGAAATTTCTACTCTTAAAATAGAAAATTCTAGTTCTAAAGTAGACGTTTCAAGTAATATTCTACTAGTATTCACTTGTGAACATTATTGTAGTGTTATTACAAAACAGATAAGTACAATATTTAGTTATTTTCAATCATAATTATACAGAGTGGGGCAATAGTGCGTCCGACTTCGATATCTCGAGTTCTATGATAGCTAGAAACTTGATTTAAAAACATAAGTAAACTAGACAAAAAGTCTATAACCGGAAATTGTTTTCGAATATACAGGATGAGCCGAGACGATTCTACAGGGTCAAGTATCATTTTTAAATAAAACGCCATGTATATCAGAACATTTTTTGAAACCTCTTTGTGGCCTCCTTTCACTCCAGTATTATTATTGACTTTCTCCCAATTACTTGGATGTAATGATTTTTTTTGTTGAAATTATACCATTTACATGTGTGTATTAAAAATATCACTACAATCACAACTATCGATTTTAAGAAAAAATATGTTAGTGCCAGACATCTCTGTGATGATACTCAGCCATTTTCACTTCCTAAAAGTATACAGGGTGGCCAAAAAGGATTTTTAATTTTACAACTTTTTGAACTGAATTTTCTCAATTTTTTCAAATGAAACACATATTTTTGGAAGATGTGATGTAGGATTAAAAAACGAACATTTTTTGTACGTACATTCCTATGGCTATTTGTAACCATTTTAATTTATTGAACAATAACTGCAAAATTCAGCAATTGAAATTAAAAATGAGGGTTTTTTCAAATAAATTAAGAGAAGGTATTATAATAAGCTTGTTACATGATGCCCATAAAAACATCACACCAGCAACAATCCAAAATTTGAAGGAAAAGATAATAAATACTTTTAGAAGTATCACTCCGGCAATTTTATGAACAGCAGAAACCTCATTCCAAAGACGCATAGAAATGCGTGTCAATCAAAATGGGCAACATGTTATAATATCTTCTCTTGAATTACAAAAAAAAAATAAAAATTTTTATTGCCGAATTTTGCAGTTATTGTTCAATAAATCGAAAATGGTTACAAATAGCCATAGGGATGTACGTATAAAAAATGTTCGTTTTTCAATTCTACATCACATTGTCCAAAAATATACATGGTGTTCCATTTGAAAAAATTGAGAAAATTCAGTTCAAATAGTTGCAAATTTAAAAATTATTTTTGGCCACCCTGTTATACTTTTAGGAAGTGAAAATGGCTGAGTGTCATCACACAGATGTAACTGGTACTAAAATATTTTTTTCTTAAAATCGATAATTGTGGCTGTAGTGATTTTTTTAATATACACGTGTAAATGGCATAATTTCAACAAAAAAAATCATTACATCCAAGTCGTTGGGAGAGAGTCAATAATAATACAGGAGTGGGAGGAGGCCACAAAGGGTTTCAAAAAATGTTCTGATATACATGGCATTCCATAAAAAAAATGTTAGTTGACCCTGTAGAATCGTCTTGGCTCACTCTGTATATTCGAAAATAATTTCTGATTATAGACTTTTTTTGTCTAGTTTATTTATGTTTTTAAATCAAGTTTCTAGCTGTCATAGAACTCGACATATCGAATAGTGCGTCCGACGCACTATTGCCCCACCCTGTATATGTACATACATATACAGATATCTAACTAAATAATGTTACACGGTAAGATCCAAATTTGGGATTGTTGACTGTATGAATTAAATATTAGTTTGAAAGATTACGAGTTCATTTTCATGGAAAGAAAAAAAGACTCTTTCTCACAACAATTCCTTAATTAGCTACCGGTTTCGAGATCTAAAGTTATATTGCATCCTCAGGCAATCGGACTATAGGAAATTAATACAACATTTTGTTTAATTAATAATAAAATAATTAAAACGTTTGAATAATTTTTTGAAAAATGTAATAACAGTAAAAGTAAATTCTAACAACAAAACAAGGTGAGAAAAAAATAGATAATATATATATAATATTTAAGTTTTCTATAGGCATATACATATTATAATAATGAGAGTTCAAATAATAGAGTGACCGTGGCGTTGCGTTGGTTGGTGCAAATTCTCCAGAGCGACAACCGCTTCAGGTGTAGATGGGGAGATTGAAACGCAAGCAGGGCCAAGCGTAAGTTTGAGCTCGCAGGAAAATACATCTAATGATTCACAAGTAAGGTTATCTTATTAAAATCAAAACTAAAAATAATAAATAGGTTATCTACCGCACACTGTTAGATTCGGCTTCACAGTCATTTTATTATAGAAAATCTTTTTTCCTAAAGTTATGTTTTTTTCATTATAATTAATAAATAATAAATAAATAAATAAAAATGTCTTTATTTAACCTGGCGGGGTGTCAGCTCATTTAACTGCTGTAAATGCCAGCCAGGGCTCTACATTATGTTAAACAACGTATGCATAATTGTATCATTTCAGTAGTGGGGATAATATTCGCAAGACTTACAAAATATGCGAGAAGAAAAAAACATCTAAAAAAATATTTTACAAGACAAAAAACATTTAAAAAGAAACTATTACAAGTACATAAATAATTAAAACTGATTCAGAAGAAAAAAGCGTTTTTTATTTTTTCTTAAATAAAGAGTAGGATAACGACATAAAAGACTGGGGAACTTTATTAAACAAATCTGACGCTAAATGTGAAAAAGAAGACTTAAAGAGAGTGGTTACATGCCTAGGAATATGCAAAGTATTTGCTACAAATCGGAGATTAGCATTATGATATTGATTTCGAATAAATATAGTTTAAAAAAACTAAAAAACACGCTTTTAAAGCACATCAAACTAAAAAAGTGAAAAATAATTATTAATATAAACTGAAAACAATAATGAACGAAAAATACTAGTATTATTGTGAAAAAAGCGTGGGTTGCTCGATATACGAAAAATATGGCACAAAGCGCCCCACGCTTTTTTCACAATAATACTAGTATTTTTCGTTCATTATTGTTTTCAGTTTATATTAATAATTATTTTTCACTTTTTAGTTTGATGTGCTTTAAAAGCGTGTTTTTTTAGTTTTTTTAAACTATACATATTTATTTTTCACTTTTTAGTTTGATGTGCTATGAAAGCGTGTTTTGTAGTTTTTTTAAACTATATTTATATTGCATATTGATGCTGATATTATAACATATTACGATCCAACAGATATTTCTGAAAAAAATATATTTTTTTATTTCAGCCATGGGATTTGAACTCACGCCCGAGGAGTCCGTCGTTTCGCGTCGACTAAGACTTGCCCGCTCGGCCAACGACCGAACTGAGAATCACAGAATATACTTACAATAATAAGCCTCTTGCTCTCACGCAGAGGATACGTGAGGAAAGGACTGGCGATCCTGATCAGGATAATGATATAAACTTATTAAATTATTGTATTGTTACCGGTTCTTCGTAAGTGTACAAAGTTTCAATTAAATCTGTCCGTTTAAAATCGAGTCCAAAGAGTCGGTTACAAACAAACAAACAAACAAACAAACATACAAGTGAAGCTAATCAAAGCGTGTTAAAAATAAGTTTGTTTTTGAGATATATGGGTGCTTCATTTTTTAACACTGAGTAAACAAGGCAAATAAGGCGGAGCTCCCATGTTTGATGCATATTAAGCCAATTATTTAATTTCAAATAAGGAGTGATATGCTCACGTTTGGGTACACTAGCCGAGAAATGAACACATGAGTTTTGGACCTTTTGTAATCTATAAGTCATTTTTGTTAAACAAGGGCCATAAACAACATTTGCGTATTAAATCTTTGACAGAAATAACGAATTTGAGAGCCTTAACTTTGTTGCTGTCGATAGTTCATGTTTAAACTGATAAATTGTTTTGAGTTTAGCGTATAAGGATTGCACAACCTTGGTTATATGTTCTTTAAAAGTTAAATGAAAATCGAAAATAACTACAAGATTTCGCACCGCACTTTTAGTACAAATTTGCTCTCCGGCTAATGATAATTTTACAAGGTTATCTTCAAAATCACTCCTAGCAGATCTGAAATTTATAGCAACGGCTTTACTGTAGTTAAGTTTTAACCTCTGTTTATCTAACCATACGGATATATTAGACAGATCTTCGTTAATTTTTACCACGGATTCATCAACGGTTGTAGGCCTATAAGATAAATATATTTGCGTGTCATCCGCATATAATTACAATATTTTATAACTGTCGGAAAATCTGTTAAATATAAAGAAAACTAAATTAGCCCAAGTATTGAGCCCTTGGGGTACCCCCGAATTGACCACTAAACTATCAGACATTTGCAAATGACCTCTGTTATATATTTTAACGGTTTGCATTCTGTGTGACAAGTAGCTAGGAAACCATGCTATAGTATTTGATGTTAAGCCAAAGTAGTGCAATTTTGTTAAAAGCATTTTATGATTTATACAATCAAACGCCTTTGTAAGATCAAGCAAAACGGCTGCAGTTACCATAGAGTTATCTATAGCGGCTAAGTAGTCGTCATTTATATTGATATGCGAAAACCAGATTGGGCATGAGGGAGCAAGTCATTAATTTGTACATGTTGTTTTAGCTGATCATGAATTATCCTCTATAATTTTCGAGAAAATTGGCAGATAACTAATAAGTCTGAAGTCACTTAAAGTTTCACTTTTTTTTAAAGGTTCACTTTTTTTAGGTAGAGGTATAACGCTTGCTGTTTTTTTATTGAGAGGAAACTGTATTAGTCTGAAGAGAGAAATTTATTATATGTGTGACTGCATCCAAATAAAAGGGTAATATCATTTTGATCATGCTTAAAGAAAAACCATCTACCCCAGCTACATTCGATTTAATTCTATTAACAGCGATTGAAACACTTTCTGAGGTAACAAGTATTAAAGACATTTTACCTATAATAGTTTGATGCGTATTGTTATAAAAATCCATATTCTCGTTACTAACTATTATATTCGGAACAGAATTAATAAAATGGTTATTAAACATATTTGAATTACCAAAGTTACTTTGAACATCACTGATTAAACTTGAATTATGAACGCCTAACTGGTTTATTGTTTTCCACCAATCATGAGAACTAGTATTCGCTCTTAGTTTAAATTCAATATATGCCTTTTATTGCGTCTTATTGATGCAGTTACTAAATTCCTTGGCTGCTTGTAATATAACCATTTATTATTTGCAACATCAACGTCATAACCTTCATGTCGAAAATATTTTTTGGATTTAGAAAATGCGCGATTACGAAGTCTCATCATGAATTTAATATTGTGAGTTATCCACGGACAGGGTTTTTTACTAATCTTAATTTTTCGGTATGGTGCGCAAACATCAAAAACGCAAGTTACTAGTTCATTTAAACAGTCAATTTTTAAGTCGATAGTATCAAAATTTTCTATCATTGGTCAATCCAATGACGAGGCAATGGTATTAAATAAGTTGTGATCAATATTACTGATATTTCTGCACCATATGTATTGTGCTGCTTTTTTGATGGGAAAGCATTCAATGAAAAAAATAAACCAGTAAATGGTCAGACACGGAAGGAAGAGTAACAACACCAGTTTTACAAATATGAATTTGGTTACTTACTGCAGCTATACCAATAGCGATCTACTGTTTACGCAAATTCTTGTTTCATGTTCAACAATTTGTTTTAAATGATAATTGTCAAAAATTCCAGTGAGATACAATCTACCGAGTTTTGATTTAAAAAGTTAATTGTAAGGTTTCCCATACATATTAAATTATCAGACATCGGATACAAGATAGACAGATTGTCGTCTAGTGCTGTTAATAATGAATGATATGTAACATTAGGTGGTTTATAAACTACACCTATTGTATGTCTGTTTATTAACTAACTTTCACCTAGACTTGTACGATTTTTCGCCTAAACCCTAACGCTACATAATCCATTAACGAAGAATGTTTAATTTCACTTTTAATATATACTGCAACACCACCACATTTTCTTTCAGCTCTATCGGAAAAGAGCATACTCGTCAATTGAAACCGCACTGGATAATAAATTATGTTTTAACCATGTTTCCGTGAATCCTACAATATCAAAATTCTGCATCAGGATATAGTCTTTTATGCCATTAAGGTTACTAACAAGAGATCGTGTATTTAGGCGGACAATCACTAAATTGTGTTCCTCATTTTCGATTACATCATATTCGGATAAACAAGTCATATCAAAATGTATACAAAGCTATAAATTTCCAAGATGCCCATGCTGTGGAATTTAAGTCATATTGTTTATTACTGTAATATATATATATATATATATATATATATATATATATATATATATATATATATATATATATATATATATATATATATATATATATATATATATATATATATATATATATATATATATATATATATATATATATATATATATATATATATATATATATATATATATATATATATATATATATATATATATATATATATATATATATATATATATATATATTTATATATATATGTATATATTTATATATATATGTATATATTTATATATATATATATATATTTATATATATATATATATATATATATTTATGCATTTAAGACATTCCTTTTTACAAACATTTTATCGTGTTCACCCGCACATAAAGGGCATACTAAACTGCTCTTACAATCTTTTTTGTAAATTGCATTATTTACAACACTTATCACACCTCTTACACTTAATGTTCATATACAGGACACCTATTCGACCCGATGTTTATTCTGCCCTCTTTGAGTGCTGCTCTATGGGAGGTGGGGTTCAATTCGATAATTAAATCTGTGTTCGGCTATTTTATATCTATATACCACATTTATTGATACATCATTTCCGTTCTCAAAAATTTAATTTTGTTTAACAATTTTGTCCACAACAACCTCATTTTCATTATTGTGCTGACCAACAATTTTTAATCTGGGCTTAGCCTTTTTAGGAGCTGCTACAGAACAATTTTCAGCCAAGTTATTTTCAATGGTAGCTTTAACTTTCTCTGAGGAGTTTTTATTATCGTATTTTAAAACATCACGATTTTTGGTAGTTTTGCTAATACGAACTCTCACTTGCAAATCATGCGGTTTAATGTTATTAAATAACTCATTTTGAAGAGAAATATTTGAAATCCCAATAGGTTTTACTAACAACACATATTCTTGAGTAACTTTACTTTTAAGGGCATCCCTGTATGTGGTTACTGCTGCAATAGAAGTATTATCACTGCTAACTGTTTCTTTAAGTTCTAAAAATCACTTAGTTAGACTTTCCATTTTTTCATTCTGATTGACGATTATCTTATAGATAGCACATATCTAACTTATTTTTAAGCACGTTTACCAATTGCATAAGTCCAACACAGTCACAAGTAGACGCTGCAGCACGAGTACTGACTCTTTTATTTTCTTCACCACCACCAGTCATGTTATTTTTGAAATAATGATCTCATACAAGTGAACTTATAACGTCACTACAGATTTACTCCCAACCGAGATTCATTTTTAAAATCTGGCAACGATGTAGACAAATTCGTATGTCAACAAAGTTATATTTCAATAAAATATTTAACACATGACTTTATAATACAAAAACTTCATATATTTTACGTTCACCAACCTTTACATAGATGATTTTAGTAAAATTCACCAATTATTAATGTAAATTTTCAACTCAAAAAATCACTTGAGATACAATATTACTTAACACTGTTGAAATTCGTCCAGATATGCAATAAAAATTTTTAATTTTTTTCCCGAAATTGTACCTCTTTTCTTCTTTCATTCATTATATCTCTTCTGGTGGTAGTATGCGCCTAGTATGGCATGACACTCAAGGCAGCTAGGCAGAGTTTCCAGATTACGTCCAGGAAAAGACGGAGTAGGTCGTGTTGTTAACATTAAAGTGTCAATGTTGAATTGACGGAGGCAGTGACTAAAATATTTGTTTTGCATATTGACTGTTAGGCAAGGTTACTAATTAAAACTTTTTACGGCAAGACTAATTCGAATAATAAAGTGAATATCCTTGGTTAACCTATATAATTAAAAAAAAACTTGTAGTATAACTAAGATGTTAGAAGAATGTTAGAGCCCTAGTTTTAATTCTTAGTACGACCTTAATATGTAGAAATTTAGTGGTGTGAGTGGTACGACTGATATGCGACGTGTGGTTGGGGTACCTGCGCGAGAAAAGGATTGAATTTGTAGCAGCTTTGAGAAATGTTGTAAGGAATACCGCATATGTACGAAATTGTGTGAAAATAAAGTCAGTTTTAGTGGATTTACAGTTTCCATTATTTATCGAGGTATTTACCCTAATAATTGGTACGTCTATATCTTTATCGTGTACTCGTATTTTGTATTGGTAATCGAATGGTGAGTGAGCCTCTGCTCAGCTAATTGTAAACTCGTAGGTGGAAGAATTTATCAAAAAAATTCTGGTTGATGAGGGGTAGTTGGTCCATGAAGTTCCTGGAGTTCGAGAGTTAAAATAAAGTTTCAAGGATGGTTTGCTGTGGAAAGTGCTGTACAGGTTGCCAGATGTGCGACTCTTGACCGTTCAAGAATTGAAACGAAAAATAAAATGAAAAATGAGAATTGACAGAATGTATACAATAACGTTGTTAGGCCTCAGATACACTATATGATTTTTAGCCGTACCGGTGGAATCGCCAGAACGGTAGCGTTGATTTGCTAACCTTGCATACATTATGGTAGAATCACCAAATATTGCGGTTATTTCAATACCTTCCAGAGTTTTGTTCCAAAGAGCAGATCTCTCTTCTACAAGAGAAATTAATAATTCGCTGTCAATGTCGAAATTGGCTACACTCATCGTATTCATAATTACTTGTGTACAACTGATTCATTCGGTAGAACTGAAAAATGCAAGCACGCATCAGGCAAATCGACCGTGCCGTGTACAAAGACAGTATTGTTCGAATAGCTCACTGTTTGCCGGTTCGTGTAATCTGCAGTTACGGTCACCGTGTTGTCTAGTCGGCGGTGCTACGGCAGCTGGAACCGCGAACTCGTCGTCGCTGGATCGTGTGCAAGCTCACATTTAAATTATTTATACTTTAGTACAATTTCCGTTGACGGCAATTTTGACGACTAAAATTCTTATAGTATGTCTGAGGCCTTACGGCTGTAGCGCACACGGTGCGATGCGTTGTCGACGCTTGAGAATCATGGTCCGTGGCGTGTTACAAAAATTCACTCACATTTGCCGCCCTAGGCCCGCACCTGCTTTGCCTAGTAGTAAGTCCGCTACCGTCTCTCAGTTAACGAATTATTCATTGAAAACTGGGAAAGGAATTACAAATAATTAGTCACATACAATCTTCTACATATTATGTATACTCTTGAAAACATTTTTTACAATACTTTTATCTTGATCTAGTTTCTATATATAGGAAATGTAAATTAAAAAGTTAGGTTGTTTATACTTTACATATTTTCTAACTAGTCGTGGTAATTGTTTGAGATTTCAGATTTGGCACGCAATTCTAATATTAGATATTGCGGATATATAAATTATACAGATAAATATTTCTGCATTAATGCGGATGTACATAACATTATTTCTGTTGTATTTTTCGTGTCTAATCCAATAAAGTTGGTGAGTGATGATGACTAATGAGATGATGATGCTTAATGACAAAGGACGATGAAATGTTAGAATGAACATACCGGGTGTAACAGGATCATGATACACCCCCTTTTCTCCTTTAGTTTTGAAGATAATTGATTGAAATTTGGGTATCCTATATACATAATAAGCGGAACTTTTTGACATACAAGTGATTTTTTTTCACTTTCGGTTTCGCTGGAAGTGACTTCGTAGTAGGTACACCCCCTTTTCTTCTTTAGTTTTGAAGATAAAGGATTGAAATTTGGGATATCCTATATACATAACAAGCGGCACTTTTTGCGGTTTCGTCGGAAGTGACACTAACTTTCGATTTTTAAATGGAACACCCTGTACATTATTGCATTTTTGAATTCTGCATAATTTTCTGAATCCAACGATACCAAATAAGTGACATTTCAAAAGTCAACATTTTTTTAATATAATTTTTAGTTTTCCATTTAAGTGTGCCATGACGGTTCCGATTTATTCTAAATGACCCGTGTAATGCTAGAAAAATCGAAATCCGTCAAAAATTCTAAATTACGTGATTTATGAGCAAGTAAAGTTCATCAAAATGGTTTTTGGGGAAAAACTCAATTTTTTTCAAATGGAACTATATTGGTACCGTGGTATCATTTATTAGTACTATTAATAAATGATTTATTCATATGTCGTATTAAAATGTGCGATAAATACAAACAAAATTACAGCTAAAAGAAAATAAAAAACTACAATTTTGTTCTAATTAAATGTTACGAAGTAACTAACTAAGGTCGCTTTGAAAACAATGAAATATTTAGCTTGTCAAACATTTGTTGGTTTACCGATGTTTTTATTGTGTCTTTAAAAATTGTTTAAATTTCTTGTTAATTGTGTTCAAAATGCCGCAAATTTATACAAGAGATGAAAAAGTGGACATGTTAATTATTTATGGGGAATGTGGAAAAAATGCCGTTGCGGCTAGACACCTTTATGCCGAACGATATCCTGATAGACAGTGTCCAGCGAGAAATTATTTTAATTGTCTTGAAAATTAATTCCGAAGTGCGCCCAACAATGATCCCGAAAAAATTTCATTCTTGACGAAAAAACGGAAATTAATGTTTTGGCTCGAGTAGAAGTTGATAAGACTGTTTCTTTAAGGCAAATTGGGTTTGAATTGGAAATCAGTCACCAAACAGTAAGCCGAATTTTGCACAAATACCACTATAAATCTTTTAAATACTAATTGCACCAGCACTTGTACGAAAATGATTACGAACGTAGGATGGAATATTGCAATTGGATTTTGCAGAATAACGTGCAACCAAACAATGATTTTTTGAGCATGATTTTATTTTCGGACGAGTCTAGGGTTACAAATTTGGGATTATTTAACCGACAAAATATAAAATATTGGTCACAAGAAAATTAAAATTTATTACGGGACAGTAAATTTCAAGTGCAGTTCTGTTTCAATGTTTGGCTTGGAATAATCGGTAGTAGAATCATTGGTCCAATAATCTGATTGGTGCCAGATACATGGGATTTCTGCTAAATGAAATTGAGGACAGTTTAGCTGAATTACCTTTCCATTTACGACAGGGAATGTATTTAAAACAAGATGGCGCTCCTCCCCATAATTCAAGGATAGTAATTGATTACCTTCAACGGGTATTTGGAGAAAACGTAATTTTGACGAATGGTCCTATGAGGTGGCCTCCAAGGTTACCTGATTTAACACACCTTGATTTCTTTGTTTGGGGTCATTTAAAAAATATTGTCTACGCAACCGCCGTTACAATCCGTGAAGATCTGAAGCTACGAGTAAGACGAGCAATTAATAGCATAACGGCCCAGCAATTGGCGAACGTTCTTCGAGAAACAGCTATGCGAGTTCAGAAGTGCATTGACGTTAATGGACAGCATTTTGAACAACTGTTGTAATATTTTGTGTTAATTTTTTGTATTCCAAAGCCACCTTATGTATAACAAGGTAATTAGAACAAAATTGTATTTTCTTATTTTCTTTTAGCAGTAATTTTGTTTGTATTTATCGCACATTTTAATACGACATATGAATAATTCCTTATTAATAGTATTAATAAATGGTACCACGGTACCAATGGTTCCATTTGAAAAAATTTAGTTTTTCCCCAAAAACCATTTTGAAGAACTTTATTTGGTCATAAATTATGTAATTTAGAATTTTTTGATGGGATTTCGATTTTTCTAGCATTACACGGGTCATTTAAAATAAATCGGAACCGTCATGGCACATTTAAATGGAAAACAAAATTATATTATAAAGAAGATTGACGTTTGAAATGTCACTTATTTGACACCGTTGGATTCAGAAAATTATGCAGAATTCAAAGATGTATTAATATATAGGGTGTTCCATTTAAAAATCGAAAGTTAGTGTCACTTCCGACGAAACCGAAAGTGAAAAAAATTTATTTGTATATCAAAAAGTGCCGCTTATTATGTATATAGGACATAGGCATATAATAATTTATTATATGTCTATGATATAGGATATCCCAAATTTCAATCAATTATCTTCAGAACTAAAGAAGAAAAGGGGAGTGTACCATGATCCTATTATATCCGGTATAGGTACTCCTCTGCATTACATATCGGGGGCACCATATCATAAGAGCGTAAACGCCAATATAAGTGCTATGATTATACGCCCTTATGATGTGATGTCCTCGATATATTTATATAAAGTTTATTTCAAACTTATTTGCAACATAAAAAAACGTCGGCTTCTTTGATGGTGATGACAAGACTTTATTTTTCATTATTTCAAACGTATTTAAATTTATAATAAGTATTGATTGTTACTACTTATGATCAAAAAGGGCAAGTGTCATTGTCATTGTCAATAATGATTTTTATGAACTGATTTCTTTTAAAAGGACATTGAATCAACAATTTAATATATTTGACAAGAAACAACAGCAATAAATATGTAAACTTTCATTCCCTAAAAATATTTGGTGAATTTAAATTAAAAATATTTTTTAACAAAATGAACTCTAGTATTTTTCAAATTTTTTTTTATTTTAAAATTAGGGGCTGTATTTAGAAAATGACGAAAGTGTGTGAACTAAAGTACTCCATTTGGCATACTTTTTACGATTTTTTCAAATCACTAAACATATTTTCAAAATTTGAAGAAACGAAAAACAGTATATTCTTTTAAATCCAGAATTTAATATTTGTGGAGTATTATCAAGTAAACTAAGTAATATACATAACAAGTATGAACCAAATATATAGGGTGATTCAAAAGTTATGACCAAAGAAAAAATTTGGTCAAAATCAATAAAATGTCATGTATCCTGTGACGAAGGATAATAGGATGATCAGAACTAACAAAGTGCCTTCTATCCGTAGTTAATGTATGTAATTTAACTTTGAAACACTGTATAGTACTATACCGGGTGTAAATTAAACCCAGCTCACCCCCTTTACCATCATTGTTTGAAGGCTACTATGTAAGCGTATTTATCATAAAACAGTAATTCAAGTTTTGCAATAGTAGGAAACCCCGTCAGAAATTTTTTTTGTAAATCACAGTCTAAATTAAAAATTTAAATTTTCGTTAAAAAAAGAAATAAATAAAAAATAAAAAAGTACTGTTATATTCAGAATTCATCACAGATTTCAAAAATGTAATAATATACAAGGTTTATATGTGAAATAAAAAAGTTGAGGTAATTTCCGGAGAAACCGGAAGTGCATAAAAATCGAAAATACTGTCTTCTATTGCAATTTTATGTGTATAACAACATATTAAAATTTCATCAATTTATTTCTGTAAACTATGAAAATAGAGGAGGTGAGCCATGTTTCATTTATACCCTGTATACTTATCTTAAACAATTTTTGAGATGTTCTACGTTCAAGTTTTTAATCTGCTTTAGCTTAATATCAAATTAATCATTTTAATTGTCTCATTCGATAACCTTGTTTTTATTTTTAAACTATGGAACCAAATCTAACACTAGGGTTATAGATTTTTCGAGGAAACTGAATGTGTAACCACAGAACAGTTATTGTGGGTCAAATAAAATAAATGGGTATATCTAAAGGCCGGATAAAAAAATGCCAGTTTTTATTCCTCAGATGCAAAAATTACTACAACTATTAAAACTGTAATTTGATATATTTTGCAATTATCCCATGTTTCAGGGTTAACCGGAAATACATTATTATTTTATGTTTCAATAAAAAAAATAGATAAATAAATAAAACGAATTTATCGAATAGAATTAAAATAATAAATTTAATATTAAATAAGTATGTATATAGCATGATACTACTGTGCTGTTGTAGTATCATGTGTATATAGTATTACATATTTATTGATGCTATCTATATCTGAAAAAAATAAAATAATTTCGTGAGAAGAAAATGTTACGTCACCTCCGCTTAAACCGGAAGTAAGAAATTATTGTAAAGTATATTGAATTACTTTTAATTGGTCCCCGTATACCCATGAATAAAAACACTACTTATTTTTGAGAAATTCTAGTATTTTGAACATACTTTAGATGATTCTCAGTTGTTTTTGTATTTCCATAATCAAATTTCCTGATAAAAAGTATAACCTCAGTGTACGATTTTTTTCCTAGCTCAAAGATAAAGACAGGAAATCTAGTGAGCCACCTAAATTGATCACCCTGTATAGGGTGCAAAAAACAAGGCTGTATCTTTGTTAATATACCTAGGATAGAAAAAAATATGTAGTAATTTTTTGTTTACTATTAATTGTGCATCTTTTGACCTACACAGTTAAAAAAAATGTACATAGATGTTTGTGAGAGGAGAAAACATTATTTCACTGAAAGTGAACTCATGTTAGCGATAAAGACATAAAAAAAACTTGAAATCATAAGTTATAGCTAAATACTAATATTAGAAAGAAAATTGTGAAAAATTATTTTACACAATTTTTATAACACTGAACTGAACAAAAATGGAAAGATTCAGGCACAACACACATTATTTCTTATACGAAAAAAAATAACTCCAATTAATTAATTGCAGCACAAAACTATACCGTTTTTAATGAACAAAAATAGTTAAGACACGCCCCACTAATTTATAGTTGCGCACAACAGTGTACGCAACAACCAGTTTCACACGCTATAAATTAATAAAAACGGGAATTCAAAGAACGTGCAATTTGATATAATTTTTTTAAAGTATTAGTCAAGTGTCAAATAAATAAATGAAATTTAAAATTCTTTATTATTTACATAGACATACCTATGATTATAAAGACACCAATATTCCATATCAATTCAACTCAGACTATGTTCGGACCATCCACAAAATGCCGTTTTTGGTTCCTCTTCTTTCATGTCATTTGTAGCTCATTTACCTATCTCTCCCTTGTTTCAATATAGATGCCCTTGCGCAAAAGAAATTTTAACGTATGTCTGCTCTTGTTCTATGTAGCCAGCGGCCGCCATTACGTTTGTTTCGTTTTATTTACAGTTACGGTGTTTATACTCGAAACAAGGGTTTAAATATAATTTTTATGGTGTTGAAATTAAGTAATGAAGAGAGATTTTTCACCTTAGTTATAGATTTAAGACAGTACCTAATGGTGAATATTGAATTGTGCCAATTTTGATTTCGTCATGACTTGGTGTTGTGTTTGTGATGCGGCACAAAAAAAGTAGTAATTATAAAATTAATTAATTAAAATTAAAAGTGAATGTTACATCACATTCATAATAAATTGTAAATGATAGTGTAAAAGTAGCCTTCTGTTTCAAGAAAATAACAATCACAATTTTTCTTAAAATCACTGTATGGCAAAGTTACAAAAAGTGAGATGTGCCTCCTTGTTTGAAATGATATGATTATGTGTATATACATACATATATTTTTTTAACACTATTGGCAACCTTTTATTTACAACCTTAGGTTAATAAACTATTATTTCTCACGAACAAATGTCGATTTTTGATATTTACTGTGTTGTATGATTATGATTATTAAATATTACTAATATGA
Organism: Rhamnusium bicolor; assembly: GCA_029963845.1. NCBI lineage: Eukaryota > Metazoa > Arthropoda > Insecta > Coleoptera > Cerambycidae > Rhamnusium > Rhamnusium bicolor. The sequence continues at coordinate 1,414,296 of JANEYF010000625.1, read as the reverse complement.
TATTGTAGTTTTTTTTATACTAAAATAAACTTTATTATAATATAATTGTAACTCGTCCCTTCTTTGTTTTTTTTTTTATAAATTTTCTCATCGCTAATATAAAACTTATAAAAAAGAAGTAAAAGGAGACGTCTGATTGAGGAATCAAACCCGGATACTCTTCCTCAGTCAAATTCAAATTCAACAAACAAATCAAATCAAATCAAAAACAATTTATTTCAACATTACATTAATGATGTCCATCTGGATGGCCCAAGCTCGGATCCAATCTAACATCTATGCGGCTGCGCGACATGGTAGTCGCTAGGTTGAGCGAGGGTGGGGACCAGTGGATAAAACGAAAATTTGAGTGGACTACCAACTACATCTGCGCGCAGGCAGATATTTAGCCTTAAAATAAAATAAATACGTAACGAAAGAAATATGTTTAAAATACTTAAATTTGACAATAAAAACTTAAAGTTATGATTATATACATGTTATTTACAGGTTATCATTCCTGGACATACAGGAAAATACGTCAACGCAAAAACCCGCTGGGAGTAATTCAGAACTAGAACGAGAGGGCGGCAATGTCGAGCCGCCAGTTTTTACATTTGTGAAAGAGAGAATTTGGAAATTTGTAAAAAAGCGAAATGTTTGATTTTTGGACAACGTTAATAATTTTTTACACTACATATTTGAAATAAATTTGGAAACAAGACAAAACAAAAATAAACAAAAAGAAAGTAAGGAAAGGAGGGTTAATTTAAAATGTTGCTAGGTTTTTGGCCAAATTTTGTTGTCGAAATAATATTTGGTAAGGCAGTTTGTGTTTGATGTTGAATTCAGCATTATACTCCCTAACGCGGGTAATGTTTCTGGTTAATGGACTGTTGGATAACTGGGTAGTATAAAATTTTTGTGAAGTTTCTAAAATAAGCGGTGCAATTTTTGGGATCCCAGTTCGTGTAAGTGATTGATGAGGGTGTAGAGGTCAGAGTCAGTTGCGCGTCTTACAATTTTATTTTGATTAACTTGTAGCTTGTGGATATTTGTTGCCAATGCAGAACATCACGCAGGGTATGCGTACAACAGGGCCGTTCTTATTATTTTTGTGTAAAATAATTTCTTATTTGTCGTGCTGAGTCTGCTATCTCTTGCCATGAGTGGGTAAATACTCTTGGATAAGAAATAGGCTTTGCGTATTTATAGTCATGTTGATATGTCGGCCGAAAGTTAACCCCTTATCTAAATGAACCTCAAGGTACTTGACGCTCTTTTTTGTTTCAATTTGTGCACCCGGATCGAAATTGGCGTCAAGATCTTGTTATTTTTGAATTTCTTTTTGAACACTATCGCCTTCGATTTGTCCCCGTTTAACTTCATCTTCCACTGGTCGTAGTACGCCTCGGCACGGACCAAATGAGACTTCAACAGCTGATTAGCAGTCTGAGCATTGTGGCTGTGGCTATATACCGCCATGTCATCAGCGTACATGGCCAGTTTCGTATTAGGAAAACGAGGAAAATCGGAAACGTAGATGTTAAAGAGTTGAGGTGAAAGGCATGATCTCTGGGGTACTCCCGCGTGGATGTCCTTTGACAACGACAACGTGTTGTTAATTCTGACCTGGAGTGTTCTGTTTGAGATAAGAGTGAATTAATTTAGTGATGTAAAGTGGAAAACCGAATGAGTGTAGTTTGAAAATTAGCCCCGGAATCCAGACGGTATCAAAAGTCTTCTTAAGATCCAGGAGTACCATGGTGGTATTCTTACCAAGGTTTGCAGCTTTACATCGTTCACGATTCTTACAACCTGCTGGGTAGTGTTATGTCTCTTTTTGAAACCGAACTGGTGGTCATCATTCATGTTCAGATTAACCTGAGCATTTTCTATTCTGTTCAGAATAATCTGTTCCACAAGTTTTAAGATGGCAGAAAGAAGAGAAATTGGTCTATAACTGGTTGTCAGCTTGAGATTTTTATCCGGTTTCGGTATAGGAATCACCACAACACTCTTCCACTGGTGTGGGAAGTGCTGCAACAACACCTCCTAAAATAGGAGTTGTTGGCTGCAAGCGTAAGACTGCGTTTACGATGTAGACAAGCTGCAATATGGCTTTCCTTGGCAGATTCTTGTGTAGCTTATTATCGATGTCATCTTTCCCCGGTGCTTTGTTGTTCGGGAGCGATTTGATAAGCTGCACAATCTCTCAAATTCAACACCTCGACCGCATGAGCTACGAGCTCCCGTTACGATTTTGAAGTAAACACATTGATATACTGAAACTGCATTTCTAATATTTCGTTGGCAGAAAAGAGAGAGAGAGATAACGTTAACGATGATGTGATACAACAGAAAGAGAGCAAAGTAATAAATGATGTCGTGGATATGTTCCGGACACCAGTAAGCCGTTGTCACTTCGGCTATATATCTGAGGTCTGTGATTATAACATTTAATCAATATTAATCGTCGTTATTACGGACCTTCCTATGCACAAATGTACACCAGCCTTGAAAGATACATTTTTTCTATATGAATGGGAATAACAGCAAATCGAAGCAACGGATAATTGTGGTCTCTACAAAACACCAAAAGGCAATGGCCGACGCTGAATCTCAGCTCCTGAGGCAGTCAAGTCAAGTCAAGCGAATGCTTGTGTTATGGGTTTTAGAAATACGACCAATAGAAAAATTCTGTTCAAATATGGTGCGCATTTGTGGGGAGAGGCTTAACTATTTCTGTTCATTAAACGTAATAAAATAATAAAAATAATCAATAAAGTTCATATAAACATATGTCCCAAGGGTAGCCTTAGCCCCCCCCCCCCCCAAATATATTTATTTTAGAAAAATGTACTTATTTAAATACGACAATCAAATAATACAAAAATTTAAAAATAAATGAAGGAATTAGCAGTTCCATCATAATCTCTTTCTTAAAAACAATTTGGTATTGCAATTTATATTATAATTATTGAGTTAATTAATAACTATTTTTTCTTAATAACTTTTAATTATAATAATAATGATTATCGCCGAATGCCGATGACTCAACTGACGTATTTCATTAAATCAATAATTAAAGTATTGGTAGATTAACAATTCATAGGGACACGAATGACGTTTAGCTAGTAATTTAATCATTTAAATATACACCTACTCAGTGACCCATAAAAATTTTATTTGTGGCACAAGTTCTTTGTTTTTTTAATAATACCCAAACCAAAATCTATTTATACTTACATATTAATTGCTTACAGCATATTATTTATAAATGAGTCAATATTCATTACAATGTTTTTATACGGCTATTCTAGTTACAAATAATTTATTCTTATTAAGGTGACGTTTCTACTAGGTATCCAACATAAAAGTGTAAATCTGTCTTAAAAAATTTCTTTGGAACCAAGAAAATACAAACCAACGTCAAAAAATAAAAAAGGACCTCAACTTGGCACCATAACCGTCTGTGCTAATTGCGCAACCCTACCATCATTTAGCATCCACCGAATATGTAAAAAATAACAGAGGTACTAACTGTTTTAACAACCAACTTCACTCTAGTACCACAACCATTGGTGCTAATTACGAAACACATATCATCATTTAGCACCCTTTGAATACGTAAGAAAAAACAAAGGTGCCAATTGTTTAAACAAAGGTATAATATAATATAACATAGGTGTTAATTGGGAAACTATATCACATTTAGCACCTAAATATATATAAAAAAAACAGAGGTGCTAATTATTTTAGCAATAAATAACTGATCCTCTTGGAGCAGAGACATCAATTTTTTAAAATAATTTATAGGACATATACCCAAAGAAGAAACATTGTTTTAACAAAGTTATTAAATTTTATAATTTTGGTGCCAATTTCACAACCAACACCACAATAATTTGGTGCTAATTGCGAAAAGTATACCATCAATCATTTAATACCATATTAGCTTTCCGTACGTATGTAATGGAAACTGCGATGATAATTATTATTGTCTTAAAATAGTTATAAACAGTTTATTACTTTTTGTGATGCCAGTTTCTTACTGCCTAACTATGAGAATAAGTGTGCTAATTTTGTAATTTCGAGTATTATTTAGCGCCCTATTGTTGGAAGAAAAATATCTAAAGATAAACCAAATAGAAATAGAAACCGTACAGCAGCGAGAGGTATAAAAATTTTAATAATTACCTATGTAAGTTAGGGATATAATCAAAAATTTCATTGTCCTGTAAAACAGAACCAAGAGTAAGATTACAATATTTTTTATTTAAAAATAAAACCAAAAAGGGGTAAATTTAAAATTACTTATCTTTAAAAAAAATTAAATGGCAAAGTGACATCCATTCAAAGCTAACTAGTCCAGTCGGTGGAGACGAAGTACTCGTATACAAAAAATCCGGTTGATATTTAACCTAACTCTTACCATAACTTTCAAAAACAATTTTTGATACAATATAAAAGTTTTTTCGAAAAATCAGAAACTCTGTGCTAACATGTCATGATATCGAAACAGTTTTATTACATCAAACTAATATGTAATTAAATTATTTAATTTTTATTCACTTCCTATATGCAAGTAGAATATCAGAAATCAAAAATTACTAATAGACTGCTGGTGTGAAGTTGGCACTAAAATAATAAAATTATTAATAACTTAGTTGAAACAATTAGCATCTGTTTTTTTTTATATATCCAGAGGGTGCTAAATTATGGTATATTTTGCAAATAACATCGATGGTTGTGGTGCTGGTGTGAAATTTCCAAGATCTCATAAAATGGTTATAATTTTGTTTAAATAATTATTAACACCTCTATTTGTTTACATACTTAAAGTATCATAAATGAGTGTTAAATCATGGTATAAGTGTTGCAATTAGCACCAATAGTTGTGGTACTGGTGTGAAGTTGGTACTAAAATTATAAAATTTTTATTAACTTTATTAAAACAATTATCACCTCTGTTTTTTAAATATTCAGAGGGTGCTAATTGATGGTATGGTTATGGTGTCAAGTTCACAGACCTCGAATCTACTTATACTACTTATACAGCAAATAAACTCGTTCTTTATACTAATCTTTTACGAATTTAGCATGTGAATTGGTTCAGAAATTGACTTTATTCATTGATGTTTGTACGTGTCCAAAATGTTCAACCTACTTCCAAATGTAACCCCCCCCCTCCTCTTCGTTTCGTGTCTAAATTCGTTCTTAGTACCTCTAAAACGTCCATATATTTTATATATTGTATCGAAATAGCAGCACGTTTAATTGTGTGCCATCTCCACTGCTTCATATTCTAACCTTTCTAACTCTACTGGAACAGGTTACAGAGTTTCTACCCATATTTATCACTCACCTTTGGGGCAACATGTTTAGAATTTTTCCCTTTGTTTTTAAAGAAATATCCATGAGTATTCCAAATCTTAAATTTCTAACTATACCGGAAGTGGATATAGTGTTCTAGTCCTATCTCACACATCCGCGAAAAATTTTCTCCAGTTGTGGATTTACTCTTTAATTTTAAATAGGTACTTACATATAACACATGTGTGCCTCAATTATCTAGCTGTTGGAAGTGAATATAAAGATTTACCCCTATTTTTCACCCCCCGTTCAACATTTTGCAAGTTTGGACATTTTTCTTCAAGCTTAAATATTTTAAAAGATTTCTTAACCGCCTCTCAAGCCACTGAAGTAACTCCCAGAAAATCCTAGGATCTTGTGTTGAGTAAAGAGAGACGAGGCCCTACAGTTTATTGTGGAGTCCGAACAACATCTCGGGCATCGATAGTTCTCTTCCATCTTAATCCGAAACATACTACACATAAAATTTCTAACTTGCTCCGGGATGGATTCGAACCATCGATAATCGGTCCCGAGAAACTTGCTATAAGCGCTTTATCCACTCAGCTATCATGCCTCTAGCTAGGAGTAATGTCTGTGAGTATGGCAAATCTTAACTGTTTATAGCTGTATTAGTAGAGGCTATTATTTAGCAACGAGGGGAGAGAAAAAAGGTTTCGTCGGAATCGGTTCCGGTCGTTCTCAATTTATGCGAGGACAAAGATACAAATACACAAGTCGAATTGAAAACATGCAAAATTTAACTTTTGCAACTTAAGACGTTTCGAATTTATTGGTATATAACTATGTTGTACTTACCCCCTTTAAGGAGTTGTAGCTCCCTTATGAACAGATTTCAGGCAAATGTTTATATATAAAATTCAATTTATATAGTTCTATCACCCCTTTGAAGGAAGGTACTTAATTATGTGACAACCTGTACATGTAGAGAATTGTAGAAAATAACGCAAACATGTCTTCTGGTGTTATAACAGCAGTGCCGACCGCTCCCAAATAAAGTAGCAATTGATCGATTTGAAAATTTAAAATTGATGACGCCAACAATTCGTGATATGAACTATAGCATATTTCTAGAAGCCTATGGAAAAATAAATAAGCGTCTAAATAATTAAATATCTGTAAGTTGATTAACTTTTCTGTTGTCATAAAACTTCTGTGTGAAATATTTCTGTTAAATAAAATCATGTATTATTCTGAAAATGAACGCAGGAATATACTCGAGGCATATTTTAACAGCTTGTATCTTCGAAATGAATAAGCAAATATATAACATGTATATATCATTGGATTATAATAAAACATAGATTTCAAAAAACTAAAAATATATGGGGTATTCTATGTAAAAAAATATAAGTTGAGCTGGTCATATTTCTATGAAACACAATATATATTCAATGAGGTCATGGTAAAAAAAATCATAAAATTCCCTACAGTCTGTTTTTTGAAGCGTCTTTCAAACTCCAATGATGACGTGAAGGCTAACATTCGTGATATGAACTATAGCCAGAATCCCAATATGCTGCCGTACACTAAGAAGGGTACATTTTGTTAACAACCGGGTGATCATTATGGATGACGAAAAGCATTTGACACTGAGTAATTCCGAAATGAAGGCGTGTATTCAGGCCTTATGTGGGTCGAGTAAGAGGGTGAAGCCCTGGATAGTCAAAGTTACATCGATAATTGTCTTACAAAATTGATTAATTTTATTGAAGAAGACGATATTATGTTCTGGCCAAACCTTGCGTCCTGTCACTACGCCAGACAAACTCAAAATTTGTTAGCAGTACAAAACGTAACATTTGTTCCGCGAAACGACAATCCCTCTATAGTAACTACAGTCGCTATGTACATACATTTGAAATTGCATTAATTCGATACCACCATTTTCTTTTTCTAATCGTTGGGGTTAGTTATTGGTAGTTTAAATCCAAATTTTCGGGTAACTCCACCCCTGTAGTGTCAGCCACCATCTTGATTTTAATGGTGAATTTGTTTTTATTAAATACCTCGCTTCTTTTCAACTTCTGACTAAAAATGATTACAACCAAACGTATTGGAAATTTAATTCTCTACAACTTTGGTCATTAGCATTTTTCGTCTACGATAGATATTTTTCAATTTAAACCGGATAAAAGGTGGTGAAATTAAATTATTGAATTATCTCGTTTATTTTTAACTTTGGCACAGAAACGAACTTGTAGGGAATAAAGTCCTCAACAACTTCGATCCGTACCTTTTTTTTCTAGGACTAATATTTTCGTACTTTCGCCTACGGCAAAGGAAAAGAGGGGTGTATTGAAAACGTAAAAATAAGGTTTTATTTATTTTTTTTTAAGAAGTTACACAATTTGGTTTCAACTTTTAGCAAATCAGAAAAATAAATAGATACATTAGTCAACAAATGTTTAAAATTTATTGATTTTTGCAATACAAATAAAATATAAAAACGTACTAACAAGTAACATTGTGTTATATCTTTCACAATATAATTATAATATACCTAATGACAATTTTCTAACACGCAAACATCTTCTAAATTGAATTTAAAGTTTATACCACTGATACCATCGCAATGCGCATGCGCCTCGGCAACGTCCCTAGCACGATTTAGTGTAGTCTATTGAGCCTTAGTCTCTGATTCTGTGGCCTTCGGCTGAAGAGACGCCAGCGTCGCTGACGTATCTTTACAAGTTTGTTTATGATCGTTTATGCGTTAAAGTTAAAAATAAACGAGATAATGCAATAATTTCATTTCACCACCTTTTATCAATATCAATCGTAGACAAAAAATGCTAATGACCAAAATTGTAGAGTTATAACCATTTTTAGTCAAAAATTGAAAATAAGCGAGGTAATTAAAAAAAAACAAATTCACCCTTAAAATCACGATGGCGGCTGACGCTACAAGGATGGAGTCCCCCCCTACGATTAGAGAAAGAAAATTGTGGTATTGATTTAATGCAATTTCAGTGATTATTTTTGTATATAGCGGATGTAGTACTAACCTTCCCCAGACTCGTCCCATACAAGATTTTTGGGCTCTTTTGTCTTGAAAAGTTTACGATGAAGGATGGGAAGCCCAAAATGAGGAGGAACTTGGACGCAGAATAAATAGACTTAAATGCTAGGTGTCCGCAGAAAATTACTCGTGGAAGACCGTGGCCCCTATATTTAAATTAAGTACATAATTTTGTTGTTTATCAAACAGTTAATTAGGTACTATGTATTACAAACTTTAGGTAAATGGATTTCTATAAAAATGTTGAAATTTGTGCTAAAACTTATGGGACATATGTTATTAAACTTTTTTCTATGAAATGAAGCAGGGAGAAATGAATTTAATCGTTCTTAAATTTAATGGAGACTTTAACAAATTTCGACATCTACATCTATATAATATTTTGCATGGTTTTTAAATTAATAATGCAATATATTACCAACGTTTGAACTAAGCACAAAAAATATTATAGAAAATTATTACATTGAATATGTTGAAAATGTGTTTTCTTTTTATAAAAAAAAATATTAATAACTAAGCCTATAAATAAATTACTCCTGAAAAAGTATGATTAGGATTTCGCACGATTGTTTCGCTCGAAATAATTCATTAAGATGCCAAGAGTGTCACTGCCTTCAGTTCTATTATTAACAATAACTGTTAGAAGTATAATTAACATTATTAACAGCAATTAAAAGTATTTATCCATGCTTCTTAAAAGCAAATAGCTTTGCACTAATTACATTAGATACATCAATGATTCTTCAGTGGAACGGTAAGGATATTTGCCTTAGTCCCAGGTGCCAGCAGGTTCGATTCCTGGCTGAGGAGCTGGAATTATTTCGGAAATATAGAGCCATCTCCAGTACTAGTTTATTTTAGGGATTGTATACTGTTCTGGTTATTTCATTTTAAATGATATGCAGATTTAGTAGGCGTTATCACAGGCAAAACTAATGTCAATTTTTGTTTGTTTGTACGAAAAGCTTGTAAATTCACTAAATAAAAAGTACTGAAAAAAATTGAGATTAGTTTTGCCTGTAATTTAATTTACTAAATATTCATATGATTTTTTTTAGCATTATTTATTTAACATCGGTCTATTTCCGCTACGAAGGCCAATCACCGACGCCAGGAGACGAGCTATCTCCTACCTAGAAATGTTGCTGAACCTTTTCTTTGGCGAAGAGTAAGGATCTTTTACTTGTTTAACATCTGATAAATATTTGACTGTGTACTTTATTTATATCCCCTACGAAGGCTGGTCTATTCACTACACAATCCTCACCTAAGCTTGCATAGCTTCTGCGTTTTAAGCTGATATACATGCCGCTAGAATACTTGGGCAAGATTGCTGTGTTCCGCTGGTCTGGTTGTACCCATCCAACACAGAAAACCTCTCTGTGCCATCCAACTACTAGCCGCAGTACCAGTTGGTTTACTTTCCTTATCGTTCTACACGATGTAAAGTCGGTGCTAAGTTCACCTCGCATATGATTTAAAATGAAATGTTTCGTTTTTTGTTATCATGAATAAAACAAGTTTAAGGCGGTATTTTCATGGCCAACATAAATCTATAAACCGCTCTTAAACTTTTTCTATTCACGAAAACCAAAAACTATAATGTAAGAACATTATTACGTTGGTACATATTTCATGTGCAAAAATGACACAATCATACCTTGTTAATTTGATGATGCTAAAACTTAGTGGGATATATATAATACAACACCTAAGGCATTAAAACTATTCATTTATCACGGCACTATAATAAAACTTAATACCTAATTAAGAGTTGTTCTAAACGTTCAGTTCAGATGTATAACTTTGTCGTTTTTTGTAAAAAAATTCAAGAATATGATATTTCAATGTTCACAGATGTAATAGGGGCATATTTATAGTACGTAAAATGTTTTAAAGATGGCACGTATATGCTAAGTAATGAAGCGCCTAATTCTTTTCTTGTAAAAAGATCATCCGCAACACGAGAGAGACAGAGTGATAAACCCTGGAAAATAAACGGTGGACGTAGACAGGCCAGGGACTACAAAGTGATTCATGTAATGCCAAAATCGCAAAATCAGCGAAACTTGCACATGGGTTGCTGAACCACCGACGATATGGCCATTTTCTACCCCATGAAGATGATTATTTTTACGTAAGTCGCTCAATTCATTAAAGGCCAAATAGGGAACTTGCCTATAATTTTAAAAATAAAAATAATACTAAAAAACATAGCGTAACGTTGTAATAAAACGTGTACTTCACAAACAAATTTTTCTAATTCCACGCGATCAGTATAAAGGATCTAAACAGCGATAAAATTGAAGTGGCCCGAAACGAGCTACTATTGACTGTGACGTCACACCATACCATATTCGGTAGTCGTCGCGCCGGGAAGCAATACAATCAGATGTTTACCTGTGTTAAGACTGTGGTTGATTTGTTAGTGACTGTTCTGATATAAATATATAATTGTGTTTTATAGTACCGCTTATTGTAGTTGTACAGATATTTTAAATTGACTGATCAAGGTTTTTCAAAGGGCCAATCTGATAATTTGCCTAAAGTGGATATGTTTATGGTGGCATCACTTGATCACGGAATAAAAAGAAACAACTACAAAATGCTTAGTCGCAACTAAGCATTTTTAGCAGACTTAGTCTTATGTTTGAAAGAATTTAGGGTAATTCTTTACAACAGCCACTTCTATATTTTTCGTGTTTTTTTTGTACACACGCGTAAAGTGTCTCTATAGAAGACATTTGCTGCAAAGGAAATGTTGCGCAAATGTATAATTACCTATCGTAGGTATTTTCGTACTATGTTTTGGGGCAAGGGAAATAAGTGATTGTGTCGTATTATCATTCGCATAATAGATAAATGTAAGATTTGATTATAATAAATTAAAGGACAAGGGAAAGGTATTTGCAATATACTATATATACTAGAGGTAAACATTTTATTCTTCGCAGACAGTAGTGTTATTGAACTTTTATATAATTGTTGCACATTCTGTAGGATACTCTTCGCAGTTTTTTGAAAAGAATCTTGTGTTTGTCTTATAAACTTCATTCTTACAATGCCTAATGTATTGACTACATATTTAATTTTCTCTCCCGATGGTGCCGACTGTATTGGCAAAACGCGTGGCAGTATATTTTATAGTATAAACTAAGATTCATTCTTACAATACCTAATATATTGATCACATATTTAATTTTCAATTTTTTTTTCATCTCCCGATGATGCCGACTGCGTAGGCGAAATTTGTGGTAGTATATTTTACAGCATTTTGGTGTCTTTAGAAAATTACTTCAATTTTAGTAGCACATTGAAAATTGCAACCCTCTGTAGATTCATATTTTTAAATAAAATGTCCTATAACTTTTTTATTTACTATTTGATTTTTTTCAAAAACAATGGATTTCTTCCTCTAGCTAACACTAACTTATATCCCAAATTTCAATTCGAACGGACTTTTTTTCTTTAGTTATCGTGCTTACAAGAAACGTGACGGACAGACAGACGGACGGACAGATGAAAATTTTGAAAGTTGTTCAGAATTCGATGACGAACGAAATGATTTTTTCTCTGCGAGCGATATTAACGATTTTAGAAATGTCCCGATCAAATGCAATATACTCTTCGTAATCGTATTTGCGAAGAGTATAATAATAAATAGCTGTTTACTTTCGCACCAGGAAATTACCTTTACTTAGTATCACTAAATTACATTCTATCTACTAATCTAATTTTCTAACATTGCATACACATTCTTTCTTTAATCCTACCCTAATTAAAATTCAATAATTCGGAATTCGGAATATTTTATTGCCCGCCTGCGAAAAACTAGTAGATAGACATATAGTATTTAATAATGTACTTACATTAAAATGATCTTCACACACATATAGAGACCTATTGCTCTGTGAAATGTCTTTTTCATTTCTTCTACACGCTTTTAGCCATTTTGATCGACGAATCTTATCTTCTGGCAACATTATAAATATTTTATCTGGCACTTTTACTGTAGTATTCTTACACAACGGTACAATGCAATATTTAAAATAAGGAGTTTTTGTTTCCATTTTAAGTACCTATACACGCGATGCTGGTATTTTTTACGGCTGAAATCAAGCAGTCGAGTGCTGGGATCTCCGTCGTGGTATGGTGTGATGTCACGACTACTCCCGCGCTTTTGAACCTGTTTGAAACGGTTCACTCGCGCGCGAAACTTTAATAATTTATAACAAATTTATTATTGGGAATTAAGGCGTCATATTTTGCATATCTTATTTTTTAGTATTGTAGAACATTTTTATGAAGTAAAAAAAATGTGCAAGTTCCCTATTGTGAACGCGAATGACTCGTAATTTTTCTGCCATAAATGTATGTATTATTATTAAACATTGGGTATTGTATATATTTTTTAAATCTCCACGAGACGATGTAAGTAGTTTATTTAAACTTAACATAATTTCTTTATCCACCATGAAATATCAAACATGGGAGCGTTCTAAAATGTACATATTACGAATTTTTTGCTGGTAAAAAGAAGGCCGGCAAAATTAACAACTTTCATCTTGAAGACCTTGTAGAGTAAATGATTTATTGCACTTTCGAATAGGTCAAATTTAAATACGAAGTGTACACTATAAAAACATTACTTGATTATATTTTCTTATTAGAAATGATCTTCACTGAAAGTTAATGGTAAATGGGTTTTAGTTGATTCGATAAACTGGCATATACATATCTGCCGAACTTGACATTCAAATTCATTAAAAATCAAACTGAAATTATGGAAAATCAAGAAGAATACATTTTTTTATTTAAAATGACTTCTAGCTCACTCGTTTTCAGTATATACCTATAAAATAAAATATAAAAAACCAGCTGTATGAGTGACATATTTGACTTCTGCAAAGAAAGTAAAATCATATGGAAGGGAGAAAATTTTTCTTTTAATTTGGTGTCCTTCAGAAAATTCATTTTACATCCAGTTTCATTAGTATGTTCACACTCTGGAGCAAATCATAAATCCATAGTTTAAAATAAACACAAAGACGTCTTTTTTAAATCGATAATACAACACCTGAACTTGAATATACGAAAGTTAGGTTATAAAACGTGACACAAACGAGTTGAAAGGATGATGAAATTAGCAGCTATTAACTTCTGACCACTTCTGTTGGATATTTTATCCGTTTTAATATTAATTAATTATATTATTAATAAAAGTTTCTGTAATGCATTATAATTGCATATATTTTCACATGCTTTATGCATGGTAAATGGTAACTGAAAGTTCTTAAATATTTTTTACAAGGGTAAAATAAAATTTTACGCTGTGTTCAATCCGCGAAAATATCACCTTTATAGACATTTGCATTAAGGGTCACGTTCCAGTGTGATGTAAAGGCAACTGGTGTGTCATGACAGTAGTACGTAGGTTGCATAATTATGTGACGTAACACCTTCGACCATAACTGTTTTGTGGTCGAAGCGTAACACTAAAAGAGTCTGTTGTATTGATTGAGAGCAAAATTCTACCTAGCGCCATCTAATGGTAGGTAATGTAGTTAATATACAAAGTAATGAAATATGCTAGAAATAATCTGGAATAAGAACCTAAATATTGAAATGAGGGCTACCGCGCTTGAATTCACCACGAGATGCGCTAGTGTGGGGGTAAGGTATATGTCACTGAACGTTCATGTTTACTATGGCTTTTTAACGTGAGTTTTTAATAATTTTTATAAAAATTAGCTGAAAAACATTTAACACAATGATGGCAGAAGGGGAAAGTAGTAATTTACTTGCTCAGTAAGGAAATTATTGTTCCTATCAGAGGTGTCTTATGTCATTAAACTTAGGTTATATTAAGCATAAGCATGACGAAAACAACGAATGTGCATGGTTATTACTTACGATTTTCTGTAGTAGACTCCTTTGGTAACGCATAATCATCAGGATTAAAATGTTTCTTACAAACACACGAAGGTTTCGAAGGAGTAAAGTTATTCCTGCGAATCGCTACCAACCACTGTTTTAGGCGAGTTTTATCTCTCGGAAGCATATGTCCGCCTTTTGTTTCCGAACAAAATGGAACTGCACAACACTGAGGCATAATTAATAAGTTTTTTTATTTACTGGTGTACGAAATATTTATAATAAAATCCTATAAACTTTTTCCGCGCCTAACAATAACTTTTGACAGGACCTTACTTGCCAGTGACGCCAACTGGTGAGCCTAAAAACGTTGGCCCTCATTAGGTTAAAACTATTATCATTAACTATAACCATAGGTGGCACCTACAATATGTGTTGATGAGAGTTGGCATGGAGCGACCAAACCCACTAAAATCACAAATTAATGCAATATACTATATTATAGAAAGAGTAAAATGGATAAAAATATGTTATTATAATAATACCGAAAAGGTTAGTGAAGACTCAAATTGTAATTGGGAATTAATTGAAACTGTTATTGTTTTTAGAATCTCGAAGAATTTCAAAACTTTCGAGGTTATTGAAAACCAAATCTTTGTTGGCAAAATGTAGGATTTTAATGTTGTTGTCAAAATTATGATTGTTATCCAATGTTTGATAAAATGTGAAAATCCTGAAGATGTGTAAACATTGAACATGCTCTTTTAACCGTGTTTTAAAATTCCTGTATGTATGACCTACAGGTAGCATTACAAGTATTACATGTAAGCTAATAAACTCCACTTATTTTAAGAGTCTATCCTATATTTGTTGTGAACAAAAAGTTTATCTATTCAGCTAGATAATTTGAATGAAATCTGTTAATGATTCTTGAAACAATTAGCTATTTTATACCAAACTGGACCTACGAAAGTTAATGAACGTTAGGTAGAATTTTGCTTTTAATCAATACAATTGAGTTTTTGATTTTGAATTAGTAAGTTGCTAGTAGCTGCTGAATTTACATGTGAATTTAAAATTAAGTTAAAAGAATTTTATCAAACACAGTTTATTAAAAATTTTTGACGATATTTTTTACAATCATATTTTATTTGACAATCCTTGTTTGCTCTCAATGAGTAAATGTCAGTATGACATGGATTACTTTATTGATTTAATTTTTAATTTCCAATTTTTAACGCTTTCTTAACTCTCTTCTTCTTTAATTTTTATATACAAATATTTTATTACCTACCTTTTAAGTGTTTTGTTTAACATAAAGTTTACTGTAATCTACATTTTTATATGAATTTGTTTTTTACCAGTATTTTTTATGAAATTAGTTTTAATCAATATATAATTTTAAAAATATTTTATGTACTGCCAAGTTATTAGGTGTTAAATAAGTAATTCCACTGTACAAAAAACAAATGTCACTTAACATGTTTTACGATCGAACGCCTATAACCACTACAAAATATTAAAATAATCTGATAATAAACATTTCTTATATAGAATTTTACTTAACAGGAATAATCAGGAGTATAAAAAAGTAATAACATATTAGTTTCTATTTCTGTTGATAGACACTATTGGTCATAATGATACATAAACAAGTTGATAATAAGGAAGTTTCAATTTATTTTGCGGACCACGTAATGTACATAAATTAAAAATGACATGTCCTTTGAAAGTTTAGTATGGTTATATATACATTCCATATTAGTATGTAAAACACGAACACAAAACAGAATTCTTAAATGTATAGAAAATTGTGTTTCAGCAACATAAGGAGGGTTCAGAAGCTAAACCAGTGCAAGTCACTATTTTATTGAAACTGTCTTATGACTTGCAAAAACCCTTTCAATGTCCAAACTTTCAGTTGACAAAGTCAAGTCACCACTTTAGAATTCCATCAATAGGTGGCAGCATGTATATTGTCGGCAGAATTATTTAGGAAGATTCTCGGAGCACAGTTAACGTAAGTCATTCATAAAATTTGTGACTGTAGCACGTTTCTTTAGTTCTTTTTTTCATATAATGAATGAAGTAAGTGAAGAACCGTTATTGTCACAGTCAGATCACGATCCTTTTGGACATAAGGTCAACTGGTTGAACATAAAGTGGCAAAGGTACTGCAAAAATAAACCGAATTGTATCTTTTATAAAGAAAATTTACAAGATGATTTTCAGTTTCATGAAATTGATATTTCAAAACCTGCATCAAAAGGAAGATCTCAAAATTTGTTTAATATTATCTAGGATCCTCTTTATATAAAACGTAGACCCGTCAAGGAAATGAAAAAATATCTGATGTGGCCAGCACATAACTTTCTTATATCAGTATGTATCATCCTGATCTAAATAAATCATTCTATTTAATTCTTCACTTACCTTAATTAAATTTTAATGGCATATCTTGAAATGTTTCATTAAAAATTTTAAATAATTAATTATTAGCGTCATTCAATACTGTCACTAATAATTCATGTCATATATTTTAATAATTTTTACTTTCTTATACCTAGTATAAGGAAGTATAGTAATCGTGATTTTTTTTCGACCTCGATATTTTGATTGATATATACGTTTTGAACCCTCCTGAATCTATTGTGACTATTTTCCGAAAGATGTCTGTCGGTGCAAGTGTGCGTGTGTGCGTGCGTGCGTGCGTGTGTGTGTGTGTGTATGTGTGTATCAGAGATAACTCAAAAAATATTCATGGGAGACTTTCCAAATTTGATAGATAAGAATGTCAAACACAGGTGACACATTAAATTTGGTGAATGTGGTACCACCAGAAGAGACATAATGAATGAAAGAAGAAAAAAGGTACAATTTCGGGAAAAAAAATTAAAACACTTTATTGCATTTCCGGGCGAATCTCGACGAATTATAATGAAAAAAACATAACTTTATAGAAAAAAATTTGTCTGCATGTTTGTAGTATCGCGATAGCAGCCACAGTTTTTGAGATAAAGCTTTCAAATTTGATACACATGTTCTAAAGGCCAAAGACAATGATACATTCGATGATGAGCAAAATTCGCCAGCTGTATTTGCCTAAAATATATTTTCCAATTACTTAAATAAAGCTGATGTAAACAAACAATTTTTACACACTTGACCTCATTAAATTGGGTTAGGATAAATTTAACAGTTTGACATTTGAAATGTCTAATTTAGTTACAAAAATGTCAATGTCAATAAGAAGAAATTATTAAATTATATGACATGAATTATTATTGACCGTATCGAATGACGCTAATAATTAATTAATTAAAAATTTTAATGAAATATTTCAAGGTACGCTATTAAAATTTAATTGAGGTAAGTGAAGAATTAAATAGAATGATTTTTTTACATCAGAATGATATATACAGGTATAAGAAAGTTATGTGCTGGCCACATCAGATATTTTATTATCGACATTGACATTTTTGTAACTAAATTAGATCATTCAAATGTCAAACTGTTAAATTTATCCTAACCCCATTTTATGAGGCCAAACGTGTAAAATATTTCAGTTTACATCAGCTTTATTTAAGTACTTGGAAAATATATTGTATTCGCTTGATATAGTAGACATTTATAATCCATAGTAGACATGATTTATAATCTTTCATCAAGAATATATTATTTTGTAAAGTCAAATACAAAAAAGTTTGGGTACCGTGGACCCCCTTTCAGCTGGCCAATTTTGCTCATCACCGAATTTTCATTGTCTTTGGCCTTTAGAACAAGTGTACAAAATTTGAAAGCTTTATCTGAAAAACTGTGGCTGATATCGCGATACTACAGACATGCGGACAGACTTTTTTTCATAGAGTTATGGTTTTACATTATAATTCATCGAGATTCGTCCAGAAATGCAATAAAGATTTTTAAATTTTTTTCCCGAAAATACACACGCACACATTCACACGCACACACGCACGCACGCACGCACGCATGCACCGACAGACATCATTCGGAAAATAGTCAGAATGGCTTCAGGAGGGTTCAAAACGTATATATCAATCAAAATCTCGAGGTCGAAAAAAAATTACGATTACTATAATTCCTTATATTAGGTATAAGACAGTAAAAAGCACATGTTTGATTTGATAAAATATATTCCACTACACTACTATCCATATTACAAATGTTTGCTTACAAAAAATCCTCACTTTCGCCAGAAATATCGCCTTGGTTTCATTGTGTGAAGAGTTAGACATACAAAATTTGGATGTCATAACTTAAATAACTGTCTCTCTTTTTAACTTTTTGCATGTACTTACACATTTGTAAATACACTGTCAGAAATTACAACTTATTTTATTACTACTATATCGCGCATTTCTCGGAATATAGTATTATGATTAAATTCTGTCTCTGCGATGTATAAACTTTCGTCTGTTGGCATAGTATAGGGTACAGATAATGTAAATTTGGTGCTTTTCAAAATTTTACGAGAAGGAAGGAAATGCCTCCTATTGTGACGGCACGTATCGCTTGTTGTATTAAGTGCTGATGTATCCCAAATAACGCATTTGGTGGTGAATATGGAATTCGCCATGAAGACCGTACTTATGATTCACTGCAAAGATATAAGAAATATAAAAAATCGTCATACAATCTCCGACAAAGATGTCCCCATCGGTGATTTTATGGCGTTTTTTATATTTCTCGTATCTCTGTAATGAACTATACTTAATTCAGTGGGGTAGGCTGTGAATTAACAAGAAATAAAATGAAAAACTGCTAAATTTCATTATTTTATTGTTAAGCAGAACCCTGAAATATATTGTAGGAATAATAATTTAGAAAAATGATTTGTTGTATACTACCTACTCACCAATAACGAATGAACCACCTATTTGGGAGGTATAATGAAACAAATAGACCTTTCTTTTTCTGTTACCAATATCTAATTGTGACAAAAACCAAAGTATTTGTAGACTTATTTAAATAAATGTCACAAAGAAACAAAGGAAGCGTGAAAGTAATGAGAAGAAAAGACACATGGCTACAATGTTGACAGGATATTTATTGTTTATAATCATAAAGCGCGTAAAGTAAGAAGTTTGAGAATGCATTGATATGCAAATAAAGAAAATGGCAAGGGATTAAAAATTATGGTAAAAAGAGTATTGCTGTGCTGTAAAGGAAATGATGTCATTCGTTAGTTGTTGTTTCTATTATACAGGGAGTCGAAAGCATTTTTCGTTTTTATCTCGGTTTTACATATTCTCTACTTACATTCTCGCTGGCACCCTATAGTTACTAATAGGATGATCAGGATTAAATAAAATTTTTTGTAAAATTCGTTGGGATGGGATATGTAACCAGTGTACTAGTCTACGATTCTAGCTTAGCACTTCAGTTTAGTTGCGCAGTGATCTAAACCCCGCCCTTTCACTGTAAAGCGGTTTGGTTCGTCTCTGTAGCGATGTTTCTTGTCTCTCTGTGCCGCCACGTGCCAAGCTAGAATCGTAGAGTTGTGTTTTATTGATTGAAAAAAATTCCTGGGCTACGCACTCTATATTAACTACTATTTACTAAATAATACAAATCTTAATATTATAAGACTCACCTATTGTTCTATTACTAGTAATTGGACTAAGGGGATAGAAGTCTCCATGTAGTGGACAATGGAAACCGATTGTTTGTTCTCTCCTTCGCGCCCTTCTTGTTAAAACGCAGAGGACACATCCCGCCACCAGCATGAAAAAACCAACAACAATACAAGCTGGACCTAATATTCGAGAGTTACCCGTAAAGGCTATCCTCGCTTCATAATGATCTGGCTCCTCATCTTCTCCGGGGCCTCTATAGGATGCGGCTTAAAAAGAAATTAATTTATTAGAGGAATATTGAAAATTAAAAAAAAATTATCATTTTAAATGAGTGAATAGAAGTAAATCTTATGCAGTAAGTCAGTCATAATTATCGTTTTTTCTATATAACAAACCAGAATGAAATTCATAAAATTACTTGCCAATGTATAATAGGAGAAATCGCTTTAGTGACGGGACGTGCGGAGTAAGACGCGACATGAAGGCGGGATATGTCTAACACATGAGATCTTCCGTCTTTTACACCGCTTACAATAAAGCGAGAAAGATGGTTATTGTTTTTGTTGGCACGCAACCGAGACGGAGTATCACTTACATTCTGTGATACTTCAGGTCCGCACTTAGTTTTGTTATCGATTTGTTTAGCAAAGCGTTGTTGGAGAAAGTGTAATATGTGGATTCGTGGTCGAGTGTTAAGGACACGTGCCTCTCGACCTGGAGTCCCGGGTTCGATCCCCGGTCAAGGAGCTAGGATTTTTTCTAAACCGAAAATTAACCCTACCATACTCGGACATTGAGTGCGTGCCCATTGCTCTAAAAGTGTAGCCTTCTCCCATACAAGGTACCATGAGGTACCTTCAGGGACACAGGGGGTTGTATTACCTATGGTGTTTAATTTAATTCAAATTAATAAGTGATAATTATTTTATATCTGTTTATTTGCTGGTGTGTTTGTGAAAATAATTTCGTATTTAATGTAAAAATGTTTCGACCGTGGGAGACCTCTACGTCTACAATCTATATCTTATTGTGTTTGTGAAAATGAAAGTGATAGTGATTACAGTGATAAAGAAAATCAAAGTTCATCAGTGTTTTCGGCTATATTTGAACGAGCAAGCGAAACAAATTTGCTTTAATGTTTACAATAATCTTTTGAAGCGATGAGCTAATGACCCTGTATGATTTAGATGTACCAGATGAAACAGCATCTCTGACTAACGTTCTCCGTATCACAATACACAACTGGTGAAAGAAGGTGCCCTTTAAAGAAAACAACGATCCGACGCCGGTCAAACGAAAACTAACCCATCGTTAGCAAAACTTTTAAGAACTTTAGTTTACGACGCGTATTAAAAAAGTGAAATCCCAACTATTGACGTAGTAGACAGAAAACTAAAAGAAATGGAATATCATTTAAAATATACCAAAAGAACTTTAGGAACTTGAATGAGAAAAAATTGGATTTAAATATCAAACTATTAATAAACGCATGGCGATTATGGAAAGCAGACGAATAGTGGATTGGCGAGATCATATCTAGAAGAGATAAAATAACTCAGAAGGGAAAATAAACCAATTTATTATCTAGATGAGACTATTAAGGAAAGCCAGACAAAATTCGAAGATATTTCCGTTGAAACAGCTCTAAAAAATATTGCGAGGACCTATAAATCATTACATGAAAGCATAAAAAAATTAAAAAACAGTGCGTTGTTGTTAGGGGAGTCACTGCAAATAGTGGGCGAAGTAAATCTACTGCTATATGCTATAGGTGACGCAACAAATGAGCGCGTTAAAGAAAAGTTGGCAAGTGTGTTAAATAAAGACACCGGTTTTACCAAATTAAGACAAATATGTGATGGTGCAGCCCCAGATCCGTTAAGTGCGTTCAAAGACTATTTTACGTATGCGTGTATTACATCAGTAGATGTCGAACGGTCGTTTTCAAAATATAAGAATATATTTTCACCAAAGCGAACATCACTCATAGAGACAACCATAGAAACATACCTGATGCTGCAAAATGGCTACACATCTTCTCCAGTTTGTGATAAACAAGCTAGTTAAGAGGGTAAGGTTTACATACAATTGTAACAGTTTATTGTTTCTCGTATTAGTTAATATCGTGTACGCCACTGTCCCACGGAACATTTTTGACAGCCCTATTTATTTCTAATGAAATTTGTAAGAAAACCTTCTTCCTCAAAATTATACAACAGAATTATATTATTAGTTTTCTCCTACTTATAATATTAATATAATAGTCGGGAATCTGGCTTCTCAAAAGATGCTCCTAAAATGTCGAACTCGAAGATACAGTTTTGGAAAAATATGTACATTATCTGGAATGACCTTGCGCATCTAAATATAGAGAGCACCATTGTGTCCGTGATTGCAAAAAAGCGTGAACGCATTTTCCATTTTGAAATTTTTTTCATTACTCAATTGAGTAATTTTATGTTTACACTGCATTTACAAGTTTATTTTTTTAATATTTCTAAATGATCTAAAAACCAGTGAAAAGCTTATTCTTTCCAGAGGCAGGTGTACCAAATTAACCTCGAAATTATTGCTAATAAATACTACAGAAATTGTTGAAACAAATCGTACCCAAAAAGTGCTGCATTATTCTTCAAGTCACAACCAAAATTAATTGGATTGTGAATTTCTGGATTTATCGCAGTAACACTTTTTCAAAGAATTATTTGGTACGCAGCTCTCAAAATGTGTATATCAGACATACAAATGTGAAACGCGTAAAATATAATAATTTATCGCTGTCTAGATAAGTAACATGTAAATAAAAATGTAATTAAATGTCACAAGTATACAATAAAAGAATACATAATATATAATATACATACCTACATATTTGAAAATACCTTCGACATACGCAAATGAATCCCGTTAAAAATCCAAGAAAATAAGGTGAGAAGTTGACGATAATTAGATAGTGGTTGATCAGAATTAAAAACTGAATATAATGATCCAAAGTTTCAGTTTCGACCGACAGGACAAGCATGCAAAAAAATTAAAAAACATTTTAAAAAAGGTGCGCCGCGACCCCTCGCCCAAAACGCAGAGAGAACAGATACGTCAACAAGTTGTAGAGGACAAAATTCTCAAAAAAAAAAGTCCAGGACGGTATATACTTATCTTTTATAGTTTAGCCGTGAGTCGCGCTCAAAATTGTGTAATCAAAACCAGTGGCGCGCGAGAGCGGCTATATTAATAATAAACCAACAAGTAAAAATACCCAATTACTGTCCAGCTGACGAAAGAAGGCCTGCGCGTCATCAAGAGTATTGCCAATAAGTCGAATGATTTCTGCGAAACCATATACTAGGAATATAATATCTCTCCAAATGAGCAGGTGCGGATGCAAACGATCCCAAAATTTGCCATGCACTAATTCATTTATTTCATTTACGCTTAATTGCGAATGGAATGCAGAAATCACATTTTTTCCCGGGTCTTCTTTTCCTGACCAGACAGTACAAGAAAACACAAAAGTATAAATCAATGTAAATTACAATAATATAAAAACAAAAAGAAAAATAGAAAATGAAATAGATACAAAAAATAAAATAGAATATTGTAACATATGTGTATGGTATACTTATATTTCAATTATACTTTTTAAACTATCGTAATTAATGTCACATGGGCTAGAAATAGAGTTAAATAAATTACAAATCTTATATACTGGTGACTTGTGAATAAGATTAGTGCGACCAAAAGGGCAATAGAAATAGTTACTGTCACGAAAATGCAACCCAGGGACTAGAAAATGAAGCTTATTAATAAGGGATGGACAATCAATATTATTATGCATTAAATTACACAAGAAGGAAATAGCAATATAGTTTCTATTAATGAAATTATGTTAAACATTTCTTTTAAAAACAAATTAAGTTCCTCTTCTTGATAAAAGTTAAAATATAGAGTGGAATGAAAAATAATATTAACTGAAAATTTTTTGTTAATTATTATTTACTAACTTTTTACAAATCTTATCACAGATAAGTATAACATATATCTTTTTAAACAATTATTTTCCCAGCTATTTGCCAAAACGCTGAAACTTGGATTACAAAAAAGATAATATGCACATTATGTTCAGTACTACTGACTCAATAACATTATTGAGTCAGTAGTACTGAACATAATGTGCATATTATCTTTTTTTGTAATCCAAGTTTCAGCGTTTTGGCAAATAGCCGGGAAAATAATTGTTTAAAAAGATATATGTTATACTTATCTGTGATAAGATTTGTAAAAGTTAGTAAATAATAATTAACAAAAAATTTTCAGTTAATATTATTTTTCATTCCACTCTATATTTTAACTTTTATCAAGAAGAGGAACTTAATTTGTTTTTAAATTATTTCATTGGCTCTAATAAGGGGTATTTCCACTATATAATTTCAATTATTCTGTTCTCTGAGGCCAATAATGTTTATTACATTGGGGTTTACAAGTTTCCTTACTTTGGATTCTTTAAATGTGCCGACTACCCTGACGAGCTAAAGGCAAGCAGAAACACGTGTCGGTAGATATTTTAAAGTTTTTTAAAGTGAGTGTCAACTGGTGAGTACCTTGTGTTTTATTTATTTTTGGTTTTATTAGACAGAATAGTTGAAATTAAAAATAACATTATTGAGTCAGTAGTACTGAACATAATGTGCATATTATCTTTTTTGTAATCCAAGTTTCAGCGTTTTGACAAATAGCCGGGAAAATAATTGTTTAAAAAGATATATGTTATACTTATCTGTGATAAGATTTGTAAAAGTTAGTAAATAATAATTAACAAAAAATTTTCAGTTAATATTATTTTTCATTCCACTTTAAACATTTCTAATAATATTCTATTGTCTGTACTTCGTTGGGAATAAAAACCATTATTTTTAAAAAATATAAACTTAAAAAAAAAGAATCTTAAGGATCTACTCCACTTAAACAATCTTAGTCAGGATATACTAAAAGAATATCTTCAACTCACTAAACTTTGTATGAAACAAAATTGCTTTCGATTCCACGATAATTTCTTCATGAAGGAACAGCAATGGGTAACTCTAAACCATAAAAATGTATGTGCAAAATTAGGCTCTTTTAATAACTGATAAATCTGATCTCTTGATATTTTATTGTAAAACCTATAGTTTCGCCGTAAAAAAAATCATGAATGACCATTTTTATCAATCCCTTGCATGAAATGTGGATTAGAAGTCTTGGTAACAAAGAATATTTATTATATATACTTCGTTCGGATTTTTTTCCATTATAATGTACAACTTCTTTTAAATAAACAATTGCTATAAACAATTTGATAAAAATCGTAACATTTGCAAAAAATCCTTGTTTTCCTGAAACCGAAACTTATATGAAAAGACTAAAAAAAGTTTTCTTTAATTTAACATTCAAAAAATATATATTATTAATGAGTGTCAAGAAATCTAAATGTCACTTTTGTCATTTCTGTGACTAATTGTAAGTAAAATTCAAAGTTATTATTAGAAAGCATATTTTTATATATTTACAAGAATAAAAAAAGTATTAATAAAAACACGAATTTTCTGAATTTCAGTTTTTCACGATTTCCTTGAAAACAGCTTCAGATAGATGATATTTTTTATGGATTAAAGTGTCATATTTAAGCCCTCGCCGTCAGGATTATCAACATAAATTTTCTATTGATGAGAATAAAAAATGACAGCAAATAATTCATCCAAAATACCATATTATGGATTTAATATATAAAATTACAGGCAACACTGATGCGTATTTTTTTTATTAATAAGAAATAGATATATTTTATTTGATAACGTTTTATGAAATTAAATAATCGTATTTCCCATTAATAAAAATACTCATCAGTATTGGTTGTAATTTTATATATTAGATCGATATGGTATTTAGGATGAATCATTTGTTTTCGTTTTTTAATATTACTAACAGAAAGATGTTAACAGCGATTTAGATTTAAATTGGATACTTGGTGAAAACGCACTCTTAAACTAGACCTCTGTCTATTCAGACAACTGAGATACCAATGGTGAGCCTCGAATTTGGAATACTCTGTATACACGTATTTTTCCCGTGTACGAATTTATATTTAAAAAAATTTTACAATACCAAGGAGATATTTTAATTTTTCTATTAAGAGGAGGAAAGTATGTGTTGATAAATATAACGAATAAATAACAAATTAGGACTTTCTCTTAAAATTATTTAAGATGAAAGTATAGACGAGAAAGTTTTAAATATAAAAATCTATCTATTAATTGAAACAAGTCTGAAAGTTAAACGTTTTGTTTTATATACGAGTAAATAATAATATGAATATATAACTTAAAATAATAATTTGAACTTAAAATTTTGCGTTTGACAAAAGTCATCGTGCTTATAAGAAGTAACGGTCGACACACTTATTACGCAAAGACAGACATACACACAGGAGAAAACGTTTTCTATACTTAAATGCAGTCTGTTTTGAAAAGGATTTCTGTGAAAAAAATGTTTAGAGAGTTTAATAAATTGTTTGGTTCAGTTATATTATTTGATATCATACGTATATCGAAATCGCCAAAAAAAACATGATCCAGTGTACAATACCGTCCATTATTTCTCAAGATTGATTACAAACTTGCATGTATTCTTTTGAGAATACGTTTAGTTGTCCAGTGATAGCTGATGTTTTTATTCAGCCTAAAATAAAGTTACTATTTTTTAAATTTTGGAAGAAAACCATGGCGTTTTTTTTAATGTTTTGGTTCATGATTTGTGCGATCTGTTTTGCAGGGTAGTATGAAGACTATTTCTTTTTCAGATGCATCATTGACCACTTTGAGGCTATCGACAGCATGTCTGGCGTTCTTATCGTTATCAGTATTATACAAAGTGCTTGGATGCATTTCCAGAAAGTTAAATTCTATGTTTGTAAATTGTAAATCTGTTTTAAATTGTCTGTCACATAATCATGAATTTCACTCGTCACATAATCTTAGTTCAATCAAATTTATTCTTGGAGGAGGATCTTCAAAACATTCATTTTTAGGGGTATAATATCGTTATTTATCATTGACCGAATAAAATTTCAACAAATTTTCTGCAGCGTTTTTAAAAAGATTTATCCTTCTACAAAAAAAAATTATATCGATTTATCTGTTCCTGAGATGAAAATGATTTCATTAAATGTTTAAAATGTCCCTACGTAGATAGAAAATTGTGTAGTTTTTAAGTAGAAACAAAAAATATTTTAAAATTTTTTAGAGAGGTTCTTCTGAGGTGAAAAAACTGCATAAGAAATCAGTTGTTTTCCTGCTGTAGTTTAAAATTTGGAACCCAGAGTTTGTTAGCATTCGTTTGTCAGTGTTAATAAAACGAAAAACAGTTTTTCAAAAATGGTTTATACTCTGACAGAGAACAGAAATTATCTTTATTTACGGAAATGAAAATCGTTGCGTTCGAAAAACGGCTCGAGTTTTTAACGAAAGATACTCTGACAAGAATGTAGCCCACCAGTGTAGTTTGAAAATTTTAAAAACTGATTCAGTGTGTAAAAAAAATCACAAACCAAGAGTATTCGATGAAGTAGCACACGTTGAAGTTCTTGGTCATTTCACTATACATCCATCATCTCTATTCCGAAAGTAGCTAAGTTAATCCACATTTCTGTTGGGTCTGTACATAAGGTGCTCAAAGGAAATAAGTTCTTTCCTTACAAAATGCAAAATCACTAACAGCTCGGTGAAGATGGTTATGGCAGAAATCAATTCTGTGAAGCAATGAGTAAAAAAAATCACAGATGATTCAAATTTGTTAAACAATATTTGTTTCAGCGATGATAGACCTTTTCCTTAAATGGGTTTGCCAACAAACATAATTGTAGGTACAGGAATAATGAAAATCTACGTGTTTCGGGAGGAGGAGACACAGTTTCCCGAGAAGATGTGTGGGCTGGTGTTCTAGGGAACGAAATAAACGGGCCTATTTTCTGAACAAAACTTGACTGGCTATATTTAGAATTCTTAGAGAATGAGAAAAACCCACTTATCATCCAGTCGCTAGAAAACCAGATCGATGAATAAGGAAACATAATGCTCGACGAACACAACTTGAATTTTTTCAACAAGACAAGGTTTCTCCTTATTATACTATTCCTGTGAGACAATAGTTGGAGGAAAACTTTTCTGGGAGATACATTGAAGGGAGAAGGGTTCAAGAATGGCTGGCAAGATCTCCCGATTTAAAGCTGTTTTTTCTCTGGAGTTATTTAAAAACTCATGTTTACAAAACTTTCTCAGAAGATATTCGTGACTCAGCTTGGATAACTTGAGAATATAGTCAGATATATTTCCCCAGAAACTTTTAGAAAAGCGGCGTGAATTCGAAAACGGGTTTTACTATTGTTTAGCAAACAATGGAGCACATTTTGAACATTTAATAAAATAATTTTCTACATAGGTAAGTAATAATATAATTTTAAAAAATCTGACATTTTATTTGCTACGTATTTATGCACTTCTAAACAATAATAATAAGAAAATAATTTAATCATGGAGATTGATTGATTTAGTATGGTATTTCACTTTTATGGAATGCAAAAAAACTCCAAGTCTGCCTTGAAATTTATGTGGAACGCAAAAATCCGTTTAGTCATTTGACAATTGACAATCTGAAGCAATTGGTGGACATTTTTATGTTGGTGACTTAGCTGGTTCTTGATTTCCGTGATTCAATTAATGAGTACCACATAAGCATCTTTTCAAACCTAATATGATAATTGATTACTATCTGAAACCGATAAACATTTAGGGTGAATAGTTTTCATTAAAATGCACTGTATGTGTATAATTATAGTTAACAAATAAAAATCTTAAAACATGTTTTGTTTATACATTTTCCAAAACACAAAACCGATGTTTAAAAGGCAAACAATTTTTGTCAAAGAAAATTATATTTGCCTTTTAAATACTGGTTTTGTTCAAACTGAAAAATCTGAATTTCATTTGGAAGTACGATTCAAAGAGCCCGCCAAATTTGCGATGCAATAACAGGTTGCCTGGAATATTCACAGCTGTTGCCATTTCTTCTTAGGAAATAACGATTCTAATATAGCTGTTCTGTGGTTGTTATATTTCTTCTCAATAGGTGTCACTTAGAACACTAAAATTACGTACCTAGTAAATTCGATTTATTTTATTGAAAGAATTCGCACTTTTTGTATAAATACATATTTTTTTATAAATAATTAAATAGTCAGAAGTAGCATTGGTTGTTCATACATATATATAGTTAGTTAGTTTAATCCGCTTTAGTATGAACGATAATCTGTTATTTGAAAATACTTTTTCAGTAATATACAGGGTGGGGCTATTGCTAGTGGGTCGGACCTCGATATCTCGAGTTCTACAATAGCTAGAAATTTTTTAAAAAATTGCAAGTAAAGTAGATAAAAAAGTCTATAACTGAAAATTATTTTCTAACATACAGGGCGAGCCAAGACGAAATTACGGGACCAAGTGCCTTTCTTTTTTAAATGGAATGCTATGTATATCAGTACATTTTTTGAAGCCTCTTTCTAGGCTCTATTCATTCCTATATTATTATTGGCTATCTCCCAACCACTTTGATGTAATGAATTTTTTTGTTGAAATAATGCCATCTGCAGATGGATATTAAAAAAAATCACCACAGTCACAATTATGGGTTTTAAGAAAAACTTATGTGAATACGAGTTACGAGACATCTAATTAATATTTTTGAATCATTTTCATTTCCTAAAAATGTACAGGGTGGCCAAAAATTAGTATTCAATTAAGAACTTTTTTAAATTGAATTTTCTCAATTTTTTTCAAATGGAACACCCTGTATATTTTTCAACGATGTGATGTAAAAATGGAAAACGAACATTTTTTGTAAGTACTTCCCTATGGCTAATTGCAACCATTTTCGTTTTATTGAGCAATAATTACAACATTCAAAAATAAACTTAAAAAAAGAGGTTTCTTCAAATAACTCAGTAGAAAAAATTATAATAAATGTTCCACATGTTGGCCATTTTGATTGACACACATCTCTATGCGCTTTTGAAATGAAGTTCCCACTGTTCCTAAAACTGCCGGTGTGATAGATCTAAAGGCAGTTATTATTCTTTCCTTCATATTTTGTACTGTTGTTGGTGTGTCTCCATAAACAATTTCCTTCCCGTATCCTCATAAAAAGAAATCCATTTTTGTAAGATCTGGGGATCTAGCAGGCCATTTAGTGGGTCCATTTCTTCCAATCCATTGATGAGGGTAGGTATTATTTAAGTGGTCTCTAACTACATTTAAATAATGTGCTGAAGCACCATCTTGCTGAAACCACATCCTATTTCGAATTCTTCCAGGGAGATTTACCAATAATTGTAGCAGATAGTTTTCCAAAAAATGAAGATCTATATTAGAATTTAGACCACTGAAATTCAAATCTGTCAATAGTTTAAATTAATTTATCAAGAATTCTGAGAACCGAGCTTGACATTAAATATTTGCTTGATTTTAATTGATCGTATATAGCTTTTACAAGATTAGATGACGCCGACGATGTACTTTTCAAATACTGTTGGAATGTTATTTGTATTACTTCCTTATTTTTCTCTTCTTCTTGGGTCGTAATACCACTTGAACAACTCTTATAAGATGGAATATCCAAAAAATATGTTTACCTAGTAAAATGTGTTTCAATAAGAGCGCAAGATTTGAATTGCGCGCCAGTTTGGCTGTCATGATGTCACAAGACTATGACATGCCAGGTCGATAGGAGACAGATGGGAGTTAGTAAACATGGAGCATTACACGATAGAACAACTCGTCCTGATTATTAAACATTATTATCAAATTGGTGAAAGTTTGATAGCACGATTCGTAAAGTGCGTCCAATTTTCGGTCGAAATAATGTTCATTTATCTACTGTGAAAAGAATAATCGAAAAATTCGAAAGTACTGGATCGGTTAGTGATGTGAAACATACGACATGAGCTCGCAGAGGTCGTTCAGAACAAAACATCACGGCAGTTCGCAAGAGCGTGGCCAAGAGTCTAGGGACCTCAAGTCGTCATCGCGCACAAGAATTTGACGTTACAACAACCACTCTTCAGCGTATTCTCACTAAAGATTGCATATCCATGCCTACAAGTCCAATTAACTCAACAACTGCCAACAGACCATGCACATCGAAGAGAGTTTACCAATTGGATCCTTGAACAAGAAGTGAATGCTGACTTTGAGGACAAAATCACTTTCAGTGATGAGGTCCAGTTTCACCTCGATGGTTTCGTTAATAGGCAAAACTGCCGCATTTGAGGCTCAGAAAATCCACAAATGATTCATGAGAAAGCAATGCATCCAAAACGTGTCACTATTTGGTGTGCATTGTGGTCTGGAGGAATCATTGGGCCGTTTTTCTTCGAAGACGAGGCAAGTAATGCAGTTACGGTGAATGGTGAACGTTATCGTGCTACGATAACCTAGTTTTTTTTCCTCAATTGAAAGATATTGCTCTCGACGACATGTGGTTTTAGCAGGACGGTGCCACTTGCAATACCGCCCGTGAAACATTGACGGTCTGGCACAAGTCTTTTCCTGATCGTGTCATACGAGAGAGATTTGGTGACCAGAAATGGCCGCCACGCTCTTGCGATTTAACACCTTTGGACTTTTGGCTGTGGGGTTATCTAAAGTCACAGGTTTATGCCAACAACCCCGCGACCACCGAAGCATTGAGGGCCGAAATTAGACGGTATATCAACGAAATACCGGCACATGTATGCAACAGCGTTATTCAAAATTTCCTCAAAAGAGTACGCATGTGCCAGCAAAGCCGTGGCGGCCATTTACCAGATGTTTTGTTCCATACATAACTCCCAAATGTCTACATTAAAACTCAATAAATATTTCAATACTTTGCTACAGAACAGCATGATTTATTAAACCTTGAAATATCGCGATCTTATTGAAACACCCTTTATAAACACTGTAACTGACTCGGTGGTGTAGTTGGCTAGAGCGCGCCATATGTGAATTTCTACCGTAGTTGCGGGTTCGCATCCCGCCACCGGCACTGGCAATGTCAGTGAATATAAAATAATGATATTCCTCTTTTTATAAATATTTGAAAAATATAAGATGTCAACTCCTTTATATAATGGGTTGTTATACTATATTAGGAACAATGTATGTACAAATATCTTAAATATAAACACGCAATAGGATAAATACTTGATATCATACCAAAAATAACGCCAGTAAGTTCAAAAGAACAAGGAAGTTATAGGTACCCTTATGAACGTCACAAAATTTCTATCTCTAAAATATAGAACGGATTTCCGTATTACAATATTCTCTTAAAATAACATGTACAGTAGGTATGAGATAAATTGTTAAATATTTTTGCTGTGGCAATATTTTCCACGAAAGATAAAACGAATAATTTTAATAATATAAATCATGAAAATTACCACCCCATATATTGCAAACTATTGATAACTAGAGCCTGGATCTGAATATTAAATTTCAGGGACGAATGTACTCGCAACAGGAATTATCGCGTATTTTATTCAAAAATAAAGCGGCATCAATTTTAGTCAATTAATTTAACCTTTGATGTTCTTATAAAACGAATCCACTGAATAACCCGTCAACAACTAAATAACGCAGTCCCTAAAACAGCAAAGTAAACAAATAAGCAGAAGAAAAGAAATAATTATTTTAGGTATTTGGCACACGTACAAAAAAATTATTTCTTTAATTTATAGAGATCGGGAGGTATTCTAGCGATGAATGATGTCAAGTCATTAGGTGTTTACAATATTATATTATATCTACGTAAAAGTTGTCTCTGGAATTTATCGTTACCTCCCGATCTCTATATTAAAGCACCAAATAATATCAATTTAAAAATAAGCAGAATAAAAAGATGACATTTTTATTTAGGTCAAGTTAAGAGTGCGTTTTCACCAAGCATTTAACTTAAATCTAAGTCGCTGTTATTATTCTGTTACACAGTTCAAAATTTGACGGTGTTCACGTTTACCACTAAAAATATTGTAAAAGTGGTGTGAAAATTTACACATTTTGGTGTAAAATCAAACACCATCCAATATTGTAAAAGGTACACTCATTTATTGAGTAAATCTTACCATTTTTTAGATTAGAAATGATGTTAAATACTACATTTTCGTATATTATACACCATGCGTAGTGTGATTTTACTTTTCTGCGAATGCGTCAAATATCTGAAGCATAATAATCATCAATCAGTAACAGTTAGTTGATGATCTTGCAATACACAAAATCGTGCCTTGACTTAGTGCATTTGGTAGATATTTCATATATTATCTTCAGCGGCGGTTTATGTGCTGTGAGCTGTAGAACACAAAGAAAAACATAAAAAGGTGAAAAGCGAGTGGATTATTAAAGTCTATTACGGAAAATGAATGACTTGAATATACCTAGTTATGTCATTCTACAGCTTTTTAGTTCAAATGGCAATGTACTCCATATAGTGTACAGTGTACAATTAAGTGAGTTATCTGAAATGTGGCATTTACATTTAATAAAATACTTGACATTTTCACATTTTTGTAGTTTATTTAAAATTAATATGTTTTCCATCCCTTAAGAAAATCACCCTTTAGAAAATTTGCGTTTATATATTCAACAATT
This sequence comes from Rhamnusium bicolor, assembly GCA_029963845.1. NCBI lineage: Eukaryota > Metazoa > Arthropoda > Insecta > Coleoptera > Cerambycidae > Rhamnusium > Rhamnusium bicolor. The sequence continues at coordinate 1,380,736 of JANEYF010000625.1, read as the reverse complement.
ATAAGGTGTATAAATTAATCATAGATAAAGTATAATTTCACAATTCATAGGTGTAAACAGTTTACACATAAATAATGGTGAAATTTTACATCGTACCATTGGTGTACAGTATACACCTAATTGGTGTGTCCCAATATGTACCCCGTATGGTGTTAATTTGGTGTGAAATTTTACACCGTATTTTTAACTGTGTAGTTATATCAAAAAATTAAAATAAACAATTCATATTAAATACCATATATGATCTAATATATAAAATTACACTCAATACGTTTTTTTTATTAATAGGAAGTGCGATTATTTAGTTTTATAAAATAACACCAAAATAAAACATAAAGTTTATTTCAAACTTATTTGCATCATAAAAAATGTCGGCTTGTTTGTTGGCGATAAAGGGATCAAAGAAGTCGACGTTTTTTATGTTGTAATTAAATTCGAAATAAACTGAATGTATGTCGTATTAATAAAAAAAAAGCATCAGTATTGCCGATAATTTTATATATTAAATCCAAACGACTTCGTGGTCGAGTGGTAAAGACACTTGCCTCTCACATTAACGACACTGTACGTAAAGTCTATTCTCTGCCCTGGAGTCTATAACCCCTGATGGCGGGGAATAGCAGACAAAACAGGGATAATAAAAAAATAATTTACACAATGATAGTGAGACCGCACAGTGCAGCGATCTTATGGGGCAAATGGACAAAAATCAGAACTCCAAAAAAATCAGTAGTATCATATGATTTATTTACCATAAAATTGGCCGACATTAGTCTACATTTACATCCACAAATACTTATTTTACAATGTAAGGTTAGTAAAAAAATAGTGCATGTAAACGTGCATGTTATAATACCATAAAAAATTATAAATTATACTTTATATTAGAAATGTTGACAGAGAAAGAGATGTAAAGGTATACTTAGGATCCAGAAATATTTACATAATATAAACAAAAAAATGTCCCATGTCGATTCTGCCCCTGAATCACTTTCACTGCCATCGCTACCTTCAAGAGGAGTTGTGATATTATATGCTGCCAAAGGCTCTACTTCGTCAGTTTACACGAAATACTCTTTAATGCTACTGTCATCAGCCATATTTTTTTCTTTTTTGGAGATTATTTTTCTGTGGAAAGCTAGTAAAGGATCTGATGTTATGATCAAACGATTCATCAAATCAATGTTTAATTCCGTTCGCGACTTTTTTTCGAGTGTGTGCCAATCTTTCTTTTCTAATTTCTTTATGTCGAGCCTCTAGGCACTCTTCTGACATTTTACCAATAATTGGGATATTGAATTGAGAGATGACTTCCTAACCGTGAACCAGTATTTTATGGATAGTCATAGGTATATTATACCACGAGTACTCTTGCAGATACAATTCCCTAGTGTTCATGGCAAGATTGTTAAATTTATTTACATTAATTTTTTCCTTACAGTTCAAAATTCTCAAAATTAGGTAAAATTTATAAAGTAGTGTCTCGTTAAGGCCGGTAATTTTGGCACTTATTTTATATTGCTTGAAAAATTTTCTAGCTGTATTTCCGTGATTGGAACTATCATAACCTTGTTTTGGTTTGTCTATATTGAGCCCTAACTGTTTTTTAAACTCACTTTGAATTCGTTTTTTGGTTTGTTCTTTCAAATCCTTAAATTCCCTTGAAGCTCGCCACTTTTTAAAAGGAAGGCGATATGCTATTTTTAAACAACATTCCAAGAAACGAATCCAACAATGCAAAGTTGACAATCCATATTTATATTTTTCAGAATCCGCTACAAACTGAGTCAAGTCTGTTTTTATTCATCTGAGTCGGTTTTGCTCAGCATAGATAACAAGTAGCAGTAGACTTTGTTTCGGTCACAATATTGCATACACTTCCGTAAATCATTGTAAAGTGAAATTCAAAATCTACGTTAAATTCTCTTTCGTCAATTCTCATGCTAATGTTTTTAATCTCTTTAAAACAATTTTCAAATTTATTGTATTCTTGTTTAGTTATTTCCTCCTTTTCCTTAGAAAACATAAATTTAAGTGGTCGACAATATAGCGACGATGACGAACGGGGATTTTTCCAGTAAAAATAGTAGTAAAAATAACTCGTGGTGTAAATGCTTTACGCGTAATTGGTTTACTGTGATAGTTGTATGCATTTTATTTTATTTTTAAATGGATAAAAAAAGAAGGGGGGGGGGGGTGTACAAATAAAAGTTATTTTAGTAATGAAAAGTTTGTTATTTCTTCGTGATGTTGAAAGCTAAGTGAAATACTATTATATTATTGCAAGCATAAAACATATTGAATTTAGTATAGGAGTTAGATATTGTTTTGCAAAAACAAGAACCATTAATGAAGTAATTTTAAGAATATAAATTGAAAGTTTAAATAAAATATGAAATCGAATAAAAAAATAAAATCTTTTGTTTTGTATTTACAATTAGACGAATGCTCCTCTGTATCTATTTTGAATAATTTTTAATGATATTACAGAATAAATTTTAAAATGTGTGTACGTTGTAGACAAACTACAAGTTAGTCAATTTATAAAAAGTTTAGTCAGTTTTAAATGATTATTGGTGCTTTCATTTTGTAAATCCATATTTTTTAATTCAATATTAATTTCATCCAGGCGGCGACGGGTTGTTATTAGATTTATGTAAGGCAATATACAGACGATTATTTTTAACACATCGTATCTTGGGGTTCTATTATTTGCGGGTCATTTACAGGGTGAAAGAGTTAAATAAAGTTAAAGCATATAGAGGGGAGGACACGCTCATAATATAAAAGGGGCCTTGGGGCTTTTTCTTACTTTTCTTCTTTTCTGTTTGTTCGTTTTTGTAATCGGAATTCCCTAGAATTTTTTTTCCAAATTATAAGCAAACCATCAGTAAAGTACGGCACATTATTATATACAAAATATCTATTGATATAAGTTAAAATAAGCAGAGTTAGACATTCCCGCTCGAGTTCAGTATTGTTTAGAGGTGGGATTTTAAAGCAGCAGCTTGATACTTAGTTCACTATAGTATCATCAAATTTCAAAATTTATATACACCAATTTTATTTATATTTATACACTTTTTTACTTTATTATACTTAATATAAGGAAGTATAGTAATCCTGATTTTTTTTCGACCTCGAGATTTTGATTAATATTTTGAACCCTTCTGAATCTATTGTGACTATTTTCCGAATGATGTCTGTCGGTGCGTGTGTGTCGATGTGTGTGTATGTGTATGTGTGTGTATGTTGTATCTACGATAAAGCAAAAAAATACTAATGGGAGACTTTCCAAATTTGGCAGTTAAGATTGTCGACAACATTTTACGTGACACATTAAATTTGGTGAATGTGGTACCACCAGAGGAGACATACTGAATGAAAGAAGAATAAATATAGTTTAAAAAAACTAAAAAACACGCTTTTAAAGCACACCAAACTAAAAAGTGAAAAATAATTATTAATATAAACTGAAAACAATAATGAACGAAAAATATTAGTATTATTGTGAAAAAAGCGTGGGTTGCTCGATATACGAAAAATATGGCACAAAGCGCCCCACGCTTTTTTCACAATAATACTAAGTAGTATTTTTCATTCATTATTGTTTTCAGTTTATATTAATAATTATTTTTCACTTTTTAGTTTGATGTGCTTTAAAAGCGTGTTTTTTAGTTTTTTTTAAACTATATTTATTTTTCACTTTTTTAGTTTGATGTGCTATGAAAGCGTGTTTTGTAGTTTTTTTTAAACTATATTTATATTGCTTATTGATGCTGATATTATAACATATTACGATCCAACAGATATTTCTGAAAAAAAAAATTTTTTTTATTTCAGCCATGGGATTTGAACTCACGCCCGAGAAGTCCGTCGTTTCGCGTCGACTAAGACTTGCCCGCTCGGCCAACGACCGAACTGAAAATCACGGAATATACTTACAATATTAAGCCTCTTGCTCTCACGCAGAGGATACGTGAGGAAAGGATTGGCGATCCTGATCAGGATAATGATATAAACTTATCAAATTATTGTATTGTTACCGGTTCTTCGTAAGTGTACAAAGTTTCAATTAAATCTGTCCGTTTAAAGTGGGTCAAAATCGAGTCCAAAGAGTCGGTTGCAAACAAACAAACAAACAAACAAACATACAACTGAAGCTAATAAAAGCGTGTTAAAAACGGTACAATTTCGGGAAAAAAATTAAAAAATTGTATTGCATTTCTGGACGAATCTCGACGAATTATGATGAAAAAACATACAACTTTATGAAAAAAAAAATCTGTCCGCATGCCTGTAGTATCGCGATAGCAGCCACAAATTTGGTACACTTATTCTAAAGGCCAGACAATGAAAAATTCGGTGATGAGCAAAATTGGTCAGTTGAAAGGGGGCCCACGGGACCCAAACTTTTCGTATTTGACTTACAAAAAAATATATTCTTGATGAAAGATTATAAATCATGTCTACTATACCAAGCGCATAAAATATATTTTCCAAATACTTGAATAAAACTGATGTACCCTGAAATATTTTACACATTTGGCCTTATAAAATGGGGTTAGGATAAATTTAACAGTTTGACGTTTGAAAGGTCTAATTTAGTTACAAAAATGTCAATGTCAACAACAACAAAAAATTATTGAAATATGTGACATGAATTATTATTGACAGTATCGAATGACGCTGATAATTAATTATTTAAAAATTTTAACGAAACATTTCAAGGTAAGCTATTAAAATTTAATTGAGGTAAGTGAAGAATTAAATAGAATGATTTTTTTAGATTAGGATGATATATACTGGTATAAGAGTTATGTGCTGGCCACATCACCCCTCAAAGTGAGGAAGGTATGTATTCGTGAAAAAAATTTTGAAAATTTGTATGGCATTTCTGGACGAATCTCGACGAATTATGACGACACACAAAATTTCAGACAGAAAAAGTTGTCTGTCTGTGTGGTTCGCGATAGCAGCTACAGTTTTTGAGATAAAGCTTTCAAATTTGGTACACACATTCTAGAGGTCAAGAAAGAGATTGAGTTCATTGATGAGCAAAATCGGTCCCCTGGAACAGGGTCTACCGGGCCCCAACATTTCTATTTCTAAGTTTACAAAAAAATGTATTCGTGATAAAAGATTATAAATCAGATCTGTTATACAAACCCATTATAATATTGTGTTCAAAGCTATAAATTAAAATTTTGTAAACATTTTGGCAACACCATAAAATTTTAATTTTGATTGACATTTCTTAAAATTTGAAATGTCTAAAAATATTAGTGACATTCCACCAATGCGAATTTTTTGAAACGTCAAAAATTACTTTTATTACAAACTCCACCACACATCGAGTTTTACTACGGTGAGGAAGTTCTGATCCCCAAGTAAAATTGGCAATGGTTTTTTTTAGAATTATTTTAAAGTTTGCGTCAGCGGCGTATGCTTTTGCATACGTCGCTGTTTTCTATTGTTTCAAGTTATTATACAATTAAAACTGTTATTTTAAGAGTTGTATTATTTTTAAATTAGTTCTAAGCCCGGACCGGCTCCGCTCTTCCCGATCCAACAATTGTCCCGCTGCCCTCATACACGGGTATGCTGGGTCAGCAATTGACCGGGTGTCCGGCGAGGACAACATGATTTGTTTCTTATTTAATTAAAATAAAATTGTTTTCAATTCAATTCAATTTTCACCCTGGAGTCTCGGGTTCGATCCCCGATCAAGGAGCTATGATTTTTTTCTAAACCAGAAATTAATTCTAGCATACTCGAACATTGGGTGTGTGTCCATTGTATCTAAATGTGTAGCCCTCTCCAACACAAGGTACCTTGAGATACATTCAGGGATACAGGGGGTTGTATTACCTGTGTTGTTTAATTTAATTTAATATGGTATTTAAGTTGATTTTTTTTTAAATTTTTGTTCTAAGTAGAAAAATTTTAACAGCGATTTAAAGTTTTATGTTGGTAATCCTGGCGAAAAGGGCATGCTAACGCAAACTTTAATGCTATTCCATTCCCACCCATTTTTACATCCGGTTTAAAGTACGTTATGTCTAATCTAATTCCAGTAGTCAACCTGAGAATGCCGTGAATGTACTATGTATACTTTTTAAATCGGAGAATATTGTGGAACAATTTGCAAATGTCGCATCCACTTCCCCCTCGAAGAGTTGTAGAACGATGGCTCATTTTAAGCAGTTTCTGTTAAATTGTGTTAGTAGGAAGTACAATAAAGTTTTTGTGCATGCGGAATCCACACTAAGAAAAAATTATATATCGCCGGTGTGCAACGAAATTAAAGCAGAAATTGTTTCTGAGTTGCAAGACAAACACGTATGGGTTAGTGTAGATGAAACCGCCGACGATATTGGTCAGAACATTGCAAATGTATTAGTCAAACTAAATTCATCTCTGTGTACTAACGTCATGCTTAGAATTTCAGTTTACGATGGTATAACCATCCAAACTCCTCCCGGGACACTGCACACTGTCGATTATGATATAGCACTTGTTGTGTTTCACAAAGTTCACGTTGTGTTCTTAAAGACTTTTAGAAATGCCTAGAATTCGTAGAAGAGCCAATTTTCGTAAGTTACTTTGACCTTGAACTAGGCCAAATAATCGTTATCTGGGAGGAAGAGTTTTCTTTAAGGGATATTGCCAATCGTGTAGGCTGTAATGTAACAACGCTATTAAGATGTTGGTCAAGGTGGTCTGAAGAAAATCGATATGAGCTACAACACAAAAACCACACATCGAGAAAAATGCCACCTATGAACTTTAGCTTACGAGATAAATTTTCCACGACGAAAGCTGTGTGAAATCAGTGGATAGAAGTTTTAGGTCGAAGGATGTCAATGGCATTATTATATCGCCGAGTTAGAAATTTTGGATTTCATTCCTAGTCAATCTCCTTAAAAAGTATGATACAAAATAATTTAGCAAATTTTCAAAACTGTTCGAAATACAAGTATTAATAATTATCGAAAATTAAATTCTTTCGATTTATCTCATGTGATTTCCTAAAAGCAACATATTTTGTTTCGAAAAAAAAAAAAGAACGAATTTGCGATAATCATTAATTAAACGAATTGTATTTGCTTAAGATTATTAAATATATATATATATATATATATATATATATATATATATATATATATATATATATATATATATATATATATATATATATATATATATATATATATATATATATATATATATATATATATATATATATATATATATATATATTTAGGTACAATAATAATATTGTTACATTATACATTTCTCTAATGTTTAGAATACTAGTAAACAATAATACATAATAGTGATAAATTACATATAATGTACAAAACAAAGTATGTAAATAAATAATTAGATACTCGATAAGTGACCGAGGACACTTGTTACGAGAAAAAGAAACATGTATACATACATAATACATATTATGTTAGTATACTTGTGCATGCATACATGTAATTCAGCGGTATATAGTTTAATAATACATACCTATACACACATACAGACACACTAAGGAATAAAATTTAAAGTTTAAGAATTAAAATTAAATTAAAGTTAAAATGCTTGTCATTGCAGGGACATGTACCCATATAGATGGTATTTTGTTTTTTAGAAATTTTTGTAGCAATGTATTTATGAATTGTTTCTCTAGGGATTGTTGCGATTAAAGCTTTTAATTTCCTTTTGAAGGAGAAAATATTGTTTATTTTCGCCATATCGGGGATAGTGCTATATAACCTTGGTGCCAAGAATACGTAAGATCTTTGTCCAATATTTTTCGTCATGAATGGGGTTATAAATTTAACCTTTTTTCGTGTGTTATGTTCATGAGGATTTATTATATATTGTTTTTTCTTATGATAGTTAATGTTACTATTATAGTAAAAAAGTTGTCTTATATCAAATACTTTTGCATCTCTGTAGACTAGTTCTGTTGGATAAGTTTTTTGTTCCTTAAGCATTAACTTGATAAACCTTTTTTTGTAGGATTTCAAGAGGTTTAATATGGTTATTTGTGGTAGCTCCCCAAGCTAAAATACCATAATTTAAGTGACTCTACTAAAGCATGGTATATTGTTTTTAGATTATTTTTTGTCTAATAAGTCACATAAGTATCTAAATTTATGTAATACCGTTTGCAGTTTTTTTATAACATATGTTATATGTAGATCTCATTTTAGATGTTTATCGATAAACAACCTTAGGTATTTTACTTTCGTTTCAGGCAATATACTATAGGTGTTTCCCTCAAATTCAATATCTATTGATTCAAATGATGGTTGACTTATCTTGTTACAACTAAAAGGGATGTAGTTAGTTTTATCTATATTAACTGTTAATAACTTGTGATCAAACCAGTTTTTAATATTACATAAATCATTTTCCACTAATGTTTTTAATTCCTCCCACTTATTGGCTTTATAAAAAATAGCAGTATCATCTGCGAATCCAATAATATCTCCTCTGTCAGTTAAACTAAACAAATCATTAATATAGATGGAGAATAATATTGGCCCTAGCACCGTACCTTGCGGTATACCGTATTCAACTGTCAATTTGTCACTGTAGACACCCCCCACTTTTACACACTGCTGTCTATTTGTTATGTAATTTTGAAACAGTTTCAAACATATATATATATATATATATATATATATATATATATATATATATATATATATATATATATATATATATATATATATATATATATATATATATATATATATATATATATATATATATATATATATATATATATATATATATGTTGTTTTTCAGGTTTTCGCGGGTGGTGAATGTTAAATTCGTTTTCCGGGCACACTCCCGCGTAGGTGATAGACCCCGAGAGGGACCGTGGTTGTCTGAACGACGTTTCGGCAGAATCTCATCTGCCATCTTCGGGTTCTAACCGATAACTGCTTACTGCGGCTTCTGGTTACTCGAACTCAGTTCGAGCAGTTATCGGTTAGAACCTGAAGATGGCAGATGAGATTCTGCCGAAACGTCGTTCAGACAACCACGGTCCCTCTCGGGGTCTATCACCTACGCGGAGTGTGCCCGGAAAACGAATTTAACATATATATATATATATATATATATATATATATATATATATATATATATATATATATATATATATATATATATATATATATATATATATATATATATAATTACGTTCAAACCATTTAAATAATTATTTATCATAACTGTTAATATTACACTTACAATTAATTATTACAAAATGTAGTATCATCTAAATTTAATTATGTTTTTATTCTGATAATGGTCTTTCAGTTGGTTTAATTTGCTTTTGGTAGCTAATGGGAACAAGATCACAGCCGTAGTGCTTTTCAATATTGTTTAAAACTACCAATAACTAAGCGAAATACAAGTCTTGTCATCTGCCGAAATATAAAAACGAAAACTACGTATTATAACCAAGCAAAAACGTTTATTTTATGTTGAACGAAATAATCAACGTAAGTTATTCAAATGTCACTGAACGTTTTACAATAGACACATAATGAATACACAACTTTAATAATTTTTTCTACCCCGTCATTTCCAAGATATTCGAGGGAAGGGCTCAATACATTTGAATCGTCATGTCTAATTTTATGATCAGATGAGTGGTATGGCACAGTGTAATTTGTAAATAATAAAATAATGAAAAATTAAATTAATAAATATGCACTTACCAGTCAGAACACAGCCTACTAATAAAAATAGGAACCCAAATATGGGCAAAATAATTTGGCAATTGGCAGCAACTACGACTCCGGCCACCATGAGGCCGCCTTCAATTTTTTCCACCCTTAGGCGGGAAATTGGGGCCGGACACCGCAGTTTGCTGCCCCCCCACTGTTACACCTCCACCGCCAGATATTTCGTTAGGCCTGAAACAAGAAGATAAATACTTTAAAAAAAGAAAAATTAATGAAACTAATGTTTGTGAGGGAAAAAATGCAATATTGCGGGACACTTTTTGCATTTTTTACTTTAGAAGCCGGATTCGATTATTAGATTCCAGGACCGCATGTACTCGCAACAGGATTTATGGCGTATGTTGATCCAAAATAAAGCGGTATAAATTTTAGTCAATTAACTAAACTTTTATGTTCTCATAAAACGAATCCACTCTTTTTATAGATCAACAAGTTAATAATGCAGCCCCTACTACAACAAAGTAAACAAATAAGCAGATTAAAGGAAATAATTTTATTAGGTAGTTAGCACATGTACAAAAAATAATTATTTCTTTAACTTATAGAGATCGGGAGATAGCGAAAATGACGTCAATCCATTAGGTGTTTACAGTACTATATCTACGTAAAAGTCGTCGCAACATCCCGATCTTTACATTAAAGCACACAATGATATCAATTTAAAAATATTTTTATCTAGGTCAAGTCAAGAGTTCGCTTTCACCAAGAGTCCAAATATATAAATCGGTGTTAACATTTTTTTTTGTTAGTAATATTAAAAAACGAAAACAAATAATTCATCCTAAATACCACATAGATCTAATATATAAAATTACAAGGCAATACTGATGCGTATTTTTTTTTATTAATAGGTACCCAATTTTGTTGTTCCTAAACGATTGCGCCCTGAAGCGGTCGCTTCTTCGCTTCACCCAACCGCACGACCCTGTTTGTACTGAAAAGATGCATGTAATTTGTAGCTGCCGCCGTCTTTACTATTTTTTTTTTTTGTAACTGTAAGAAGACGAGCTTGGCACTTAGCCTTTTTCTGGGACATAACCAATGGCATATAGAATGTTTTTACCTAAATATCTTAAAATGAGAAAATTTGGCACTTAGCATGTTTGAACCTTTCAATTATTTTCCTAAAATAGGTATTTAAATTTTAAGCTTCTTCGGAATTAATACTGTAATAGTTTTATTTTTATCTTCATATTAATAAATGAATTTGTCTTGTTTTCATAAACTTTAGTGGTAAACATTTAATTTAGAAATGCCATCTTGACTAGTGCATAATCATGATAAACATACTAGTTAATTAACTACTTCTTCTGAGCATCACTAGCAGACGACACTAACATGTATTGTGCCCACATTGAAATTGAAAAAAATCGTTTCTTAAATTGAAACTAAAACTTTCCACTAGACTTATAGTCGGTGTTTCAATTTAAATTTAACTAAAGAATTAATAAATTCGGATTAAAATGATTCTAGTTTTAAATTTTCATTGCGTTACTCATCAAAAATACTAAATCGACTTGATAAATAGAGAAATACTGTTATTTAATTCAGATTTATCTTATTTCTCTGAATTGAATCCAGATTTACTATGCTATTGACCAACCGGCCGTTAATATAATAGACAGAGTCTACTACATTCTATACCAAATTCGAATATATGAGTAAATTATTGTTATTTTTTATAATTGCGCCCAAAACCAGCAGGAGTGTACATTTTAGCTAAACTCTCATTAGTCTTTACCATGTCTTGTAAATAAGACACCCAAAGCTTTTACAAAAAAGGCAGAAACATACCTGATAAAAGATCTGGATTTGACGTTTTTCTTAAATACACTGATGAGAGCATTGTTCTCACACATTTTAATTTCAAGATTATCAAAAAAGCGTATACATATGTAGATAATAATAATTATACTACCATGTTGTAAATACTCTATTTACCATGATAAGACCTACACGTTTCTGATTCATAAACATTTTGAGCTTGCCTTAAAATAATAAATTATCTCAAAATTGAAAGTAAATAAACGAAAGAAAACATCGCAAATTATTAAAATAAGATCTATTAAAATGTCATCGTTTTCTTACAAAAACAAACAACGTGTTTGTCAGTGATTTTATGGTATTTTTTAATATTTTTTTATATCTGTGCAATGAATTATACAAGCAATAGCCAAAAAAAAATATGTGTAATGTTTAGGGGAAAGGGGTAACATTTTTTTGTTGCAAAATGCAGTTGTCATTGTTGATGCAGGGTAGCTCCCTCGACATAACAATTTGGCTGGGTTCATTTCGATATCGCATTTGCTTCTAGAGATTAAATGTGGATCGTTTTACGCCGGCCACAGATGTATATTACACATGAAAATGTTTATAACTACAGACATAATGACGACTCTGAATTTGACCCAGAGTTTTAAAAAAAATTAAGAAATGACCTGATCTATAATAATTATATAAATAAGATCCATTTAGTTAAAAAACCTCATAGAGAAAATATTTAAAAATCTGATTAGAATAATTACTGTGTATCAGCTAATAAACAGATTTCATTAGTTCGTGTCGTGTTTTTGTTTACCGAATTTCATATGTAAAAATATGAGGCCCATAAATAATATATGATTAAAATGTTCAAAGAGTTTTATGTAAATTTTGCGACTGATAACAGAAATGTAAATAAAAAATTTAATATTATTTTGTAATGTAAATAAGAATTTAACGTATGCGTAGTGTCGGAACAAAAATAGTTTATTTTCATAACGTACAGTGTAATTTGTAAAATAACAAAATTACACGGTTTACTAATAATAGTAATAATTAATATTGCAAGGCCTAAGTATTTTGAACTAGATACTACAAATTTAGTTTATTAGAACGATTGTAGAAATAACTAATTCGAAATCAAACAAACATATTTGAAGAATGTTTTAAACTTCTCAATCGAAGTGGGAAGTTCCTTATGATATAAAAATACCATTGTACTTATTTAATAACTTTTTCAATTTATATATCCTTACATTTTTAATTAAAATACCAAGCCAAGTTTATATACGGTGGTGGGTTGTGGAAATAACGTGGCAAGAGACAGTGCCAGTTTTCATAGAATTACATCAGTCTTTGATAATTATAAACAATATAATCAATTGGCGTGTGATAATTACTATACATGATCAAAACCAAATTTTCTTACACAGCAAACACAGGAATACGTTCACAATAAAATATTACAACCAGTCACCAAACTATAGTATGTGACTAAATAGCATTTGAGGTTACGGCCTTTGCTTTATTTTACCTCCAAGCAAGTTGGCCACTCCCATAAAGTCATGTGCCGCAGATGCTCTATACGTTCGTACTATATTCAGTATTATTACCAAACAAAAGGTACGTCAGCAAACAAAAAGTACGTCAGTATCTTCAAAATCGATTCACACATACATATGTACAGATTGAAGCAGACCACTAGATACACGAATAGCGATATGCGCAATTTACAGTTGCCCGTCTGAATACGGAAACGGAACGAGAGTTAACGATTGCGTAAGGGCGCTTGCTGGGAGGAGCATATGAGACAAAGCAGAACAGAAGAAGCAGAAAGCAGACTTCAGTATCGCTAAAGCGGCGGTGGAGTGGTGCTCGTTCAAAGAAATCTTTGGGTATAAACGTACTTACTAAAATTATCCGAACGTTTCACAATTTCAGTGTTTCTTCCGAGATGCCACAGATAGTAAAACACTAAAATTATGAAAAATATCAGAACAGCAAGTGCATTTATTTACAAAAATTGTAAACTTTTAAGAAGGAAAAAGGTAATCAATAAGATATACCATAACACGATACCTTAAGAGAGTTCTTAATGCAGGTAATAAATAGTTTTGAGTTCAATGTGATTGGTACATAATCGTGTGCAAAGATAATATAATTTAATATTTACAATAATATAATACATTTCATGACATCGTTATACAAAACAATTCTAAAGTAAAATATACAGGGTGTCTCACCAGGAACTGCATCGATCGATATAGGGAAAAGTACGCACCAGATAATTTTGAAAATTTAAGGCAGTATGGCCAATCCAACTAAAATAATTACAAGCACCTGGCACTTCCGGTTATACCGGAAGTTGATACCAACTTGCTTATTATAAATGGAACATGCTATATATTTTAGAGTTTTCGAAAAGATCATAAAATTCTGAGTCAAAAATATGTAGGATACCCTATGCCTAAACCCAGCCCTTTCAGAGATATTTGACATTTAAAAAAAACGTTGAAAGGTGTAATGGTTTACAATAACCTTTATAACTTTCTTCGTGTAAAAGATACTCATTTTTTTTTGGCATGGAGAAAGACCATAAGGTGAGCTACGCTCTACAGTTTAAAGAAATTCAATAATATTATACCAAGTATTCCATTTTTTGGCGTTACATTTTGTAAACTTCAAACCGCGAAAACTTGCTTACGTCAAATGGAACACCCTGTACTTTTTTACATCAAGTTATGTATAATTAAATTTCTTTTTTTCTGGTATAAGCATTGTGGGGGTTTAAGTTACAAATTTTTGAAATTTTTGCGATTTTCTTAGAAATTCAAGAATTTTTAGTAAAAATTTTATCAAATTAGCCATGATTAGAAACAATCAGTAATGTCAGTCATTCTCTTATGTCAAAAAATGCCACCGCGTTTAAATTACATGGACAAAGACTTTTTGATTTTGTTTATTATTTATGGAGAATGTGATATCAAGAATTTGCAGTACATTTGTTACTAGATACCTATCCACAAAAACGGAAAATAACACTAAACACTGTAACATGCCTATTAATTTGATTGAAAGCACTTCGTATAAACTGAAATAGCTAAGATAATATCAACTAAAAACATGATTCCATTTTAATTTAATAATTATTCAAAATTCCCTCCTCGAACCTCCACACATTTTTCGCACCTTCGGATTAGTTTTTCATGGGTAGCTCTTCTAATTGAATCCTGTGATAAGTTTTGAAATGCATTTCTTACTCTCTGTATACAATCTTCAATAGTTGTTAATGAGCTCTCATAAACTTTATTTTTTAAGTTCCCCAAATAAAATAATCTAAAATTGATAAATCAGGAGTGCGAGGAGGCCATACGAAAGGTCCATTATTGACGATCCATTGATCGCAAAAAGTTTCTTGTAAAAAATTATTTATCAAATACGCGTTATGTGGGGGACCACCGTCGTGCTGATAAAAAATGTTTCTATGTTCGGCGAGAGGTAAATTTTCTAAATAGTTATTATTCAAATTTTGTAAAATATTTACCTAAAAAAAAAAACAAAAAAATTAACTATACATATTAGCAGAAGAAGAAATCTTTATAACTTACTGTTTAAATTTTTCTGATAAAATTCTAATGCCACCATTCTATCGTTTCTTATGGCACAATAAACATTAAACTGCCAACTTTCTTGAAAATTTCGCACCATGAAAACATGAGGATTCGAGTCACTCCAATAATGCGAATTGTGTCGATTACAAAGTTCATTTTTGGTAAATTTGGCTTCATCTGACCATATATTTCCCAAATTAGAATCGTCGCCTACAGACCTTATTAGAATAAATTTACAAAAATTTTCTGTTCTTAGGAAATCTGTTTCTTTTAATCGTTGAACCATTTGGAACAAAAACGGGTGATATTTATGTTTAATTGAGATTCTGTGAACTGAATCCTTGCATAGTTCCCATTCCAGAGCAGCTTGTTTTAATGACATCATTGGAAATGCATGAAAATATCTCAGAATTGTTATTCCTACGTTTTCGTCATCAACAATAGGCTTCTGCTTTTGAATTCTTGCCTTGACAGAGCCATAATTTTTAAAATTATCCAGTATGCGTTTTACAGTGTTTGGTGACGGTTTCCGTTTTTGTGGATATCGAGTAGCAAATGTACCACAAGTTCTTGATATTACTTTATCACATTCTCCATAAATAATAAACAAATTCAAAAAGTCTTCGTGGGTTTAAACGCGGTGGCATTTTTTGATATAGGAGAATGACTGACATTACCGACTGTTTCTAATCATGGCTAATTTGATAAAATTTTTACTAAAAATTCTTTAATTTCTAAGAAAATCGCAAATATTTCAAAAAGTTGTAGTTTAAACCTCCAAGATGCCTATATCAGAAAAAAAAGAATTTAAATATACATAATTTGATGTAAAAAAATGCAGGGTGTTCCATTTGACTTAAGCAAGTTTTCGCGGTTTGACGTTTACAAAATGTAACGGCAAAAATAGAACACTTGGTATACTATTATTGAATTTCTTTAAACTGTAGAGCGTAGCTCACCTTATGGTTTTTCTGCATGCCAAAAAGCAAATGAGTATCTTTTACACGAAGACAGTTCCAGAGGTTATTGTAAACCATTACACTTGTCAAAATTTATTTAAAATGTCAAATATGTCTGAAACGGCTGGGTATCCTACACGTTTTTGAACTTTATGATTTTTTCGAAAACCCTTAAATATATAGGGTATTCCATTTAAAATAAGCAAGTTGGTATCGACTTCCGGTATAACCGGAAGTGCCAGATGCTTGTAATTATTTTAGTTGGATTGACCAACCTGCCATTATGTATTCCCTAAATTTTTAAAATTTTCTGGTGCGTACTTTTCCCTATATCGATCGATGCAGTTCCTGGTGAGACACCCTGTATACCCATGGAATGGGTGTGATACAATGAGTTATTTATTACTAGAGCTGTCCGATGTGTCTGGAGTACAGCCACGGTCTTGCGCTGTCGTCACATGTGCCGATTTAGAAGTGATTTACGCTGCAGTTTTATTTGAAAGGTTAATGCGTGAGGTTGTACCTATAAATTATACATAATGTCAAACGCGCCAAACGGTAAAAAACGACCGTACGCGGACACAGTGAATAAATTTATGCAAAATAATTTGTAAAGTTTGCAATCAAGACTTAATGTGCTGGCACAAAACAGATTGTCGTCGTCATATCAATACCGTGCAACATCAAAATAAAAAAATGGCATGCCTTTGACAACTCAGTTTATGTTTGATTTATTATTAATGTTAATAGCCTGTAATATTCCACTACACATACTGGATAAACAACCATTTCGGGAGTTTTGGAATAAATACAATCCCCAGGTGAACTTACCAAGGCGTACATCGTTATGTAGATATATTCCAGCTGTTCGTGAAGACATTGTAAATAGGATTAAATGTGGATTAAAAAATACACGGCTCTGGTTATGTATTGACGAGACGACAGATTGTAAAAAAAATTCTATTTTAAATATTATAGTACGTGTACTGGATCCTCTTAAACCAACATTTCCACGGCTTTTTATTATGCTGAATATTTTCAACAAATAAAAGCTGTGATACTACAGTTCAACCCTAACGAGGCTGCAGCTATTAGGGAAAGCCAGACAAGCTTTCAAGGCGTTTCCCTTGAAACAGATTTAAAAAGTATTAATAACAATTATAGGGGACTACACGACGCAATAGAAAAATTGCAAAATAGTTCGTTGTCGTTAGTGGAATCACTGCAAATAGTGGACGACGTAAAAACACAGCTACAGGCTATAAATGACGCAAAAAATAATCGCGTTAGTGAAAAATTCGAGAGTGTATTACAGAAAGATCCTGATTTTAGCAAATTAAGACAAATTTGTGATGGTGCATCTACAACTTCCTTAAGTGAGTTCACAGATTGTTTTACTTATGCCTGTATTACATCCGTAGATGTCGAACGGTCATTTTCAAAATACAAACATATTTTTTCACCAAAGCGAACATCGCTGACAGAGACAGCTGTAGAAACATACCTGATGCTATTATACTATAGATCTTCCCCACTTTGTGATGACGACAACCAAACTACTTCATAAATCTGTTTAAAAGGGTGAGTTTTATACAAATTTTTATAAAATGTAACATTATTGTTAAAATTTATTTCCATTTAATATACTTATTCAAGTATTATGATATGATGTAAACATATTAGTCATATGACGGCTCTGGCGGCCAGGTGACCTCGGACAGCTCTATTTATTACTCTTTCTAAGAGACTATACTGAATATAGGCATAAACTAACTGGTGCACAATTAAAGTGGATATTGGCAAATTATTGACCATATTTTGATTTCTATATTTTTGGAACGAGAACATTAATTCAGTTTTTTGTGATCATTAGCAAAATTCATTGATCATCGACCATTAAATTCTAGGTCCTTGAGGCAGTGACCAATATATTTACGAAAATAATGGGACTCTTTGAACAAATACAATCGAATTTTGGAGCTACAATCAAGAACAAATTAAAACAATTCACAAATATCAGCAGCAAAATTGTAAGGCTTTTAACCTTGAAAAAGTCCGAAAACTCGGACGAAACGTAGGATAAATTGTTCATGTACCTGGCTGGAAGTCCTCTAAAAATAAAAATAGGAAATAAAGTTTTTTCTGTTTTTTATTGAAGAAATAATGTCTACTTTAATAGCCAACAACTTGTAAAATATCATCTATAATCTAGGTCCTTGAGGCAGTGACCAATATATTTACGAAAATAATGGGATTCTTTGAACAAATACAATCGAATTTTGGAGCTACAATCAAGAACAAATTAAAACAATTCACAAATATCAGCAGCAAAGTTGTAAGGCTTTTAACCTTGAAAAAGTCCGAAAACTCGGACGAAACGTAGGATAAATTGTTC
The DNA here is from genome assembly GCA_029963845.1 of Rhamnusium bicolor. Lineage (NCBI taxonomy): Eukaryota > Metazoa > Arthropoda > Insecta > Coleoptera > Cerambycidae > Rhamnusium > Rhamnusium bicolor. The sequence continues at coordinate 1,362,246 of JANEYF010000625.1, read as the reverse complement.
ATGTACCTGGCTGGAAGTCCTCTAAAAATAAAAATAGGAAATAAAGTTTTTTCTGTTTTTTATTGAAGAAATAATTTCTACTTTAACAGCCAACAACTTGTAAAATATCATCTATAATCTAGGTCCTTGAGACAGTGACCAATATATTTACGAAAATAATGGGATTCTTTGAACAAATACAATCGAATTTTGGAGCTACAATCAAGAACAAATTAAAACAATTCACAAATATCAGCAGCAAAGTTGTAAGACTTTTAACCTTGAAAAAGTCCGAAAACTCGGACGAAACGTAGGATAAATTGTTCATGTACCTGGCTGGAAGTCCTCTAAAAATAAAAATAGGATATACAATTTTTTCTGTTTTTTATTGAAGAAATACTTTCTACTTTAACAGCCAACAAATATCACCTTATATTTTTGTTCATCTTTCTCCAAAATGTTAATTATGATTTATAAGTAATTTTGAAATACATGTTTGGAGATTATTTAATAGCTTTGCTATTTTCACAGATACATTTGTTACAGAAAAAACTGCAATTTTTTACATTTTATTTTGCAGTATATTAACACGGTTGTCAATTACAATTGTTTATACACAGGTAACCGTGCGTCGAGCAGAAAATCCAGTTTATTCATTATGATAATGATAAATCACTTCGATTTTTGATGAAGTGTCGCATATAAGAAACGCCGTGAATTGTAGAAACACGAACAATTTTACTTTATTTTGTTGTCGATACATTTCCTTATTGCCTTATATAATTTGCTCCTTTTGCTGTCGAAATAGGTACTCCTGGAGAGTTGATTTCAAAGAAAAAATTGTAATTGGCAGCCGTATTAAAATACAAACATATTTGTAAACTTATCAGTCATCACAATATTTTTTAGTTTCATGTATAATTCTCCTATGGATAGAGTGAGATTTCGACTCTCAACTCACAACTCCAAATTTGTGCCTGGCATTTTTCAATATTTGCAATGTACACCGTGTATGGAAACCTCTCATATCACATAAATACGGTGTATCTTTTTAAAAAATGTGTCGGATACAATGTTTAAAGGAATTAAATTATTTCATTGTTTTGATGTTCCATGTTTTTTATTATGACAATTTTCGCAATTTGTATTACCTATATGTCGTTTAATGATCAAAAACGCAATAAGTAAACCTATAATAGTTCTTTTAGTTGTTAACTATCAAGTAATAGCTCTTTGTTTGCAATTTTACTAATTTTATAATTATAACAAAACGGTTGGCGTTAATCAAAGCATGACCTTAGTACTGTTAATGGTCTCTGACTGCGATGCACTGTTCTGTAAAGGTCAACGTTTTGAAACTTTATTTAAATAAAACAATAGGTAATACATTATTAACTAGATGTTTTTTGAAAGAGAAAGCGATTGTTATGTTAAGTTTAAAAATAATCGAGAGATGTGTGTCACAGAAATAACTTTTGCAGTTCCGTTTAATCCTTTTCCATTATAGGTATAATTTAATTATATACATAATTCTAATTCTGTAAGTAAAATATGCTATTGATTAATAATTATGGTCTAACCTTTGAACTTACTATTGGTCTAGCCTTGAATCAAAATATGAAAAATATGGGAAACATTTTTTCATACTTTGAATCAAGGCAACCTTTTTAACTTCTTTTAGAAATAATAAAACTCGATTCCACCAGTTACCAAGAAGATAAATGTTTGTTAAAAATAAATGTAAAATTAACAAAAGAAAAAAATAATAAAAATAAAAAACAGCATAATCATGTAAAATCTAATACATTTATATATTTTTCTAAACATTATTTATTTGTTTATTTAAGTTAAAATATCCAACAGATTGAAAAAACCCAGGTACGGGATAAGTTTACACAGTAAAAATGCTGTTGTTAACAAAAAATAAAAAAGAGGAAGGTAAACAGATTTCAAATTAATTAAAAATAATATAATACAACACAATGCAATACATTACATTACAATACAATACATTACAATACAATACAGTTAATACAGTACAATACAATACAATATAATACAATACAACAATACATTATATATAATACAATACAATACAAAACTAAATTATTAAATTATTACAATAATTAATTAAAAATACACAGTAGCTGAAGTACCTAATTAAATAAGCAATATTTTTTTAATATCATTTATATTACAACGAAGTATATCAAGCTGAGATTCAATACTAGTGTAGTTAGTCACTATATGATACACTGGGGAACATTTATAAATATTTGTCCTAGGTTCTTCGCGCAAAGTAAGTGGATTACTTCTGACATTTAGTCTAGGCACATGAAGGTCAAGTAATGCTACTATATCTGCAGAGTTTATTTTATTATGAACAATTTTTTACAGTAAGATAACAGATTGCATTGCTCGCCTCTTAATTAGACTAAAAATTTTAAATCTATTATAGAAGACATCTTGCGGGGTACCTTTTGGTGTCAAGAGCAAATGTTGTTGATTTAAAAAAGCACCGTTGAACTATCTCAATTGAGGAAATGTGAGTGGAGTATATTGGACTCCATACGACAGATGCATATTCGAGTTTTCACCTTACAAGTGTTTCGAATAATAATTGTAGTCTATCAATGGATTTAAAATCAGTCATGTTACGAATTATAAAACCAAGATCCTTGTATGCGGCTGCTACAGTGTTATCAATATGAGACGTAAAAGAGAGTTTGGGATCAAAAGTAACTCCAAGATCTTTAGTTGGATCTTGTCTGTTGAGGATGGACCCACTAAGCGTATAATCATAAATTAGTGTCTCATTTTCGCGAGTATATGACATGACATTACATTTACCGGGATTAAGAGGTAAATTGTTGTCAAAGCACCATAAGTTTATTTGATCTAGGCTTTTCTGCAGGTTCGTAAACTCAATAGAAGATTTTACCTCACAGAATATCTTTAGATCATCCGCATATAAAAGAACATTTACATCCAAATTAACAGCAATATCATTAATAAACAGAAAAAAACATGAGCGGTCCGAGAATGGAGCCCTGAGGAACGCCTGAAGTTTGAGGAAATTTGATAGACTGGTAACCACGAAGCTGAGCAAACTGAAATCTATCAGTCAAGTATGATTTAAAAATAGCTATTAGGCTACTACTACGGGTGGCATTGTACAATTTGGACAATAATATACCATGATCCAGCATGTCAAACGCTTTAGAGAAATCAGTCTAAATAACATCTACCCGACTTCGCCGATCAAGGATTTCGTTAATAAATTATGTATTGCATACTAAATTAGTGACATTAGTGACTCAATGAAACTATGTTGTTCAGGTATGATAATATTGTTTAGGTGGCTCGATAGAAAACCATGAATCATTATTTCAAACGCTTTGGAACAATTATATAAGACGGCAATTGGTCTGTAATTAGTGATCTCACTTGAGCCTTTTTTATAAACCGGACATATCCTAGAAACCTTCCAGATATCAGGAAAGGTACACGCCTGCAGAATTAAAGATTATATACAGTGGTTGACAGAAAACGATAAAGCAGTCTTTAATTAAGAAAGCCGGTATAAGATCAGCTCCCATAGTTAAATTAGTCTTAATATTTTTTAAAGATTTATATACATCGTCAGTGGTGATATTTTTTACGTGTAATAAATTCATGTTGCTTATAGTCACATTGTTTGGGTCAAAGTTTCTAGAGATAATGTGGCCACTGGAGAAGAAGTCAGCAAAACTGTTAACGATCAAATGTAGATTTATTGTATGTCATTGACGATGGTATATTGCTATAACTTTTTTGGCATTAATAAAGGACCAGATTTAATATTAAATTCAGCATTGAAGAAATAATTTTTATAGGCTATACTAACTTTATTTTTTACAGTAGACCTTAAATTGTTAAAATTATAATTGTCCCGTGTACGAGATGAACGATATTTTTTTCCAGGCACTCATTTTTTGTTTTAATTCTCTGTCAAACCATGGTTATTAATATTTATGTGTAATAATTTTTTTAGGGACATACTTAATAATAATAAAGTTTAGTGTCATATAATTCACGGATTACCTCATTGACACAAGCGTATTGTGCTAGAGAGGATCAATTAGTAGAGGCTGGTACAGTGCTGGGAAGTTTGCATTTTAAAATTAAAGCCTTCATTAATAATAATAAAGTTTAGTGTCATATAATTCACGGACTTCCTCATTGACATAAACGTGTTGTGCTAGAGAGGATCAATTAGCAGAGGCTGGTACAGTGCTGGGAAGTTTGCTTTTTTTAAAATTAAAACCTTCATTGCTCTTCATTTTTATCCTAACACCGTCACTGGATGTAATTTTGACTTTATTGGTATAATTAATTAGATATATGATAATTTATATGGTGCATCTATTTTTAGAGAGAAATGATGGTATGCTATCCACAAAATAAGTAAAATACTTTCTTACATGCTGATAAGTAGAGTTGCCAAATTGCGGCCGCTTTCAGTAGTGTCGCATGTACGTTCCTGACAATAAAGCATTTAGGGTGGGACACATGATGATAAACAAAAAAACAACAGATTACCTGCAGGCAGGTATAAAACTTCTTACCTTTTACATGTCATGTACCGAGGATAATGGTTGAGATTACGTACCAGCTTTACATACAAATAACACAGTTTCAGTTTTCTGCTGAAAAACGTCTCCTTCGTGGGGTAAACACACTCGTATGAAGAGAAAATGATCATTCAACATCTACCGAAGTAATATTTACAAACCTGAAACTTTACAAATCACTTCTTGGATGTTCTTCATTCAGACACCAATTAATAAAACATAACTTTTCATATTCCGCATTTGTTTTTAAAATATCATTCCTTACACCGCTTACTCACTCGCATCTTTTAGAGCTTTTTAATTCATTTTGTACATTATGAATGAGATTTAAATTCTCTTAATGACAAGGAAGAATTTTCTAATCGTCGAATACTGTCCAGTACCACCTCACGGCATAATTATTATGAATCACATGTATCGCCGTTTCTACTTCAGGATTGTTGAAATATTTTTTCTGCCTTTGGAGATGACTTTTAATTCACTGAGATTTAACTACAGAATAAAAATCGTTAAGGCTACTACACATGTTACGATAAAACTGCGCGATTTATTTGCACAAACAGATTTGTGTAGATTTATCTGCGTTATCTAAGTTGTGGGCACTATAAGGCCCCTACACACGCTACAGCCTTTACTTCGGTTTACCTGCGTAGACCCAGTTTACGAAGATAAACCGGACCGTAGGTAACACAGGCCGCCTGTGCGAACTCTCGGCCCGGCCTGTGCAACTTCTGGCGTTATCCGTGTCTATGAAAGATAAAGGCCAAAGAATATAGTGATTGTAGTAAAAAGTCAGCGGCATATGAGATGTTAATTAAGAGGCTTAAAACACTTAATAAAATTCTCAACTGAATTAAAAAACTGTGTAGTGTGGAGGCAACGCTCAGTTGAGGCAAATATGTGCGATTTTGCCTGTGCAAGTAAACCGGAGTAGAAACCGGAGCGTGTGTATGGGCCTATATGAGCGTACGATTTAACTGCGCAGATGCTTGTGTAGATAAATCACACAGTTTTATAGTATCGTGTGTAGCGACCTTTTTATTCTTTGAAAACGGAAACTTTTAACCCGTGAACTACCAACACCCAAGCGCTTTTGTAACTAGCTCATTTACACTTATTGCATTAACGGTTTGTAATATTTTACTAGCAATTAAATATAATCAGGATCTAACACGCATGCTAAAACATTTGTCACGTGACATCCTCTGTTGTTTCGTCTACTGTTAATCATATTATTTAATTTTGTAATACACGTTCATTTTTATTTGTTATTATGAAACTGCGGTTCAATTTGCGATTCGCTGTTTTTGTCTTGCCCGTACATTTTTCGACTTTTAGACATATGGCAATATCTTGTTTTTTTTGTAAAGTTATGAAAAAATAACTTTTACATTCTTCAGGCACTTTTTTCTGTATAATACAGTGTCGTCGAGAAAATTAAAAAAAAGGTGCAATTTTGAGTTATGGCATAGTGTTGTATTTTTTTTTTAAACGGTTATCATAGTTTGCTATGGTTTAGTTAAAAAGGATTTTTTTTTCTTCCAAACTGTATATCCTATGTGGGGTCGCTTTTGATGGGTAAGTATTTAATAGCGAAAATAATCTTGTAGTAGATTACTTTTTGAATTTCTTTATATATTTATTCCAAGTAGGCGTGTGTCATTTATGATAGTGTTTATCCGTTTGTCAGTAAATTGCATATTAATAATTTTATTTCCGTCATAATTACACCCCATTTAATAGTAAAAGTGAAGATGTCTTACAAAAATTACGAGAAATATGATATGCTAGAATGCTTTATTCAAAGTAATAACAATTGTGATATTGCATCCGAAATATATTTCAATCGCTATTCAGAAAGAAGACAACCTAATAAAGCTATTTTATTGAGGTTAAAAGAAAATTTCATTAATTGTGGGTCCTTCAACAAGCCAAGACCAAAAAATTACAATATTGAAGATGCTGATGAAACTTCTATAACTATAATTGGAATGGCGGTTGCAAATCCTTCAATTTCAAGTCGTCCAATTGACGCTGATTCTGGGATTTCAAGACGTCGAGCATTGGGTATTTTGAAGGCACACGCATTCAGGCCTTATACAATAAGGAAACAATATCACCTGTAACCAACTGATCTTCAGCAAAGATTGGAGTTTTGCATATGGTATGGCCAAAAAAGTCAACAAGATCCATTCTTCTCTAGAAATGTAGTTTGGACAGATGAAGCCTACATTAGCAGTGCAACAATTTTCAACAGGCATAACGAGCACTATTGGTGTGATAAAAACCCTCACCATACCGTTGAGTTGCGATCTCACGGACGCTTTGGTTTTAGTGTTTGATGTGCTCTACGTGGCAATCGTATTTTAACATATCATATATATCAAGAAAATCTTAATGGCCAACGGTACTACGAAATATTAAACAAGAAAATTATTGAGGAATTTATGGACAATCTGCCCTTAATTGAGGCAAGAAATCAGTTCTTCTAACATAATATCAGGATCGTTTCAGAATTATTAAATACCAATTTTGGAAATAATTGGATGGAAAGTAACGGACCAGTGAGGCGACCACCACGATCACCTGACTTAACGTCACCAGATTTTTTCTTTTTGGGGGCCACATTAAAGACAAATTATACAAGAAAACCAGTACCGACATAAACAAACTCAGATAAAATTTTATAGACTGTGTGAATTCCATTTTAAATCTTCATATTTATAATGTAGTTCAAAGTGTTATGAAGAGGTGTAATTTATGTATCGAACATAATGGACATCAGTTTGAATATTTACTTTAATTTGAATTTTTATTTTGTAATTGTAATGTACTATAAAATTAGATAGAAATATCTGATTTTTTGGTCTTGGATTGTTGTAGGACCCACATTAATGAGATTTTCTTTTAACCTCTTAAAAATAGCTTTACTAAGTTGTCTTCTTTATGGATAGCGATTGAAATATATTTCGGATGCAATATCACAATTGTTATTACTTTGAATAAAGCATTCTAGCATATCATATTTCTCGTAATTTTCGTAAGACATCTTCACTTTTACGATTAAATGGGGTGTAATTATGACGAAAACAAACTTATTAATATATGCAATTTACTGACAAACGGATAAACACTGTTATAGATGACACACACCTACTAGGAATAAATATAAAAAAAACGAAAAAAGTAATCTACTAAAAGATTATTTTTACTATTAAATACTTACACATCAAAAGCGACCTTACATATGATATATAGTTTGAAAGAAAAAAAACTTACCTTTTTTAACTAAACCATAGCTAACTATGATTCCCATTTTAAAAAAATACAACTTTATGTCATAACTCGACATTGCACATTTTTTTTTAATTTTCTCGACGCCACTGTATTATACAGAAAAAGTGTCTGAAGAATGTAAAAGTTGTTTTTTTCATAACTTTACAAACAACCAAGATAAACATGTGTCTAAAAGTCGAAAAATCGAACTTTGTTTATAACTCGAAAACAAAAGACGATTGCAAATTTTTGTTTTCGCCAATGAATTTGTTTAAAAAAATGAGATCGAGAATGTGTCTTCTATGTGTCTCTTACAGTTACCCTTTACAAACATCTAAATTTGCCCACCCTGTAAGTCCCTTGTAAAATCGAATAAATTGTGTAAAAACATTTAAATGTTTATTTCATGGAAAAATTTTATAATTTGGAAATTAAAAAAAGTAATACTATTATTCTTAAAAATAATAAAATATCAACTCTAAACCACAAAAAAAATGCATGATTTTAAACATTCATTATATCAAACAAGTTTTAATATAACAAATACTCAAACAGACTTCCCTCTTGAGCTGAACAGTATCCCAAGCGATCATAAAATTCTTGGCAAACATTTTCCAACACAAAAGGGGTTTCAATATTTAATTGAAGTTCCTACATATTATTGGGCCTATCTTCTTCAAAACCATATTTTTTTAATTTTAGGTAGTACCACAAAAAGAAGTCACACGGTGCATGATCTGGCGACCTGGATGGCTACAAGATATTACCACGTTCAGAAATTAGTCGTTCCGGAAATATTTCCTCCAGATATTGCCGAACAATGACATTATTATAGGCAGGGCAACCATCCTATTGGAACCAAATTTCATTAAACCTAGCACCTACTAGTTTCTGAATACTAGAAACAATTTGTTGCCTGTCCAAATAATAAGTTTTTGAGGATAATGAATGCGAAGTTCGTAAAACTTATGTACATTTTCCTGCAAACAATATCGTGTACGGGTTGGATTATGTTTATCAATTAACGGAAAAGTTGAATAATCGGTAAAAACAATGTTCCTAAGAAAACGTTCATCCTTTCCATTAATTGATTACAAAATTCCATTCTTCTGAAATTGTCCGCTTCAAAAATTTCATGAGTGTTCCGACCCTTGTATGATTTATTTGTACCCATTTTTCTTCAAAACAGCTGTTGATGGCGTAGAATTTATTTCAGAAGCAATTTGGAAAGTAGTAAATACCGGGTTGTTGGTTGCCAGTACATAAATCATGACATTCTTTTCATCTCAGGCCTCATTGGGAGGAACTGATTTTGTAGCTGTTTTTATAGTCAACACAGCCGTGTAGTTCAAAATTGTTAATAATATTACAAATTGTCGACATCGCTGGTACAGGCTGGTTGACAAATGCTTCATTAAATGAGAATTGAATTTATCACCTTGTCTGTCATTGATAGTACTATTTAACAATCTGACTTTTTTGGCTGTTTCAAAAACATTTTGTGAATTATTTTAACGAGGAGGTAACTCTTTTAAGTCCCAAATCGTATTAGTTTCAGTATTGGGTTTTACTAGTTTGATACAGGATTGCAGTGAGTCGTTGCCAGTGACGAATAATTAGTTACCACTTGCGCATACATAAACTGATCATCAATGTTTAAGATATACATACAGTGTTGCCAATCATTGGGTATTTACCCAAAATTTGGGAAATTCCTTAGTGCCTTGGGTATTATTTTAAATTAGTGAATTTTTGGGGATTTTCGTATAAATAGCCCAACTTTTACAAGATATTCAGCAATAAGAAACAAAATATTTATTATTTGTAAATCACTTTAAAATGAGTTGACCGGTATATCAATTGAACTGGGTTCAATCCATAATTTAAATTGTAACCAGAAACCTAACCTAACTTTTAATTTAATTATTTTATAAGTAAGGCATGGTAACAACATTACCATATTAACGAAACGATAATAATTTATATTATTAGAAATGCGACATGTGCTACTTATTTTTATTCAAATTACTTTCCTCTTTTTGTATTTGGATATGTTTTTATTATTATCGTTTTTTATTTTTTTATTATAAAAATGTTGTATATTTATAACAGAAGTAAGTATTATTTTTTGTACCTACTTTTGTATGTTTTCAATAAATTATTTACAAAAAAGTGTCTTGTATTATTCGAGTACATTTGTATTTTGTTGCTGTTTATAAAAAATTTCATCGGGGATTTTTAGGATATTTGAATTAAACTTTGGGTAATTTTGGGGATTTTTGTTGAATATTTAGGGTAAAAAATGCATTTACGATTGGCAACCCTGCATATATAGGATGTAAACAACTAGTCGAAAGCGTAAGTGAACATGTCAAAAACTTTTACTTACGAGATATTTATCCTAGGCCACTGATATACAGAGTTTTACCGTTTGTCGAAGGGACTAAATTCATGCTATTATTTTATAATAATATTCAAGTTTCTTTTTTCTCTACAATAAATAATACATATCAACATTAACATTCCTCAGCAAGTTTATCATATGACACTCATGATTAGTTAGTTACTAGCCCGATCTGGTAATTTAAATCCATTTGTAGCAACGCCTGTCAAAATGTTTCATTCTAGTATTACATATCCAGACCACGAACTATCGCATATTTAATATGTTGCGTGTTTTTTGTTACCCTAGCTCGCCACCCATACTTCATATAAAAAATAAATAATAAAAATGGTCACCTGACCACACAATATTTTGTATACACACAAATAATATTCGTCCTATTATTTTGTACTTTGTGACATAAAACCCAAATACAATTTCGATCATTTTTGTATGTAATTTCGTAATTTATTTTAAAAATTATACAGGGTGAAATTTTATAGGAATCCTAGAAATAAAAATTACTTAATCCGGCCATGGAATTCTCTATCATTGATTATGCATCTAAATTGACAATTAGTAGCTAAAAATATGAGCTAATTTTAGCAAGCAGTTTTAAAGATATGAACTTAAGAAGTGTTGGGACAAAGTGCATAAAATCACCTTGTAGTTTTTTTAATAGCCATTTCTAATTCACCTAAGTGAACTCTGTCTACCATACTAGAGTACTCCTTCATCGTGAATCACCCTGTATACCGGTTGTCACTGAGATATGGTTCACCCTCTTTTTTTTGTTCGATTTTTAAATTAGAAAAATGATACATATAGTCAATACACAAATAAAAAGACGTTATTTGACTTAAAAAAAAATGCATTTATCATTTCCGGTTTCAACGGAAATCATAGCAACTTTCTAATTTTTATCACAAATCCCTGTATATTTTTACAGTTTTTGATAGACCATTAAATTCTGAATCAGGCAATGTGACATACTTGAGTGTCTGCCTTTTGTTTTTCGTTATTATTAGCGATATATTATTAAGTGCAAAAAACGCAGTAGGCTTCTAAAAATTTGAAACATACGTTTTATTGTTTCTCTAATGGTATTATGTATGTATTATGATTGATGGTCGAGAGACAAGGACACTTGTCTCTCACCCAAAAGTCCCGGATTCGAATCCCGGCCGTGGCACTGGAATTTTCCTGTGAAAGAGATTAATCGTAGTATACTCGGATATTGGATGTGTGTCCGTTGTCTTTAAATGTGTAGCCCCCTCTCGCACAACGTCAGTTTAGAGATACAGGGGTTGTATTATCTGTTGTGTTTATTATTATTAAAAAAATAATAATAAAATAAAAATATTAAGTACAATGACTTGAAATTAGTTATTTTTTCTCTATTTCTATGAAGTAACTTTTTTTAAGCGTAATTCAAAATAATTGATATTTCGCATTTAAACCTAGGTTCGATTTTACATTGAGTATTGAATTCTTCATATAATAACCTAAAGATTTAACTATATATATTTTATTACATTCCCTTATTTTGTTACTAAATATGTTTAAAAATCGTTTTATTAAAAATGAAATTTGCTTAGCAGGCGAGGAAAAGAATCGTTACCATAACAACAACTTTTCTTCCTTGTCAACAATATTTGCCGCTTTGTTGTAAATTCAGAGTTCTTAACAACCGTAGAGAATTTGAGGAATAGTGTAAAAGATATTTTAATAATACCCTGATGCAATTAAACAATGTGATGCAGAGATGTTAATGGACAATTACTGATTACAATTTCTAATAAATTGTTGTTTTTTTTTGTTTTCACTATTTGTTTGTATTATTATTATTATAAATTTTAAGTGAATTTTGATAGAACTCCTGTTAACAGTAAATTTATTTGTTCAAGAAATAATAAAAAAAAAAAATGAAAATGTGGGAAAATATTTAAAAAGGTTTAAAATCCTTGAGGTTATTAGATGAAAAGTTCAATACGTAAAATCGAATCTAGGTTTATACACAGAAAGAAAACTATTCTATATCAAAGTAATCGATTATTCTTGAATTTTTATACTTGTCACTAGAATAATATTACTTGGCATAATAAATTATTACTGTTTCAATAATATACCAATTGCAAACCAAAAACTGATATATTTTGAGTTTCATTAGCGCAAGTCTTTAGGTCAATATAATTTTGATTCCTTCGAGGCATAAGTATGTATTAAATATACTCTTAATAGTACACTTCTTTCGAGTACTGTTAACCGTGAGAGTAAGTATAAGGATATCTTGAAGTAAATTCTTATTTAAATGTTTTTTTTGACACAAGAATACTACTCTTGGAATAAAACTACAAACAATTTTGCTGGATGAATTATACATACTATTAATTCAATAACTGTTATCCTTGATTGATACTTACTAATCTCATTGTGAAGTGTTCTAAAATAATGATGGAACAAGTGAATTGCGCAGTGGTGGGAGGTAGAAAGCTATGCCTTTGCCAAACAAAGACGACATAACTTACGAACTACGCGTCGAATTGTGTGTGCTGTACTTTGTTCATAGATGTTGATTATTATGAAATAATTTATATTTGTAAAGTTACACTTGAAAAAGAAGTAAATTAACATTATGAACTGCGAAATAGAAGTTAATGAGTCTACGATGGAAGAGCTATTAGCAAGTTGGGATTGGAGTCCTTAATTTCAATATTAGAAGGTAAGTTTAGTAATTATGGTTTTACTGCATGCAAGCTATTTTAATTACGTTATACTTTACAAGAAATGAATACACAACGGCACTATGTTATAGGTGAAAAGGTATCCATCTGAAGTTTAATGGTTGTGTATAGATTTCCTAAGTTATTTTCCTTTTTGATAATGTTTGCTTGTGTATTATATACAATCTATAGTCAAGACCTGCATTTTTATTGTAGTGGCGTTTTATTATACAATACATATACAGGTGACTGGTAAGTCTGCTTCTCATTTGCAATTGATTTAGAGATCTAACAGTTTTTGGGATATTTTATTTTTAAAATAAAAAAAATAATAAAACTTTCTTTAATATTTCAGTTTCCTGCGTTAGTTTACATAGATATGTAACAACAATTAGGTTAAATACTTTAATAAGATAAAAAGACGAGCTAAAAAACTACTTTTGTGAAAAAATTTCAACCCAATCGTACATTCATAGGAAATTATTTTTTAAAACTTGATAATGAATTAAACGTGCAAATTATTTTAAAACTTCTCTACTTTATATATTACTTTTCGAATGAGGTTTATATGAAGTTTTAAAAACTATATTTTACTTCCATAAATAATGCAAAAATGCTATGCATAGGTAGATCGTCCGTTGGTTTCAAATTAAAGAGATACAGGGTGTTTCGAAAAACATGTGCCATCGCGTAAACGGAGATTCTACACTCAAAAATAAGACAAATAAATATAGCTAATTCCTATGAACATAGGTCCATTTTTGCATCGTTTCTGACATATTGAAGTTTTATTTTTCTTTGCGTTAACTGTAAAAAATATATACACGTCACTGATTTTTCTAGTTTTTGATGGCCAGTTATGTAGAAAGTTAATTGCCGAAAAAATGTCACCTCTTGACGATTTTTAGCTATCGGCATCGTGTAGAAGATAAATGCAACTTTTAAAGTCTTTTTAAGTCAATAAAAAAAATAATAATAATGCTATTAAGTACCCTACATAAAAAAAATTGTATTTATCTCCTACACCTACACCTAAATCTAACAAAAATCAAGGGGTGACTTCTTTTCAGCAATAAACTGTCTACATAACTGTGCCATCTAAAACTAAAGAAGTCAGTGGTGTATATATTTTCTTTACAAAATTAACCGAAATAATAAAACTTAAACATTCTGCATTTCAAGTACGAAACAGCAATGGACCCATGCTGATAGTAACTATTTGTCTTATTTTTGAGTGAGAAATCTCCGCTTAAGCGATGACACATTTTTTTTGAAACATATAAGGGCAAGAGAAGTTTCTAAAAAAAAAAAAATAATAATAAAATGCCTTGAGAGGAATACGGTGACTTACCAGTCATGCACCTTGATGTGTACCTATACATAACATTATTAATCAATGACTTTCAGAAGTCATTGATATTAATTTATTATCAGTGTAGGATAAAGTTCTTTGTTCTTGCCAAAAATGCTCAGCCAACATATTAATTATTATGTATTTGAGCTGCCTATTTACAGTTTGTATATATGCATGGAAATTTTGTGAATATTCAAATGGGCTTAAAAATTTCGGTTTCATATGTACAAAACTTGTTATGCCATACCTGTTTGAAAGTTCGTGCATACTTTTCTATTATATAGTTAGCTACAATGATTTGTTTAAATTATTTATACTTTAATAACATAAATAATTGTTTTCTTGGTCAAGAAAATTAACTAACGTTGGCCAATTTACTGGAAATTTCAGAAGAACAGATTATAGAAGTTATTCCTCAAATCGGAAGGAGAATAAAATTCATAAAACACTTTAAAGCTTATAAAGAAATAATGTACCTTCCTATGGTAAATTTGAAGTCTCATATACAGTGTGTTCACGAATGGACTTATACTTGTAAAATTTTTTGTTTTTGATTTCTTAATAAAACGTCAGTCATCCTTCATAAAAACTTCTCTAATTTTGAAAAGTCCTAGCCAATCCCAGAAATTCAAATCTGATTCAAATAATTTATCAGTTTTATTTAAATATTGTCTGAACAATATATGTGGCATTCTCTAAATTTTTTCCTTTTCTTTTTTGGGACTTACTACCACATGAATAATTCCTCGTTATCTAAAAAAATATAGTTAGTTACCCAGTATGTTACTGGAAAAATAAGCCTCTGCGATTGTGACTTTACGTCAAAAGATTAATCAGAGTGTGTTTTTTGACAACTAATATGAGACAAAAAAAATAATATAATTCCTTAACGTTTCAAAAAACACCCTCTAACTGACTAGTCTTTTAATGTAAAGTCACAAGCGCAGAGGTTTATTTTTCCAGTAACATACTGGTAACTAACTATATTTTTTAGATAACGAAGAATTATTCATGTGGTAGTAAGTTCCAAAAAAGGAATGAAAAAAGTTTTATTTAAATAATACAATTGTTGAACGAAATGAAATGAAATTTATCCTTACAGTAAGTGGTAAATTTAATAGATCGCAATATTAAATCAAGAAAGAATAGATTTCAGTCAACATCAAATATTTATTGATTCAAGTAATTCATCAGTTTTATTTAAATAATACAGTTGTTGAACGAAATGATACATTTCTTACTATTTAAGTGTTAAATGTAACAGATCGCAATATCTCTACTTTTGAACTGAATAAATGAAATCTTAGATTAAGTATAAGTTAGTATTGAATATTGTTCGAAACTTTCTCTTAGCTGAAGTAGAACCATTATTCTAAAGTTAATAATTAGTTATCATTAAAAGGATACTAAGATAATGACTTTTAAGAATAACGTTTTCCTTGATGGAATAATATCTATTCTTGCGGATATGTGAGTACAATAACGTCTTAATTTAAGAATAGTAGTTTTATATAGTTTAAATTTTTTTCCGTGTATGGGAAATATCAGAATTATTTCTAATTTTAAATTACAGAGCATTTTTAATATCGTTGTACATACTACAATTAATATAGTCACTAAAGAAACAATAGAACTTCATTTGAAACGTATATTTCAAATTTTTATAAGCCTACTGCGTTTCTTCCATTTAATCTAATAACGAAAAACAAAAGCCAAATACTCAAGTATGTCAGTGCCGAACTCAGAATTTAATTATCTATGTAAAAATATACAGTGTTAAGATAAAAATTAGAAATTTGCTATCATTTCCGTTGAAACCGGAAATGATAAATACTTTTTTTGTCAAATAATGTATTTTTATTTGTATATTGACTATATACCTATAATATCATTTTTCTAAATTAAAAACTTAACAAAATAAAGGCGGTGAACCATATCTCAATGACACCCGGTATATGCTACTTAGTATACCATATATATTAAAAAAAATTATTTATTTATATGTATAGTTACAGTTATTAACCACTAATAGTAATGATGAAATGTGAAAAATAAAATAGATATAATTAGATAGAAAATAATATATTATTCAACGAGAATGTAATGATGGCTATTGTTCATGAGGGTGAAATTAACGACAATAAATCACCCTAGTGAATAATAGCTATTACATGTCAGTATAATACTATACTTTGGCCACAATTATTAAATAACAATTTTTGGTAAAATATCGCCACCAAAATGCTGACAAACTTTGACGTTTTCAAATCAATCAGCAATTTCGCCCTTTGACTGAAATGTCATGACCTATCCGATGAAATTTTAATAAAAAATTTCAGAGATCCAGCAAATAATGAAATCACTATTCACTGGTGAATAATGGATAGCATTATCCTTGAGGAAACACATACATAATGGATACATTATTTAATAGTTGTAAAATATATAACTACATTTATTTTTTATTAAACTATACAGTTTATTTAGTGTATCTATTGTAATTCTGGTGTAACGACAGATCCGTCCCTATAGTTACAATCATAAGATGGCATATGTCGATGGGTGTTTTTCACATACATATATGTTCGTTTTATAAGTTGTGGTATTTTAAAACCTCTTTGAAGTTTAAGTTTGTTGACCTTTGTTCAATTTATAAAGGATTTGTAAATTATATGACGTTTTACCAAAATTTATTAGCTGTAGGGGAAAATATAGGTTTTGAAATGATTGTTCGATTTCTATAGAACGTCTACCCATTGTTGTGAATTTATTCGTTAGATCTATTTAAAGGTGCTTGGCACCAATCGAAACAATGAAGCATAACGCGAATACATCTTTTCGCAAATTTATATACAGGGCGGTCTTGAAATAAACGTAATTATTTTAATGATATATTATACAAAATTTTCTTAAAACTTTTCACTAACTAAAAGGGTTAAATTGGCCTTCTAGATTTACACTTCACTGAAAATGGCAAAGATAATTATCACCCTCCGAAAAATGATTCCCCAAAAATAATTAGGCAAATTCCATGACTTTCAGGATTTTCTGTGATCAAAATGACTTGAAATTCCATGACAGGAAAGTTTAACAAATATTTACAAATAACAAATATATACTTATTTATACAAGGTTATTCTGAAGGAGGGGACAAAATTTCAACCGCTTGTGGAAAACAAAAAATAAGAGATATTTTTTTTATTTTTATTATGGAAAATTCGTATTTCGATTATAACTTCAAGAACCCTCAATCAATCTCGTATTGATTTGATACAGAGTCTTAGTTTATCAACAATAGCCATTTAATCGATAATGTATACCAGGCGCTCTTGAAAAATTAACCCCATAACAAATATAATCATTTCTTTTTTGTTAATTGAATTAAAATATTCTTTTCTGATAAAAAAAGTCCAAACTTTATGTCAGCTTAGCGGACACATATATGACGACAGTGCCTCTCTAGTAGCTTCAATCGGTAATGTTGGTGGTCATGGATCTCAATTAAAAAGACCTCCGCAACAATAAACAAGTTCCTGTTTTGAAATGGTTAGATTTTATTGGCCAATTAAATTAATAATAGCAGGCAACCAACAATAATGTGGGTGTATATAATCGATTCTAGGGACAACTTTTTAACTGCTCTGTCAAAAACCCAATATCGTTTGTCGACCCCAACATCGGTAGCTGAAATTGTCTATGTATCGCTTTTATTATATAAATAGATCAATATTAATATCAAACGTTTAGAAGATTTTGGCTACGGCAAATTAATGCAATTTATTTTTTTGTTCTAGAAGTAATTTTTCTTATTTTTTAGAAAATGCTTCAACAAAATGTAGTAAAAATTACTTTAGTAACAGTGGCCAATTAAAAAAATACATGTAATGAAACAAAGTAAACAGTTACATAGGATTTCAATGAGTAATGCATAGGATTTCAATGAATATTTACAGGGTGTTACAATATATTTTTTTAAGTTAATATCATTGAAACGTAAACTGGTTGTATATTTTATATTTACATATAGTTTTCTCTCTACACATTTATATTCCTGAGAAATAGTTTCATCATAAGACAAGTTCTTAAATTTTCGATTTAACTGTTTACATGGGACACGCTGTATAATTAACTTAAGTTAATTAATTGTTTTCTGTAAGACTGTAACCTTTATATTCCATACTATATAATAGAAAAAAATAATTGTAAAGAAACATACATGAACACCGAATGACATATAAAACAAATTCATTACATTACCTATTATTTCTTTGTTAACTATCACAATCTAATATTTTGACGGTTACACCATTTTTCTACTTAGTCCTGACAATTTCACATACAATTCGCTTTCAGCACATTTACAAGGTTGCATTCATATGCCACAATAATTCCAAGAGCACTTTGTTCAAGTTTATTCTGGACATTAAGTTAACTCAGAAATAATCAGAAAATACTCGCAATTTTGCAAATTCCATTCAAATTCTGCTGTTGGAGATAGAAAATTCGAATATGACATGCCAAGTTACATTAGTCTTCAAATAATTATAAATTTGTCATACGAATAGCACTGTGGAGGCAGAATAGAATATATTGAAAAATACAGTAATTACTGAAATCAGAACCCAAAAATGTCTCTATCGTCATCTATAGTTTTCTTTAAGAAGGAATGAGAAAAGAAGGGGTTTTATCAAGTCCGAGCATTTGTTTACTGTCAGTAGACACCGGACAATTTCAGTGAGTCCAGGGCCGACACGTGGGGTAAAATACAATTACAATCATCTGTACGGAACAATTAAAATACATACCTCGCGTGTCTTAACATTTCATAATATCTCCTGTACTGTGATCAAGACATTGGTATAGATTGCCAGGGATGGGCCTGACAAGTTACATTAATCATATAAGGATACGTGGATCGAAAAAACCTGGCAGCTTTACATATACACTGTCCCAGGATAGATGTAACGAGGTGTATAACAGTCAACAAATTGTCGAATTTTGGAATGACATTTGGGAATTTAGTTCTGCTTGATGTAAGACTAAGATATATCAAAACTGAGTTGATCGGTGTTATAAAGGGTGTTTTATAAGCCAATTTGTAAAAATCGCTACTAATACACTACCTTTATTTTTCAACGTATTATGAAAAAATTCGATCAAAAAAAGTTGTTTAGAATGCAATTTGTGTCTCCATACTAAATTTCAGACACATAAATTTATTTTGTTGGAACTGCCGTTTTTTTTCAATAAATTAATATAATGTTTTGAATATTTAAAAATCATTTTTGCAAGTTGAGAGTGGTCTAAAGTCACAAATATCTTTTATAAAATAAATTAGTATTGTGAATAACTTTTGTTCTTGACGTCTTATGTTGTTATCAACAGAAAACTGACTACTAGTGAAAAAACGGACAGTACAACAAAGTAAATTGATATTTCTAAAATTTGGTAAGTAGGCACAAATTGCATTCTAAACAACTTTTTTTATTGGGATTTTTTCGTATATTAAAAAATGATTCCCGAAGTGTCATTCCAAAACTCGAAATTTTTTTGTCCATTACACTGTTGTTACAAATATCTTGGGACACAGTGTATATGCTGCTACATTTGATACAAGTAGTAAAACACTTTCATTTCTGATACAAGTAGTAAAACACTTTCATTTCTAACACCAATATTACACAAAGCATATACCACCATTTCCTCAACTGATTGCAAATTGGTTTTCAACGCCCGTTTTCTACATATTAACAACGGAGGTATACTATGAATGGCACTTAAAATACGCATAATATTAATGATTACATGTTCCTTAAAATTCCTGGCTTCGTCAATACAAATCCACACGTACTGATTTTTAGCGTCCTCCGTGATTGTCGTGAATACCTAAATACGGTCTAGGTTTCGGTGCTCACGCACAGCAGCCGCTTTCTTATGGAAAAAACAGGCCGATGGGGAAGCTGGTCAGGTCCCGAGATAACAAAAAGGTCAACTTAAATAGTTATACCAGTACACAATAATGGACATCATTATAAATTTCAGACTAATTTTAAAAAATAATAGACCAATTTCAAAACGTTTAATAAATATTTAATTATAATGACCAATGTCGCTATAAAAAATAAAGTTTTTTCTTATGTTTCTTTAAACTTCGCTAGCTGGCCAGCTATAGCGTGTTCACCATAAATTTTCTTATTGAATACATTGTTCTGAGGGAAATTATACAGTAGCATCAAACATAAAACCGAATAACATAATGCATTATACCAATAAATATAGTTTAAAAAACTAAAAAACACGCTTTTAAAGCACATCAAACTAAAAAAGTGAAAAATAATTATTAATATAAACTGAAAACAATAATGAACGAAAAATACTAGTATTATTGTGAAAAAAGCGTGGGTTTCTCGATATACGAAAAAATATGGCACAAAGCGCCCCACGCTTTTTTCACAATAATACTAGTATTTTTCGTTCATTATTGTTTTCAGTTTATATTAATAATTATTTTTCACTTTTTTAGTTTGATGTGCTTAAAAGCGTGTTTTTTAGTTTTTTTTAAACTATATTCATTTTTCACTTTTTAGTTTGATGTGCTATGAAAGCGTGTTTTGTAGTTTTTTTAAACTATATTTATATTGCTTATTGATGCTGATATTATAACATATTTCGATCCAACAGATATTTCTGAAAAAAAAAATATTTTTTTACTTCAGCCATGGGATTTGAACTCACGCCCGAGGAGTCCGTCGTTTCGCGTCGACTAAGACTTACCCGCTCGGCCAACGACCGAACTGAGAATCACGGAATATACTTACAATATTAAGCCTCTTGCTCTCACGCAGAGGATACGTGAGGAAAGGACTGGCGATCCTGATCAGGATAATGATATAAACTTATCAAATTATTGTATTTTTACCGGTTCTTCGTAAGTGTACAAAGTTTCAATTAAATCTGTCCGTTTAAAGTGGGTCAAAATCGAGTCCAAAGAGAGGGTTACAAACAAACAAACAAACAAACATACAAGTGAAGCTAATATAAAAGCGTGTTAAAAAGCAGGCCTCACGGGAATGTGTTACAGGAATTTTTGGTTTAAATTTTCAAATGGAATCCATCATTTCATCATTAAAATATTTTATCACTCAACGTCTACCTATACAATCTTGCATATGTAAATTTCACGTAGATAATGCTATCGTACTGAAATTAATTGCATAAAAAATTGTAAAGAATGTTTTTTTTTTTTACCTTATCGTTTGGGGAAATTTCACCATGACGTATAATTTATAAATCTACCGTAGTACAATACCTCATTTCTATTGTAAACCTGTACAATAAAAGTATGAAGGTACATTGATTTTTCTATCACGTTAGTTACCGTTGCGGTGAATATTAGCAAATATTTCTTGTTGCATAGAGCGGTAATGAAATAATAATATTTATAAATTGATTTAATGGTGAGGTTCCACCAAAAATTTTAATTTTAGTTCTTATAAATATGCACGGAGATTGTAAATACTGAGTCTTTATAACGCGAACACTCCATAACATGAGCATCTAAAAATGTGAACGACTGGTTCTACATTTCTACATATCTCAAAACATGAACAACAAAACTTTTCATACTCTAAAAACCTGACCAATGAAGTAATACAAATGTAAAACATAGAGTTTGATTATTTTTTCATTTTGGTATTTTATATTTAATAATGAGAGCGAGGAAGACACTACAATGTTGATAACTCTAATTATAAAATAGGGATAGAAACGGCCAAGAAATCAAATTATATAGGTGGGATGTGAGTACGACCCCACACACTTCCCAATGTGTGGAGGGCGTGGTCAAACTTTTTTAGAATAGAAGTAATCAATTATTTAGATAACTGTATAACACTAACAAATCATTCTTTATTCATTTGCTGGCCACGCTCTCCGACAATTGGGAAATGTGTAGGATCGTACTCATAGGTATTCTACTCATGTAATGTGGTTTATTAATTACTTCTATTCTTATTTTATACATATAATTGTTAGCACTGTATTGTCCTCCTCGCGCTCGTTGTTAAATGTAAAATACCAAAATTGAATTTTGCTCATTGTTTTTATATGTATTCGTTTCATAAATACAGTTACTTTAACTATTTTCGAGGTGTTTCCAAATTATGTTCAGGGTCATTACGCGAGGTGTCAATTTTTTTAAATAACTTGGTTATTTTTGAGGTTATCAACAAGTTGTAAAGACCTTTATTAACTAATTTTTTGCAGAATCCAAATTTTATATTAAAAAAAAAAAAACAGTTGCGCATCGCCTTTACGAAATATGACCTTTACTTTGTTTTTTAAAGTGGAACACCCTGTATATTTTAAAGTAATTCGATTCTCTCATTTTTCTGATTTCAAAAATACCAACATGTGTCATGTTATCTCAGAAGGTTTTTGAAATATTTGGATTTTGGTTTTAAAGTATCGTTAATGATTTTGTCAAATTAGTTGCCTTTGAAAACAAGAAGAAGAATTAACCACGACAGATACTGATTATTGATAAATGATAAACATTACTTTGACACGTAACTACGTCCTTATTTCAGAAATGCAACTATTTTGTTTTCAAAGGCAACTACGTTTAACAAAATCATTAATGATATTTTAATACCAAAATCCAAATATTTCAAGAACTTGTTGAGATAACATGACATGTATGGTATTTTAGTAATCAGAAAAAAATGAGGAAAAATCGAAATATTTTAAAATATACAGGGTATTCTGTTTAAAGGAACAAAGTAAGATGTCATATTTCTTAACCACGATACGCAATTGTTTTTTTGATACAAAATTTGCATTATGCGAACAAAATTAGATCATGTCTTTACACCTTATCGAAAACCTCAAAAATAACCAAGGACATTTTATAAAAACTACATCATTTATTATTGCATTTGCATTTATTATCGACCTATTCAGTTATTTCCTTATTGACATGTTTAAATTAAAATACCAAAACAGAGGTAGGATCATTTTTTTAAATAATTTTTGATGTCTTTGACAGAATAAATATACTATTCCATTTCGATTCTCCAGTAGTTGTATTCAATCAACTAATAGACAATTTACATATAAATATTCATTATATATAGTAATATTATGTTTTTATTACGTTGGTACCCTATTAAAGATATAGGATTAACATTAAACTAAATGACGATTATACTTGAGAGGAAACAAACATTTGCTATTTATGGAACACTTTCCAATCAATCACGTACACAAATTACAATAATTACACGTAACAGTCCTCATTGAAATAATCCAAATTGATATTTAGTATGCATACGTTGATATTAATAAACAAATATTTTGTGGTCAGCTGCGTCAACAACAAGAAAAGAAATATGTGACTTGATCACTTAAAAAATCTGCAGGGCAGTATATATTTTTTCAGATAACTGAACTATAAAAAATAAAATATTATTTACTGAGAAACAAATATAAACAGAATAGAAACAGAAATACCTATATAGGTATTTGCTATGTATGACCTACACCATTCTCATTAATAATGTGTCCCATTATGTAGTATGTTTTTTTTTATTGTAAAATATACGCACATACATAGACACATCAAGTTGGTTATGTTGTAAATTTATTTAATTCTTTAGAATCATGATAAGTTATTGCCTGAGTCTGAATATTTTAAACAATTTTTTATGATTTTTGGAATCTGAGACATTTTGAACACGATACAGCCGTTTTGGCAACTTTTTGACAACCAGAATTAATTTTGTTCAAATATGTAGTGCCGTGGTCCCCAAAAATAGTTGAATTTCTACACTAGTAGTAGAATACAACCGAGTCCTAGAAGCATTCAAAATTTCTAAAATTAGTTTTTTTTGGGCCTAACTAATTTTTTCTCATAAGAAAATGATGTGGGGTAGGGTTTTTCAAATGCACTATTTTATAAGATGAAGTGATTAAAAAACTGCCCTCACCCCTGTATTTCATTCATTGTATTTTGTAAGCGAATTTTGTATCGAATATTTTCTCGTAGATTTATGAATTTATTTATCAATTTTATAAATACTTTTAAACTATAGAGGGGACAATTAAAGGAATTTTTTAAATGAAACACTTTATAGTTTTTTAAATATTTAAATTCTATTTATCAATTTGATTAAAAGACTGGTATGCAGTCAAGCGTGAGTTGTCGTCAAATACACACGTGCGATATTGATAGTGGTTTAATAGGTTGAAATATAATAAATACAAATATACTTGTTTGGATATAAATTGTGTGCATACATTTTTAAATGACGGTGCAATTAATTAATGATGTTTCCCTCCCTAAAGGGGGAGGTAGTGGCTCTGGGACGATAGATATCGCCCAAGCTGTTCTCTCAGATGAGGAAGAATTTTATAATAAGTCACTTAATCTAAAAGAAATTGATACAAATGCGATGGATGTTAATGTAGTGAACTTTAACAGAACGGATGAAATGTGCCGCTCGAATAAGATACCGGCAGGCGCTAAGGAGAAAAAACCGATTAAACTTTTAACCTGTTCTCAGATAAGTACATTTCTAATAATATTTTTGTATACATAGAAAAAACTAACGATCAACAGATTGGTCGACTGCATCCTCAATTAGTTGGTCATATTCTCCATAAGAAATTATTTATTAAAAATATAATTAGTATTAAAAGTTTGGGTAGAAATAGAATTAAAGTACAACTTAAATCTACGAAGGATGCGAATGATTTAGTAAACAATAAAGTTACTGGTATTTGAAAACCTTAAGGCTTTCATTCCAAAACATATTTTACAAAAAAAAAGGAGGGGTTGACACATAATTTGATAATATCTAAAAAAAAATATAATACCTAGCTCAAAATCTTTGTTATTCAGAGAATGCAAAGGAAAGTACAACGGGACAATAATACTGTTTTCATCCCAAAACAAACAGTAATAATAACATTTGAGGGTAAAAGTTGAAATTAATATTGTATTTTTTTCGGTAGAACTCTTTTACAGTAAAGTTACGCAGTGCTTCAAGTGTTTAAAGTACGGCCATGTTTCCGGACAGTGCCGTGCTACTAATTCCTTATGCATTAATTGCGGTAAAATTAAAACTGATGATCACACTTGCCTAGTATTAGAGGCTTACTGTGTAAATTACAAAACAAGTGGGCATAAATCCAATTAAAAAATTGCCCTTCTTATGAAGAGCATAAATATATATATATATATATATATATATATATATATATATATATATATATATATATATATATATATATATATATATATATATATATATATATATATATATATATATATATATATATATATATATATATATATATATATATATATATATATATATATATATATATATATATATATATATATATATATATATATATATATATATATATATATATATATATATATATATATATATATATATATATATATATATATATATATATATATATATATATATATATATATATATATATATATATATATATTATCACATTTAGCAATGTTATTAATTAATTTAAAAAGTTTAATAAATATAGTAGCATGCATACATTTAAAAATGAACAATTTCAGAAAACAATTTTAATTTAGTTGTTAACATATGTGTAGAATAATTAAGTATTCATTGTTCATATAAAAAGGTAGTTAGTTGTAAGGTATTTGCAAAGCCAAATTGGCCATAAAAATTAATGAAAAACAAATAAAAAAACAAGAAAAAGGTGTCAAGTCGAAGTCCTGGATCTCCACTGGCAGAGCTGACGAGAGACCTATTGTGTATTTCCTGCCATCGAAAAGGTGTCACCAATGTAGTCCCATATAAAAATTTCACTTCAATTAACTCCAGTAGTATTAAAAGTTGCATAATTTCAGGGGAAAGATTTCACCTATAAAAGAGACAATTGTTATAGTATAAACTTTTAAAAGGGGAAATTTATGAAAATCTAGTGTAGAGTCAATGTAATTGAACTTTATACAAAAGTTAAATAAGCAACAATCAATAAACAGGGGAAAATATTGTAAATTATCTTAAAACTTTCATAACGAAACATAAAAAGTGCATGGTCTGTAAAAGTGAATATAAACTGAAATAAAACTTACCAAACAGGGGTGCAGTAATGTGTTTAGATCAATGCCATAATAATTTTTCCAATATTGGGGTTGAAACATAAACATTTCTTGATTTTTGTATGTGTGACAGCATAGTTGAACTATATTTTCATAAAAAAACTAAACAGGAAATCCATTGATGTGCAAAGATATGCCATGAGGACAAAGGAGAAACTCAGTGCTTCGTATGTGAGTGGGGGTAGTTCAAGACACAGTGAAAGTGTGGTAAAAGGGTGAAACCAATTTCGACAGCCTATAAAATGTAGAAACAAAAATATTAGTTTTGAGTAAAGATATGTTAACCTAGATATGAAAAGATTTGTTATCAGTAGTTATTTAGTTCTAGTTATATAAAAAGGAGTTTGTTTAAAATGATAGGGCATTTGTTAAGAAAATTTTGAAAATGAGATGTGAAAGATAAAAAATTTTTATACTGAACGTAACACATGCAAATTTACAGAAAATTCTCAGGAAAGTATCAAGAAAAGAATACTGTTTTAAAAAAAACAACAAAAAAAAGTAGTATAAAAGTTTTTATTTTCAAAATTAAAAATATTTGACATAAAAAAAATAATTTGTGACAACTAGTCAATTTTGAAATTTGGTGATTTTACTATATACAAAATTAAAGTAAGCAGAGAAAACAATGGATAGTGGGTTGTTATTGATAAAGAAGAAGAGAGTTTTTGAAATTTTGGAAGAGAAGTTTAAAAATATTTTGAGAATTTGTAATTTGATAAAACATACTGAAATTAAGGATAAAATAGTAAGAAAACAAGTTAATATATGATTTAATAGTATAAACAATTAATATAAAAGAGGTACTTACCCACCATTGTATGAGATCCAGTAGTAATATCAAAAAAGTAATTCAGTCGTAACGTGCATCGGAAAAAAGGGGTCCCAGGTAATCAAAAAGAGAAAAAAACCAAATTATATTCACAAATAAGCACAATAAGAAGCAAACACAGAATCAGAAGCCATATTTCGAGGTTAATCACAGCATTCACAGCTGATAGCGGCACAGGTGCAGAGAATACAGAATTTGCAGAGCAGGGAGATTTTTCAAGAAAGCAACCGGTCAACCGTACGGTTAAATAAGGTAAAATCTCGAGATTTTAAAAATTTTGGTTGGGTAAATGTAAGTTAAAATTGTAAATATTTGTTAAAAAATTAAAAAAAAAAACCTATATTAAAAACAACTCCTTTATTGTTTTCTGAAAGTGTTTAGTTTTTTTTTTATGTGTACTGATTTTGTGATTTTAAATTTTGAAATTATACTATAGAAAGAACCAAATTGAACCTGCATCCTGAGTGAGAGAAAAAGAAAATAAAAGTAAGTAAAATTTGTAAATTAAAATCTGAGCTAGTTTGGGTATGCAAGGGCATAAATATAAAATAAATACAAATTTAAAATAAAGGCGCCAAGTTTCATAGATTTTAATAAAACACAAAATTTTCAATTCTATAACTATTTAATAAAAACAATTCAAAATTTTTACAAAATATATAAATAAATAAAAATAACAATAAACCTTATTATCACAATAATATATATATATATATATATATATATATATATATATATATATATATATATATATATATATATATATATATATATATATATATATATATATATATATATATATATATATATATATATATATATATATATATATATATATATATATATATATATATATATATATATATATATATATATATATATATATATATATATATATATATATATATATATATATATATATATATATATATATATATATATATATATATATATATATATATATATATATATATATATATATATATATATATATATATATATATATACAGGGTTATTCACGGAAAGTGGGTATTAGACGTTTCTCGTGATCTGTCGAGTTTAAAATCTGAAAATTCGTATATAGAGATTTTTGGGTATGGTGAATTTAACGAAAATATTTTCAACTTTGTGTCACTTCCGCTTATACCGGAAATATCACTAAACTTTGTTATTTCAACTAGAACATCCTGTATATTATTGCATATTTGGATTCCTCATAAAAATTTAGCTTGGGTTTGTGTACCATAATGCAGCCTTAAACCTACTATTTTCCGAGATAATTAATATTTTTGAAAAATTTTGACGGTTTCTATCCTTCGGAAAAAAAATCGATATCTTCTATCATGTTACAGATTAAGGAAATTTTCTTTTCAACCTCATACAAGTTCCCCGGTCTAACTAAAAAATGTCTATGTTTTCACAATTTTATACAGGGTGTTTTATTTTCACAGTCAAACATTATTTTAGTTCAAACGTCAAAAAGTCATTTTTCTTAAATGGAACCCCCTGTATATTTTACAGAATCTAATAGATTATTTAATTCTGCATCAACTGATATTACCATTCCCTATACCTATCTCTCTTGGTTTTCTCACCATAGACGAATATATAAAATGTACGTACAACATCAGCACTGTTTCAGAATGTCATCTAGTAGGCTGCAAATGTAAAAATGTTTTGTTTTTACCAATGTCAACACCATGTTATTGTTGTGTGCGTAGCGTCACTTACGCGAACTATTAGTGGAAAATAATGGCAAACGTTTATACAAATGCTGTAATATTAGATTTGTTTTTCTTTATGGAAATAATAAGGAAACAATTAGTAGAACGTGCAGAGAATTCAACGAGAAATACCGACAATTACCACCAATGACAAACAATAAATTCTGAAGAATCAGGTTAAACTTTTTAAAATTTGGCAAAGTTAAAGCCGTAAAGACACCAAAGCCAGTTACAGATTACAAAGTAAATGAGATTAATGTTCTGGCTTACTTTTATGCAAATCCGCATGGATCTATTCCTGGTGTTAGTATGGGGATTTAGGAATTTCATATTCGTCTATCAACGAATTCTAAAAGAAGCATAAGATGCATAATTTTCGAAAAATAACTGATTTCTGTGAACAGATGATCGTACGTCTTTAAGAAAATCCTGATTTTTTCAAAAGAATTATTTGGACTGATGAGGCTCCAAAGAAGGAATTTTTAACAGGCGAAATTTGCACAACTGGACACAACAAAATCCTCGTGGTACGGGAATCGAATTTCCAGACCAAATTTAGTTTTAACGTTTTCTGCTTATTCTACTTTTAAGTATCATATCTACGAGGAAAATTTAAATAGTAACAAATACAAGGAAACCTTGAGAACAGTAGTTGAAATGTTTATTGATAGTTTGCCCCTAAATATTTATAATTCTATGTATTATCAAATGGATGGTTGCGGCCCACATAATACACGGGAAGTGTATGACGAATTAGTAGCATTGTTCGAAGATAGGTGGTTTGGATACCAAGGACCTTGGAGATGGCCAACCGAACTCCTGATTTGACCCCTTTAAACTTTTACTTTGGGGTACAATAAAAAAATATTGTTTATGCCACCCGGCTACTTCCAAAGAAGATCTAATGAATAGAGTAAGGGCTGCATTTCAGCAATTAGATTCCCACGAAATTCGCCGAGCCACGGTAAGTGCCGTAAATCGCAGAATATTGGCGTGTTTGGAGCAAAATGGAGAACATTTTGAACAGTTGCTGCATTAAATATTTATTCAATGTATTCGTTAATTTTGTAAATTTTTTGTTGCAAAGTATTTTTTATAAATCTAATAATAAAATGATCTTTTGTTTTTGATGTTTATTGATTTTGTTTTCTTGATAACTAACAAATAATTATCAACTATCCATATGATTACACTCCTTTATGATAAGAAAGGAAGCAAGTTATAACTTGTGTTGCTTAGTAACAAACAGTGCTTTGTATGTTCATTTTACAAATATTCGTCTATGGTGAGAAAACCAAAAGAGATAGGTATAGGGAATGATAATATCAGTCGATGCATAATTCAATTATCTATTAGATTCTGTAAAAATATGTAGGGGGTTCCATTTAAAAAAAATGACTTTTTTGATGTTTGAACTAAAATAATGTTTGACTGTGAAAATAAAACATCCTGTATAAAATTGTGAAAACATAAGGACACTTTTAGTTAGACCGTAGGGAACTTGTATGAGTTTGAAAAGAAAAGTTCTTAATCTGTAACATGATAGAAGATATCGATTTTTTTCCGAAGGATAGAAACCGTCAAAATTTTTCAAAAATATTAATTATCTCGGAAAATAGTACGTTTAAGGCTGCATTATGGTACATAAACCCAAGCTAATTTTTTATGAGGAATCCAAATATGCAATAATATATAGGGTGTTCCATTTAAAATAACAAAGTTTGGTGTTATTTCCGGTATAAGCGGAAGTGACACAAAGTTGAAAATATTTTCGTTAAATTACCCATACCCAAAAACCTCTTAATATGAATTTTCAGATTTTTAAACTCGACAGATCACGAAACGTCTAATACCCGCTTTCCCGTGAATAACCCTGTATGTATATATATATATATACATATATATATATATATATATATACATATATATATATATACATATATATATATATATATATATATATATATATATATATATATATATATATATATATATATATATATATATATATATATATATATATATATATATATATATATATATATATATATATATATATATATATATATATATATATATATATATATATATATATATATATATATATATATATATATATATATATATATATATATATATATATATATATATATATATATATATATATATATATATATATATATATATATGTATGGCTGAAAATAACATCACATTCAGTGAAGCCAAAAAGTATAATAAAAAGTCATTTGCAGGTTGCGTCTCAACTAATAAATTTAGTGTTTTATCTGAAGACAATTACGAGGTTAATTTTCCTAAATTGCCTAATAATAAAAAAACTTATCTCAAACTGAATGTAAAAAATTCTCATATAATAGAAATTTTGTCACCCCTCTCAACCTAGCACGAGTAAAAATGAATCGTATTCCCAAAATAAGAAAAAAAATAGCTCCCTCTTCCCCTACTTACCCTAACCTATCCCCTAAGTTTCCCTTTAGATTTAATGCCACTTCTCTTGGTACCCCAAAACAAAATACTGCTACATATGCATTATTTAGAAACAGAAAAAAATAAAGTGTTTGAATCCGTTTCAAGTTACGTTTTTCAATTTTTGAAAAAAATTAGAATTTTAGACGATATTTGACCTCGAGTTATTCAAACAGGAAATTAATTTAGTATTGGAGGATACCTTTTTTAATAAATAACATTCTCTCATATTAACAACAGTATAAACATTATGCAGTGTAACTCACGTTCCGCTGTGCCTAATAAAGTTAGTCTTGAAAACTTTTTGTTTCAAAACAAAATAGAAGTTGCACTCATAAATGAAACATGGTTTAAACCAAACAAAAATATAAACTTCAACTGTTTTCATATAATAAGAAAAGACAAATTTGATGGTAAAGCTGGTGTTGCTATCTTAATAAAAAAATCCCTTTAAGAAAATTAATATTGTAGATAATTTTAATGCAGACATTTGTGTCTGTGGAGCCAAAATTCTCATTAGCAGCCGATATATCTTTTTGTCTATTTACAGACCTCCTAATGTATTCACCAGTTTCAGTCATAGGCCGAATATTTTTAATCAGATTTAATCTCCATGTATTATAGGAGGCGATTTTAACGCTCACAATGGGGATGGGGTTCCCCAAGAAAATTAAAATACTGGTAACCAAGTATTAAATAGTGCAGATGACCCTGGATTATTTATATTAAATAATGACTCTACTAGGTCAGAGCGCCCAGGTCTACAAAAATCTGTCGTAGATATTTCTCTTTGTTCTTGTGATAAAATTTCTTGGACTGTTGGATCCGATACTCTTGGATCAGATCACTTTCCTATCATGAATTTGCTCACGAGTGATCAATCTAATGCAAAAATTTTACCTAAATTTAAATGGAATATTGATAAAGTGAATTGGCCATTATACACTTACTTAATTGAACAAGCCTTCCAAAAATTACCATCCTTCACCAGTACCCAGCAAAAATACGATTATCTATTAGAATTTATGAATAAAGCTGCTGCTCGGAATATCCCTACTTACAAATCATTCACAACAAAGGTACACCCTCCTCCTTGGTGGAATACCAGTTGTGATAATGCAGTCTCTGAAAGAAAGCAAGCGCTTGAAAATTATAAACAAAACTCAACAAAAGAGAATTATCTTAATGTAAACAAATTGAAGCTCGAACAAAACAAATTTTTGAAAAAAAAAAGCAGCTAACAATAATTGTTTTACCTTTTGTTCTGATCTTAATAAAATTATACCCTCATCCATTTTATGGATGCAAGCAAAGAAAATGTAAAGACCCTCAATCAACCAGTCAGTGACGGAGAAGGAGCTACGGTTACAAGAACTTTTTGATAAAGTAGCGCCTGCATCGGTAAACAATAAGGTATATAATGATAATGTTTCTTCAATTGATCAAAATCATTTCCTGTGCAGAGCTTTTAGTTTAAACGAGCTTGTAGCTTTGCTCCAAAATACCAGAAATACTGCTCCAGTGTATGATGATATTAAATACCCTATGCTTATTTATTTACCTAATATCACCGAAAAGTTCCTGTTACAAATTTTCAACGATATTTATATTCTTGGCCAAGATATTGATCAACTTAAAAATGTAATCTTTGTCCCAATACCTAAACCAGGAAAGATCCTAACAGCCCCGATTCCTACAGTCCAATTTCTTTATTATCATGTATCATTAATCCCTTGAAAGACTTATAAAAACTAGATTAGTGTGGTTGGCTCCTTCACTAGTATAAAAGATTTAGGTAGAATAATAAATCAAACACGACATATCAGATACATTTTATAGCAGAAAGAAATGATGTGGGGTAGGGTTTTTCAAATGCACTATTTTATAAGATCAAATGATTAAAAAACTGCCCCCACCCCTGTATTTTATTCATTATATTTTGTAAGCGAATTTTGTATCGAATATTTTCTCGTAGATTTATGAATCTATTTATCAATTTTATAAATACTTTTAAACTATAGAGGGGACAATTAAAGGCATGTATCATTAATCCCTTGAAAGACTTATAAAAACTAGATTAGTGTGGTTGGCTCCTTCACTAGTATAAAAGATTTAGGTAGAATAATAAATCAAACACGACATATCAGATACATTTTATAGCAGAAACTATTAAAACAACTATTTCCTTTAGGAGTAAAATAACATCGGATTAAATAATAGTATTATTAGCATTATACTAGCACATTCAGATAATATGACAGTATAAATTGAATGAAATAAAACTTAACTGTTTTACGATTTTCACAAAAATTTTTATTTATATATTTTTTACAAAATATATAAAAGCATGACAATTGTTTCGTCAACACAACATAAAAAACATTGGAATCTTTGATCTTTTTTGTCGCCGTCAAAGAAGCCGACGTTTTTATGTTGCAAATAAGTTTCAAATAAACTATACAAATCTTATACTCACATTTGCAGAAGCCACTGTGTTGGCGAAACAATTGTCATTCTTATTTTGTAAACAATATATAAATAATATATTTTTTTTTTGAAAATCGTAAAACAGGCAAGTTTAATTTCATTCAGTTTGAACATGGTATTTCACAAGTAAAGGTCGATTCAATAAATTATGTCTATAAAATATAAGAAATTATAGGTATTTATTATTGTTATCGTACTAGGTTTGAAAGTATGCTTATGTATTACCCAATAAATGTGACTAACCTGGCTGACTAAATTTATCAAAAAAATTATTTATATTTGTTCATTTATATTTCTCCATCGACAAATTAATCCAATATTTCTTTTACTGTAAGGTTAAAATTATCGTTAGGATAAAAAACTAATTGAAGCAGAAAATAAATTTAAACCTAACCGATGGATCAAATATAATCGACACTGAGGAAAATTAACACTACTTTATGTTAACTTTTCTTCTTATCTTCTTTGAGTATTAAGCCACTGTCCTATAAATTAATTTTAAAAAATTGTAAAAATAAACCTCTGCGCCAAAAGGATTTGTCAGAAGTTGTTCTTTAAAAAAATGTTTTTGCCTATCTAAGAATGTCACACCAAAAAATATTAATCTGAAAACGAAACTTAAATAACAAATATTTTAGATGATTAAATGGTGATGTTTCAGAATATTCTCTGATTCCGTTCTCAAAACTAGAGGAAAATTTTGTTTGATAAAAATTGTCTTTTTTAGCAATGTCAAACATTAGACAAGTTTATCTGGAATTAAACTGGACGTGACGAAATTGGTCTAAAGTAAATTAAAGCGCCAGGGAAATAGCAATTTTCCTAAAGTGGTGTTATTTCATTTGGATACGTAAAATAGGATATGTTCCTAGACTCCAAGTAGTCCAGATTTGAACCCGCTAGACTATTCCTAAATCAGTGTTATTTCATTTGGATAAAAAAATAGGACCTCGTCTTTAACTTCAAGTAGTACAGATTCAAATCCGCTGGACTATGAAAAACATTAGGAATGTCTGATATGCACTGTCTTTAAATAGTTTTTATATTTATGTGACAGTCGCTATTCGTTATTATTATTTTTTTTTGGTTATGACGTCTTCACTGTTTCTGTTATGACGTCATCGATATTTTTTAAATGGAACACCCTGTATATTTTCGAGGGTTTTCCGTTGCCCAGTATCTACAATTCGGACGATTCACTTCACCACTTAATTTGAAAGTGCATTCATCGGAGAAAATAATTTTTTTTATCAGAAAAGGATCACCATTGCACATATTCATCATTGTTTCACAAAATTGTATCCTCCGATCTGGATCATCATCACTTACTTCTTGCACAAGCTGAATCTTAAAGTGATGCCATTTTTCTAATTTTAATTATGTATGTCTGACGATTTTTTAACATCATAATCGCGACTAACCTGGCAAGAGCCAGTAAGATATTTAATTTTGTACCCTCCTCAACATCAAGGCGACCTATTTTGGGTAAATCTTCCACCGTACTAGTCTCTCTAATTGTTTTTCCAATTTTACTCACTATCGATTGAGTTATGTTATAGATCGTTCTGGATATTTAGTATTAAATAAATTAAATTTTTGTTGCGTTCGCATCCTATCACCATACTCAATCATCGTAAGAATTTCAATTCTCTGCTTTACAGATACACTCATATTAGAAATTAAAATAAATCGACAACAATAATTATTGAGAAACAACTACTGGGGTAAAGTATTATTAAGTGATTCACTGTCAAAAACAATAATAATAAACCACAAACTAAACAAAAACTAGCCTACTTCGAAAATTAATAAAAAACTTGTTTTTTATAAATGGCCGCATCTTGCAACATATTAATATTAGACCCTAAGTGTGATACAAATTTGGAATCAGCTGTTGAAGCAGAATCCAAAAATGGAGAAATATACAGGGCGCTCCATTAAAAAATATCGATGACGTCATAACAAAAAACTAAAAGATAAGGTGCTCAATTGAAATTGAAAATCGACGTGTCCGAGGATTTTTTCTAAACATTTTTGGTTTAAGAGAATTTATTCCATATTTTACGGACACACTGCATACAAAATACTCTAGTAGGTTTTGTAGTTCGACTTTTCTTACTGGCTTTTGTTAGAGTAAACGGGGGTAACATTTCTTCTTCTGCGTTTGTGTAGTTAAATTGGTAGAGTTTTTAGCACGGAACTCTGTAAATTGGTCGATAATGGTCCATAATACAGGATGAATAATTCTGCTTTAGTAAAGATTCAGGTCTAGTAACAGTTTATTGATATGGTCTAATATGCAACTGGTATCGTGAATTGATTCTCTCAGTAGAGAAATTCATTTTGAGAATTTTTCCAGAGTGGTAGTCCTTAGATTCAAAATATGACATCAGAAGGACGCGGTTTGTTTTGTTTTCGTTCCTACAGAAGTAACCAATTTTTATTTAACTTTTTACTTTCCTAAGGTTAAATTATACATGATGACAACACCAGTGACGGCTGGACAAAGTGCGCAATTAATATAATATTTTAGCCAAAATGTTAGAGCGCGTTATGTGGTAAGCGTGATTACTCACTGTGTATCGTACTCCTTGGTTCGATTCACTGATACAGCAATTAGCAACTTCGGAGTGAATGGTTGCGTGTCCATATTTTTCCAAAATGTAGCCACTTCCGCACAGATTTTGCTCTTAACATGGGGGTTGTATAATTTATGTGGTATGTCCAATATAAAACTAAAAAAAGATGATACAAACGGTTCAACGATCGAACTACAACAGGCTTCAAATACAAAAAGGCAGTGATCATTTTTACAGATTCGCATCTTCTGTTCGTGTCTTCACCCAGTATAGTTGTCGTTTTGTAGTTAACTAGTTGCGAAAGGTCATTGATCGTTAATAAAAAATGGAACGGCGAAGACGTTGACTGACCGAATGTTTGTTGAAGGACTAACTTCGTTCTTTGCACCTGGTAACAATAATTATTATTTGATATTATAAACTACTATATAAAATCATGAAATAGGACTTTTAA
Organism: Rhamnusium bicolor; assembly: GCA_029963845.1. Classification (NCBI taxonomy): domain Eukaryota; kingdom Metazoa; phylum Arthropoda; class Insecta; order Coleoptera; family Cerambycidae; genus Rhamnusium; species Rhamnusium bicolor. The sequence continues at coordinate 1,325,195 of JANEYF010000625.1, read as the reverse complement.
AGCTTCTTTTAGCAAGCAAAATGTTAATATAAAGTACGGTATATTTGTTTCGAGGCTTGTTCATCTTTATTTTAATTAAACATTCTACTTGGTAGTAGACTGAGTTTCAAATGTTAATACTGTTAAAATTAGTTATATAAATATGTATATATATACTATATATATATATATATATATATATATATACATACATATATATATATATATATATATATATATATATATATATATATATATATATATACACATATATATAGTTTGAAAGAAAGTTGTTTTTCTTTTTGACTTCTTGAACCTTATTTATATTTTTTATCGCAATTGTGTTTATGGGATTTTGGTTCTTTAATGATAAATTTTTTGGAAAAAGTCTAAATTGTTTATTTATTCATAAACACATTTCACAAACGTTTCGGTGGCTGCTTTCCACCTATTTCAATGCAAGGACTTAAACGAAAAAAATAATCTGATGTGGCACTTTATAGTTTAACAATAATGCTACTTAATTAATAATTTGTGCGTATAGCGAGAATATCACTTTTTTAACACGCTTTTATTAGCTTCACTTGTATGTTTGTTTGTTTGTTTGTAACCGACTCTTTGAACTCGATTTTGACCCACTTTAAACGGACAGATTTAATTGAAACTTTATACACTTACGAAGAACCGGTAACAATACAATAATTTGATAAGTTTATATCATTATCCTGATCAGGATCGCCAGTCCATTCCTCACGTATCCTCTGCGTGAGAGCAAGAGGCTTAATATTGTAAGTATATTCCGTGATTCTCGGTTCGGTCGTTGGCCGAGCGGGCAAGTCTTAGTCGACGCGAAACGACGGACTCCTCGGGCGTGAGTTCAAATCCCATGGCTGAAATAAAAAAAATATTTTTTTTTCAGAAATATCTGTTGGATCGTAGTATATTATAATATCAGCATCAATAAGCAATATAAATATAGTTTAAAAAAACTACCAAACACGCTTTCATAGCACATCAAACTAAAAAGTGAAAAATAAATAGTTTAAAAAAACTAAAAAACACGCTTTTAAAGCACATCAAACTAAAAAGTGAAAAATAATTATTAATATAAACTGAAAACAATAATGAACGAAAAATACTAGTATTATTGTGAAAAAAGCTTGGGGCGCTTTGTGCCATATTTTTTGTATATCGAGCAACCCACGCTTTTTTCACAATAATACTAGTATTTTTCGTTCATTATTGTTTTCAGTTTATATTAATAATTATTTTTCACTTTTTTAGTTTGATGTGCTTTAAGAGCGTGTTTTTTAGTTTTTTTAAACTATATTTATTACTGTTTTACACTAACCAAGTGTTAGTAAAGGTTGCAATTAATTATTTGTGTGTAAGGTGTTGCTATTGATTATATGTTTGTTATACTGTGATTATTGTAATGATACTTTTATATTTAATTATTTCTATTAAAACTATGTTTAATGTTACATACATAACATTATTTATATATATTCACACTAAAGTTTGTGGAAATATTCTGCGGTTGTTTTAATAACAAATTCTGTCAAAAGTTCAACCCCCTCAGAAACCGGCTCCCTTAATTTTTTACTCCGTCACAACGTATCTAATAAAATAAGATTCAGCTGCAGTTAACTTTTCTATTAAAATTTTCTTGAATAAATTACTTGTCGGAAAGCTATAGCTAAAAATTATTGTAAAAAATATGGCGCAATACTTCAGACAATATATCGCAAACGCAAAAAATATGATTATCATGTACGGAGATCTACTTTCGTCGAGTTAAAGTAATCTTTGTGTGCCACGTGTCTAATGAGCCTATTTTTCATAAACTACTTTTCAAAAGACACCATATCAGTCACATCATTTACCTTTTTATACAATATTATTATGCATCTCCGTTCCAATAATTCAAAAATTATTCCTTCCACCTTATTTCACTTTCATCCTACACCACTGCATCAATATTTTTAATTATTTTTCAAGGCACTTACTTAATTTCAACAAAATTCGCGGGTGTCTTGTTTGTTTGCAGATTTCATATAACCAATAATATGTTAATATCGGTACTATATTATACGTATGTATATGATGATATTTATGTATATACATATGAGTGATTGCAAGACACGATTACAAAATTCTATTGTGATGACTGATGTGACAATTAAATGAGTCAACTCATTTTTCTGCAACTGCACGCAAAACAAAGGACTGCAATTAAGTTTGATGATAAAATATATTAGGTATGTCTCGTATAGATACAACATGAACATTTATAAACAATACAATAATGTAGCAACTTTGATGAATATTAAAAACTTTTAATTCAATTAATATTTGTAATATAATGTAGGTACTCAATTATCTAGATTTCTGCAAACCTTGTTTTTTTTTCAACTCTGCATTTACATGCATATTTAAAAAATACAGTTACGACATAGAATATAACTATTATTATAAGATAGAAATTATAATATTAAACTATCTTTTAACTAAAACGGAAGCAAGGTATATTATTATAACACTTGCCAAAATACCACATTAGCGTTCTGTTTTATTTATAGTGAATGAGAATATTTTGTTGTCTATTTTACACGTCTTAGTGTCACCACATATTATTTTCATTACTAAGCAAAAACATTAAAATGAATCTAGAACTTTCATGGACATCCATACAATAAAATATAAGTAACTAAATAAGGTACATGTTTAATTAACGCTATAACACACATAGAGGAAACTTTTAGACAAATAATTTAAAGAATTAAAAAATACATATTTTTGATTTTCTGTAAAATTATTTTAACTTTCTTTCAGACCATACCTTACAAATAATGGATATTCCTTATAGTTGCGGCTATTATTATCAATCAGGTGAAGCAATGCTCTAATTAGAGTTGAAAATATATAAAAATTATAATAACTAAAAATTCGACTAAAGGGACAGCACTTTAACTTCCTTCCCGGAGATTATTAGGTTAATTAAAAAATAGGATAAAAAGAAATACAGGAAAATAGAAAAAGAAAATAATGAGTGCGACTTCTATTAACTTCATATATGAGTGACATTATATTGGAGTGATCTTGTTTAGAATTAAATTCAAAATTGAACGGAGGTCGAATCAAACAACTCGATTGTTTTCGGTTTTCAAAAAATCGAGGATCACTGTACATTAATTGCATAACATAATAAAAGTTTCAATTTCATCATTACTATTACCCTCTTCGGAATAATTTCTGTCGCCGCTCATGTTAGTGACACGTATTTTATATTAATTCACCCCTCTATGTTAGCAATCCTAGTCATTTCTATCGTATTTTCAGAATTTTTCATTAGTCGTATTCTCCTCCTCGAATAGTAAATAGCTAGGGTAATTTCTTAATCCTTTCGTACATGAAAGTGTCAATAATGGAACAAATTATATGCAGACATTTTATTTTACAAAATTGTAAAATATATTTATTAAGTCTATGATTCAGGACATGTCGTGACACGGACAATAATTTTATAAATTTAAATATTATTGTAAAGTTCCTGGATATATTTATGGTACATCCTTTATTTTTTTGTCATTTAGTGATTTCATGATAATTTATAAAAACATTTTATTCTTCCTCCTGATACAATAATTAAAATATCTATAAAAAGTTATATTAAACGGTAAAATGATGATTATTATTTAAACTTTCTATGCATTTTTCGTCGAGCTTCAATGGACAATGTTCGCTAGTTCATGGCATATTGGAATAAATTTGAATAATATTAATAAATAATGCAACGATTACATTAAAAATAATGGCTTCAGGATAATTAACAAGTTTTGAGGCTATTATTAAATCTGAAAATAAAGGAAGTAAGGTCAATGGCATTATAGATTTACTGAGGTCCTACGAAATTTAAGTGTTCACTATACTCTGCTCAAAATGCGCGTTGATTCTTGGTGTAGACGGCAGGCAGATGTACATATGTATGTAAGTGCAAAGTACCTATAACGATTCATTTTCATGTTTATTTTATTTCATAGGTATTGGTCATAGTTGGACGTTTCATTCATTTAAGTCCAACCCAACACTGCAAAGTTTAAGTAAATAGAGTTTAGACATAGAGAGTTTGAACGTCATCCCAGAGACGAATTTTTAAAAACCTAATATTCTGAAAAAACCGCGTGTTATAACAGTAATAAATTAAATTTTATTTTTTGACAGTGTACTTATACATTGATTAATCTTTTGCATGTAAAACCGACACCGATGAGCGGTCGTCAGCCGCCGAGAATTATATGGTGAGGCAGACCGCGTGTTCAGAAACATTGATACGTTGTTATGTAAAGTGTGCCAGTTACTGTTATAGGCCATACGTGTAAAGTAACTGCACGCTGTGACAAAACATGTCGTCGAAAAAACACCAAACTTTGATAGGCAGAGACAAACAAATGCGGTGAAACAGGGATGAGCTGTTATGTAAAGAAATTTACACTGTTTACTGTACAGGGTGGATCAAATTAGATGGGATCTGTACTGACTGCTCCTGTTTTGCAGTTTACTCTTTGAGAAGAGAATATTTACAACAACGCATGATTATCTGGTTGTTTGCTTGCTACAGGACGCAAAATATTAACGCGATCAATTTATAGAGGAAATTCTTCTCTTATCGTCCCCGTTCAATTATATCTTTAACATTACGCCATCAAAATGGCTATAATAAAGCCAACTGCGAATAAATTGACATAAGAAATGGAACCAAATTGTTTTTATCAGTGAGTCTCACTTCTGTTTATGGATATAGTTTTTCCAATCTCAGTGTACCGCTGCTATCAGATTATGTCATTACAAAACCTGTCTGCGATGGAATAACACGGAAATCGTGCTTGATATAACAAACGATTTCCTTGTTATTATAATAATAATAATATAATAATAAACACCACAGATTATACAACCCCCTGTATCTCTAAACTAAACAAGGTCAACGTGTTTCACCAATTTTTCAAAAAATTTTTATCTCCAAAGTTATTCAGGGTGCCTACTTTTGGGGACATCCTGTATATATATATATATATATATATATATATATATATATATATATATATATATATATATATATATATATATATATATATATATATATAGATTAAATATGATTTGAAGGAAACAACTACTCAGCGGGCAAATACCCCGACCTGCATTGAATTACACCTTCAAATCATGATAGATGGAAAGCCAATATCATTTGTCAATTCCTAACCAGACATAGATCGATTTCGAACTTATTTGTTCTCTTCAGTATGCCATAGGCTATGGAACAGACAAATGATAGTGGCCAACCTGCTAGTTATATACTAACTATGATGAAGTGAATAGTGGTGAGAGGTATGAAACTTCTCATATGGTCTGAATGCTACTATCCGACCGACATCCTCGATGTCTCTGTGGCGGATAGCGACTTGCATCACAGCAAGTACCGAGAGCGGCGACCCCTAGCCCAGGTGGACTAAACTAATGTGATTAAATATGATTTGAAGGAAACAACTACTCAGCGGGCAAATACCCCGACCTGCATTGAATTACACCTTCAAATCATGATAGATGGAAAGCCAATATCATTTGTCAATTCCTAACCAGACATAGATCGATTTCGAACTTATTTGTTCTCTTCAGTATGCCATAGGCTATGGAACAGACAAATGATAGTGGCCAACCTGCTAGTTATATACTAACTATGATGAAGTGAATAGTGGTGAGAGGTATGAAACTTCTCATATGGTCTGAATGCTACTATCCGACCGACATCCTCGATGTCTCTGTGGCGGATAGCGACTTGCATCACAGCAAGTACCGAGAGCGGCGACCCCTAGCCCAGGTGGACTAAACTAATGTGATTAAATATGATTTGAAGGAAACAACTACTCAGCGGGCAAATACCCCGACCTGCATTGAATTACACCTATATACATAATAATATAATATACATAATTTCCTATTAAAAAAAAATTGGTAGCAATAAGAGGTCATTTACAAGAATAAAAAATTTTTTTAACACCAAAAATCACTCCAATGCTATGCTTCTTTAAACAAATCTACTGCTCATCAGAAAAGTCTATAAAGATTGATTTTATTGAATAATGTTTATATAAACAGCCTATTTTTGTAAAAATCAACTTTTTGCACATGTACCGGGTGTTCACCCGAAATTGTGCACCCTTATTATAGCATATACGAAATAACCAGAAACAGAAAAGTTTTGGGAAATTTTCTGTAGATTTGGATTCTGCTATTGAAAAATAATTGAACATCGCATTAAACAGTTATTGACCACACTTATGTTTTTTTAAATAGAATACTATGTATATTTTTATATTTTTAAAATGTCCATTATTTTCTAATTTCGAAAATATATACTTATGATATATTATCTCTTGTAGTTTTGGAAATATTTAAAAAAATATCTGCGGTCCACATTCATTTTGAATAAATGAAAGACAGTTTTCAACTGTTTCAAATGACATTTCTGTAAATGACAGTATTTGTAATTGTTTCGTTTGCAAGTGGTCGTTTATACAAAAAAAAATGCAATTTTCTGTGATTGAACGTTACGATATATTGTCAATGTATTTTGAAAATAATAAAAATGTGTTGCGTGCAGGATGAGAATATGCTCGAAAATTTCCTGATAGATTTCCATCAAGAATGACATTTTCAAGGATCGCCAAGAAACTAAGAGAAACCGGTTCCATCAAACACTTAAAAGTGAAGATTTGGAAATTCTTCTCTATTTTCAAGAAAACCCCAACTCTTCCATAACTACCGCCCAAAGAGATTCATAAGATTTTAAAAATGAAATTTAGATCGTATAAAAGTTTACCCGTGCAAAAATTAACTGTCGGACGAATTAAACAGATATATGCCTTTTCAGAAATAATGATAAATCGTTTGATTAATGATCCTAATTTTTTTTTATAAAATTCTTTGGACGGATGAGGCATCATTCACTACATCCGGTATGTTTAATAGACAAAACAAACGCTATCGGGCAACAGAAAACTCACAATCTATAGCAAAAGTTGAAACACAAGGTAGGAGATCTCTGCACATTTGGTGTGGTATATTGGAGAACAAAATCCTGGGGACAATATTTTATGAAGGGAATCTAAATGGTGAAATGTATTATCAATTTATATTGAACGAAATAGAAAATATCTTGCAGCAACAGATTCCTGAATATGACAATGCCACAATATAGCAACAAGACGGAGCACCACCCCATAATATTGCTACAATTAAAAAAAATTTAAATAATAGTTATGAAGAGTGGATAGGCTGGCAAGGGACAATAAGGTGGCCCGCAAATAGCCCTGACCTAACTGTCTTGGACATATTTTTGTAGGGCTACCTGAAGAATAAGGTTTATGAAGACAATTCAGAAAATACAAACGTTTTACGGGAGAGAACAGTAAACGAAATAGAATATTTAAATAATAATAATCACTTGCTTAGAAATAGTATAGAAAATTTATAAAAAATATATCGGCTACGTTTTGAAAATAACGGAAGGTATTTTGACCAATATTTATAATTTTCATCCCTTTTATTAGTTACATAGTTATTAATGTATTTGTTTTAATATTGATTTTACATCTCAAAATAATAAATTTGATGAGTTAATTTTCCTTCATTCGTTTTTCATTTAATCAAAATTAATGTGGACCAGAGATATTTTTTAAATATTTCTAAAACTGCAAGATATATTTATCATAAGTATATATTTTCGACATCAGAAAATAATGGACATTTTGAAAATATAAAAATATATATAGTGTTCTATTAAAAAAATCGTAAGTGTGGTCAATAACTACTTTATGCGATGTTCAATTGTTTTTTCGATAGCAAAATTTCTTACAACTTTTTTATTTATGGTTTTTTCGTATATGCTTATGATAAGGGCTAAAATAGGGGTGCACAATTTTGTGTGAACACCCGGTACTATTATTACTGCATCAAGCCCCTCAGTTATGGATTGCCGCATTCAATAATTTGTTCATCAACCATCAAAGAAATGACGAAAGGGGTTTTCAAGGTATCGGTATTTCTTTATCTATTTTAATACTCAATATGACTTTTATACTATATCGATAAGCTGAAATATATCTACTAACTAAAATACTTTAATCAATTTCAAACATAATATACTAAACAAACGGTTTTGCGAGCAACAAGCACAAACAATAATTTTATACTTTATTTTCGTGACGTAGCTAGGTGCGATAAATTCTTGTACAACGAAATAAGAAACTTTCATTAATTCAGAATTGCACAAGCTGCTATGCATTCATTAACAATTTGTGTAGGTAACTCGATTGTTTATTATGAGAGGTAAACCGTAAAGGAAATTTTGTGTACACCGTTAAAGTACCAGGGGAGTAGTGGATGGGTAATAGATACTAGGAACCGTTAAAAAAATACTTACTGAGATTTTGGAGGGTGGATAATCCGGATAATCCAAGGAGACGGCATCAGAAGTACCTAATGCTAATGATAACTTTAATTGATAACCACTTATTTTTCTCGACTTTGTACAAATTAGCTATTCTGTAAAACTGATTTTTTGCAATGTTCTTAATTTTATTATATTTACCACTAGTTAAAAATAGCAGAGAAGTCAGTCACAACTCTACAACTTCGAATAAATTGCTGTCATTTTACTATCACGATGTTGACGTTGATCATTTCAAATATAACGGTGTCGATGAAAATGCAATCATTGGATTAAATAACATTGATTTTTGAATTTGTGTGTCAAAGTATAAGGTTCTTACCTCTGTTCTTACTAACTTAAAACAGTTTTGTCACAAATTGAGATTTCTGATTATAATGCCTTTATTAACATAAAATAACTTTTTTCCACTTTTCAAGATGTCATGCAAAATTGCCTGTGAGTCGCTAGTAACGTACAGTAGAACAAATCGAATGTCTCTTGGATTTTTTTTGGGATAAATAAAATTTTAATTGAACATTAATGAAGTAAATTTATTTTAATGGAACGAACTTCTCAGCAAACACCAACGGTTGTTTACAGGGCCTTTAGTCAATCTGAATGACCATAGTAAAAGCAACCACTGTGGTAAAAGTTCGATGAACGAACAACCAGACTTTGGTGTTTGCTAGGTTATAGCAAACTAATCGTTCATATGTTGAAAATATCTGTTACTTGATGCTAACTCTCGCCTGGAAAAATTGTAAAATTAGAATTATGTGATACATACTTAACTAGGTACATCAGTGCAAGAAATCTGAAATAAGTGTGGTATCATTACTGAACAATTATTTTTATTTATCTCAATACTATTTATTCGACAGCATCTAACAATAAAACGTTAAATATATTCTGTGGAGCAGCCACATTAGTTCCTTTTTTAATTTTTATAACTGGAAATTTGCATTATCACCAATAAAATTGAGTGTCTAAATTAATCACTATGATAGTTGTAAAACGTGTAAAAGTGGTTAAATATTTAGCCATTTTGCTCTTATAGAATGGAGAAATGAATAAGTTGTTAAAAAACCACTCACTTTCATTTTAAACACTTAAATTATAGTTGCTAAAATAACCATTTTCTTATAGAATTAATGATCATGATCATAGGTAATACTTTGGGTACTATTGAGTCATAGGTAATACGTATTTTCTGGATATAAGTGGTATTATCCATGAAGTACTCCCATCCCAGCAAACATTTTGGTTTAATTTGACGTCGATACTACCTACCTACGCTGTGTATAATAAATTTAGTCGCAAAATTGGAATTAATCATATTTAAGTAAAATTTACGTTGACGCGACGTGGATTGACATAAGTGGAGAATAAGACAACGTCGGAATTGAGTTAAATTACCTATACCTACCTACGCTGTGTATAATAAATTTAGTCGCAAAATTGGAATTAATCATATTTAAGTAAAATTTACGTTGACGCGACGTGGATTGACATAAGTGGAGAATAAGACAACGTCGGAATTGAGTTAAATTGAATAAGGTAGGTAAAATTACATATAAATCTTCCTTGTAGTTGCACAGTTTGGTTACTAATACGTGTATTTAGGTACATTTGACTTCATTTCGACGTCAATTCCACATCGAATTGACTACTTTTAGGTAAAATCTACGAATTTATGTGCAAAGGGCAAATAACTCCTAGTAAAAAAAAGAATTTTTTACTTATTTGGTATTTTTCTCTATAAGTACCTAATAACAACATTGTTAAGTCATCTACAAAATTGAAGATACCTAATTCATAGTGAGATAGAAAATAAATGAATGTCGGTAATAAAAATAAATCCAATTTAATTGCATAGTATCAGAGATTCCCGGTTGTTGAAATTAATGCGCCGACAATTTTTTCGTACATATTAGCACATGTACTTCGAAACATAACCATGCAACTCCAAAATATTCATTAATATGAAAATTCCTATTATCAAGTAAAGAAATGATAATTATAGTTGGAGTCAAAAGTATGTTATACTTGTTGAATATGACTTAGCAGGTATAATTTTGTATTTCTTTAACCTTTTCATCAGTTCATTTCCATACAAACTCATTTTTAAAATTTCAATTTCGAATCGTACTCCAACTGTGGTAAAAAATATGGCGTCTTGCGCTAATTTGACCTTAAGTTTAACTGCCTTTGAAAATGTAACTACAAAGGAAAATGGTTGAAATCAGGTAGATAAGCTAGGTAGAATTTATCGACGTTGTCGACCTAATATTACTTTAAAGGAGCATAATAAAGGTGGCCAAATAGGTAGGAACGTAGGATTTCCATCAAAATCTACCTAGTTAGAATATTCTACCATTATGACTATATCCAGTCACCAAAAAAGTAAATATTACCTAATTATACTACCTATTCGACTTCGGTTTTAATAAAAATTTACCTTTAAGGTAATTTGTGGTTTTTCCTTTACTGCTTTAGTTAAAAGTATTTTTAAGCAAAATAGTGTATTATTGGTATTATTTACGTAAATTTAAATATGAAGTAAAACCAATAGGTAAATTTCCATGGGAAGTGTATTTTTCCAGTCAATTTTACGTCATAACCACCTCAATAACTAAATTCGTCTTTGATACCAAGTCGAGTTATGGCAAATTTTATAAAAAAATGCTTGCTGGGATAGAAATGGAGTAGTGTAGAACTGTTTGGTCAGCTCGGTATTTTATTTCATATAATATTTATTTTACAAATTAATATATTCATATAGAGATATTTAAATCACCGTACAATGTACTTAAGACGGTAAAGAAAATTTTCGAGTTAACGCTAAATTTAGTTGACGGTATACAGAAACAACGCGGTACCAAAGATTTACAGATCCATTTGTGTCGCAACGCTTTAATCCTCATAGTATATTAACACGATCTGTGGTGTGATTAAGTTGTCTTGAGAGCTGTTTAATCACAGACAGATAAACTACTCCCTGGGAGTGGATCTTCATCTGCATTGACAACACTGACGTGGTTTTCCACAAAACACCAAAAACACTCGACGCGCCTTTCGCCAACCAAGTTAGCATCGTCTGCAGATGATTAAAACTACTAGATCATCTCCAGATACTGGCAACTTGGTTGACAAAATGTCGAAATGTGTGTCGAGTGCAGTATATGATTTTTTGGACTCAAAGTTCGGAAAATCTTATGAAAAATTTCTTGTCATCTTTACTTCATGTAAACAGTTTTGTAGAACTGACACGTTTAGAAAAAGGTTAAATAAAGCGATTTTACTCAACTTTTCTGCGAATTCGCATAAAAGGTAACATGCAGTTTCTCAAACAATTTTTTTTACAGATTATCCGAATTTGGGATATATGAGTAATCCACTTATCATGTTTTGATATTTTCTTCATATAAAAACAATTTGAAAAAAATATTGCTATTGAAATATTATGATTCATTGTCATATTTAATCATCCCAATTTCTAGAGATCAGTTACAGATGGTGAGTTGCAGTAATAACCGATGGATTCAGCACTTCAATTAAGCCAGATTTCATAAGGGCGGCAAAAACTATTTCACCAAAACTCTGACGAATCAAAATTTTTACCCAATTATTTTTTACCGTACATTGTTGATCAGATCACACATTATTGTCATTGAAGAGGTCTTTAAATCTTTTATTGATTCCTAAAAATATTTCAAAAATTTCAAGCTGTTCCAATTTTATGCTCAAAAACGTAAAATTTGCACCTTATATTATTAATATTCAGAGTTTTTGCAAAGATTGCGCCACTGAAACATCTTGAGGAATTTTTTATAATTGTCGTGCTTTGATCGGTAACTACCGATGCCAACACAGTATGTAGCTGTTTTTGCTTTGTAGCATATTCTTGTTAATTTATGATTTATTTCAAAATACTATTAAACTCAAAACGTCACATACTGTCAAGTATGGAATAATATTTTTTTAAATAAAATAAAGCACTGAAATACTCATCGGCATATTCCTTATAGTGACAACTTAAATAAATTAAATTCATATAAATCATTTCTTTGTTCTAAATTCATTTTTACCATACTGTAGTATAATAATTAACATTTCATAGGATATAGTTTCAATTGTCAATAATCACGCAAAGTACGAACTAGAACTCTAAAAGTATGAAAAATCTTAATGAGATATTTTAGTAACATAAATATCCCAAATTAATGGACCAGGAGAGACCACTGCCAGTCCTCCTACTAGACGAGTACTGTGACTCATCTTGCCTGCCATGAGCAGTCTAGGGTTTTTCTTTTTTTCTTGATTTTATAATTATAACATTTTTAATGTATGAAAATAATATTGTTTTTTATTTATTTAACTGAATTTATAATTTTTTAACTTGTCTTATTAATTTATGGAACATTTTAGTCACGCCGGGTATGTGACACTTTGGTGGATGCGCCGGACATAATATAATTGAATATTACATTTAATTAATCTGTGCTACATATTAATCAAAACCAACGTAAGAAACGATGAGGGTGGCAAACCCCCATTACGTGACGTATGGTGGAGGCCAAAACCAGTTTATGACTTTATGATACAGGCTCTTTGATAGAGACCTCCAAAACTATTACGTGACAATACTACATACTAAACTACTCGGCAAGTTGTGGACTTGGCTAAATTAATTTCAAAAAAATTTACTTGTTACCATCATTGTCGTGTCAAAATAAAATTTTTGCATATAGGTAGGAATAAGGTTTGCAAAAAAAATTTTCATGTACAGCAATAATGAGAAAACTGGTATGTTCGATATTTACGTAGTGTGGAAAAAATACTAAAACTGTCGCAAAAACAGATTTCCCAATAGACAACAACTCTCAACACTAATTTTTTTCACAAAACAAACACTACTGCTGTGTTAGCATCAGTAGCTGATGATCCAAGCATATCAATTAGAAAAATTGCGCAAGATGTTCCTGTGTCGTATCCTTCAACACAAAGAATTCTTAAAAATTGCAAGATGCAACCTTACTTATATGCTCGGGTCCAACATCTGTAACAGGGATATTAAGAAAGAAGAATGCATTTTTACCGAAAAGTACTGAATCTACCGGAAAAAATCCAAGATTTTAAAACACATCTGTTGGACAGATGTATCCAAATTTGGCCAAGTTGGAATTACCAATTACCACAACCCGCACACTGGGCACTGTGGTGTGGGATAATCGATAACAGATTACTTGGGGCATTCTTTTATGAATACAATTTAAACCAAATTAACTATTTCTAAATAATAGATTAGAAGAGTAATTGAGCGATGCTGTTGCCATTAATCACTGACAGAATTGGATCTTCCAACATGACACCTGCACATACAGCTAGTCCAACGATTTGGACGTGGATTGGGACCAATAGACCAATTAGGTGGCCGCTGCGACCGCCAGATTGACAGTCTTAGATTACTTTTTATGAGACTATCTATCTAAAATCCCTTGTATAAGATAAGCCCTCCCAACTGCTAAATTTAGAATGATTCGAAAAAAAATGAAACTTTCATGGAGATTGTTAATTCCGGAAATGATTGAAATAAGCCACGAATCCATCAGTGGATGAAACGTTTGGAATTATGTTTAGAAAAAAAAATGGTGCAATGCAACATCTTTTGTAATGAGTTAAGTATTTTATAATAAGTAATGTTTGTTATTGGTTGTTGTTTCTGATGTTATTAAGTAGGTACACAAAAGTCTAACAATAAAAATGTACTTCTCTAATCTTTTCTTTCTTTAATACCTATGACATCACGTCGTGTCTGGGGCCGTAGACGATGACTTTGTTAGAGATTAAACCCCTCGCTGTAAAAACGAAAAATAAAATAAGTACAAAACTAATTAAAATTAACAAAAAAAATATAATAATAATATTGCCTGCGGTGCATTTTTTCTTTGCTCACTTTTCACAAATCGCCAACGATGAGGTGCCCTAACAGTTTCTCTTTACTTGCAACCCTCCGTCTCCTCCCCATGATCAGGGCCTAGTTACGCCACTAGCAGAACAACCTTCCTTTTCAGTAATGTTTTACCCACTGAAGTCATTTTCCGAACTTCTCGGGCATCCGGGGGCTTTACAGAAACAGAAAACACATCTTGACGTATAAAATAAGCCCCCATTAATATTTGTCAAAACTGTAAACGGTATTCAATAGAGTTCATTAAGATGCCCCCATTAATATTTGTCAAAACTGTAAACGGTAGTCCATAGAGCTATTAAGATAAGAGGCTTCTATGATACGTAATCAATATGTAATGCTACTTGAAAATTTTCTTCTCTAAACCTCGCCATTTTGCATGAAATCCAATTTCTGATGAAAAACCAAAATTTGCTGCATTGCCAAGACCCTAAGGATCCAATTTCGTTGGACAACTGTCAGATAATTGAAGCGACAAAAAAATTTAAAATTTGGAGGCTTGAAATTGTACGTTTCTGAGCATAAAATTGGAACTACTTACAATTTTCGGAATATTTTTTCGAGATCGATAAAACACTTAAAGGCCTCTTCAGTAAAATGACATATTACTCAATATTGTGCGATAACAAAAATGTTGCGGCAAAATTTTAAGGCGTCTCTGTATTCAGAGTTTCAGTAAAATAATTTTGCTGACATAATCTGTCTTAATTGAATTGCTGAATCCATCTGTTTTTATCGCAACTCTCCATCTGTAATTGATCTGGAAAAATAGGAGGTTGAACATGTTTTTTGAATCACCCTGTATGTATGTATATACATACATAATTTTTATATAGGTGGATCAACAACTTCTACAGACAAAGAGTAAGACATTGACACCTACATTTTAACATACCATGCCTGCTTAACGATGCCAGTTTCCAGTTGAGGTAAATTCACTTTGCTCTTCTGGCACTTAGACATAAACGTCATATTCTAATCACAGCACTTAAGAGTCAATTACAATTCAGCTACTAACGGGGCACAAAGATGCCATGTTTTATTTATGAATCTAACAAAGGAGACATTTTAGGAGATTGGCCGCCAACTCGAGCTAGGTCTGCACTATACAAGCAGAAACCACGCGAGCGACTAACTTCCGAAGGACGTGCGCACGCCGCGCGCCAGGCAGATCTCTCCTGCTGCCTCCTGCAGTTGGGATCGTCGAACGGAGGCTTCTGGCACATGGATTTCAATGATCTCGAAATCTATATGCTGATTTAACAAATGAGCGGGTAAATTGAATAATTTCAGGTTTTCATGGAAAATGTTTTTATGTAGCCCATTTCTGCCACTTAAAGAAGGCATTCTTTAAGTGGCAGACATGGGCTACAAAAAATTGTTTCATTTACGATCACATTAATGTAAAAATTTCAGAAGTAAATTGACCAATTAGGCAACATTTTTTAATTACATTTATATTAGTTTTATTAACTTCTTATTACTAAATAAATTACTTTTATTTCCTCCTATTTAGGGAACGAACATGGCATAAACCACAATTTAAATTTAACAACGGTTGAGATTAGGCAATTTATTTTTTATTACAGATCATAATCCCTCAAATGTGTAATAACTTTCGATTATTTCAAGATCAACAATATATTAGTTAAGAAAATTTTACGTTGGGTAAGGATGCTCATTTCATTTCTTTTTGTTTTTTTTTTCTGTTTTCTTTACATAATCTGAAAAAATTTTTGTATGTTCATTTTTGTATTTGCTTTTACAATTTATTAATTTATGTCTGGAACAGAAGATTTTGTACGTCTTATGATTTAATCGTCTAACTGTAACTCAGATCTGATTGGCCATATTGGAAATGTGATTTGTATCTCATACAAATAAGAATAAAAAATTATAAATAAATTTTAGAACATAAAAGACCAAATTTTTTTTCTAAAATGTTTTCGAAAAAAAAAATTGTAGTAATGACTTCCATTTTCAAATATATTTTATAAACTAGTTACTCGTTGCTTTATTACTAGACAACAGCGCTAAGGAAGTTTATGCACAATAAACGAAACGTAGGCAAGGTCACATTTTGATTTGACTTATCGTCCTGTTGCCGATAATTTGTTAGAAGAAAATTAAGTTCTCAAGTACGCAATTTCCACAATTTCAAACAAATATGACATTTTTTTAAACTATTTTTATTTTAATTTGCGTGTGTGCGCAACCTTTGGTACAGCCAGAGACGTAATATATGGTGGAGGTGCCGGGTAGATATGTCGAAAGGACGATTCAAATATGTAAATATCTGATGTAGCCATCACATAACTTTCTTATACCAGTATATATCATCCTGATCTAAAAAAAATCATTCTGCTTAATTCTTCACTTACCTCAATTAAATTTTAAAAACGAACCTTGAAATGTTTCATAAAATTTTTTAATAATTAATTATCAACGTCCTTCGATACTGTCAATAATAATTCTTGTCATATATTTTAATAATTTCTTCTTATTGACATTGAAATTTTTCTAACTAAATTAGATATTTCAAATTGCCAGATTTATCCTAATCCCATTTTATGAGGTCAAATGCGTACAAAATTTCAGTTTACATCAGCTTCATTTAAGTACTTGGAAAATATATTTTATTCGCTTGATATAGTCGACATGATTTATAATCTTACAATCTTTCAACGCACACGCACACGCACACGAGCACGCACACGCACGCATGCACGCACACGAGCACGCGCACGCGCAGGCACGCACCGAGGCAGACGAGCACGCGCAGACACGCACGCACGCACACGAGCACGCGCAGGCACGCACGCACGCACACGAGCACGCGCAGGCACGCACGCACGCACACGAGCACGAGCAGGCACGCACACACGCACACGAGCACGCGCAGGCACTCACGCACGCACACACACACATCCCCACAGTTACACACACGCACCGACAGACATCATTCAGAAAATAGTCAGAATGGATTCAGAAGAGTTCAAAACGTATCGATCAATCAAAATATCGAGGTCGAAAAAATCACGATTACTATACTTCCTTATATTAGGCATAAGAAAGTAAAAAAGAGCAAATCAAATATTGGTCATTTGTTATTAGTATGTAAAAATAATAATTCAAATATTAAGTAATCAGTTATTTTTACTTTCTTATACCTAATAAAAAGGAAGTACCTACCTAGTAGTCGTGATTTTTTTTTCACCTCGAGATTTTGATTGATATTTACGTTTTGAACCCTCCTGAATCCATTCTGATTATTTTTTGAATGATGTCTGTCGTCTCGTGTGTATCCGCGATAACTCAAAAAATACTAATGGGAGAATTCCCAAATTTGGCAATTAAAATTTTCAACAACATTTTAGGTGACACATTAAATTTGGTGAATATTTTAATACCAGAAGAGACATAATGAATGAAAGAAGAAAAAAGGTACAATTTTGGAAAAAAAAATTTTTTTTATTGCATTTCTGGACGAAACTCGATGAATTATAATGAAAAAACATAACTTTAGGGGAAAAATCTGTCTGCATGTCTGTAGTATTGAAAAACAGCCACAGTTTTTGAGATAAGGCCTTAAAATTTGATACACATGTTCTAAAGGCCAAAGACAATAATAAATTCGATGATGAGTAAAATTGGCCTGCTGGAAAGGGGTTCACGGGACCCAAACTTTTTTGTATTTAACCTTGAAAAAAAATCTTAATGAGAGATTATAAATCAGGCCTAATTATATCAAGCCAGTAAAATATATTTTCCACGTACTTACATAACTGAAATTTTGTACACATTTGACCTCATAAAATGGGGTTAGGATGAATTTGGCAGTTTGACATTTTGAAATGTCTAATTTAGTTACAAAAATGTCAATATGTCAACAAGAAGAAATGTGCTAGCCACATCACATATTTTTTAAATAACAATATTCTGTGACAGCAACATGACTACAATTTTATTAACTTAACGAGAATCTCCCCCACTAGATTGAAAGTTAATTTTTTTTAATGTATATGATTCTGTATTGTATACTATGTAATCGATATTCATAATAAGTGATTTTACCGTTACCAAATTAAATTTCAGAGTAGGTAATTTATAGTTGCCGCCTGTTAAACAACCAATAATATAAGGTGTGCAATTCTTTAACCAGGCCGTGGTTGTCATATTTCCTGTTTATTAGGTTTTGAAATTTTATTATATGAAAAATATTTGTAATTTTTAATTATTTTACGCATTTATTATACTAATTTGTATACAGTGTAAATACTTACATATTTTCAACTTAACCTATTGCGAACTAAATTTAAATCTCGCGGTGACAGTACTCTAATAACTTTTCTGGCGTGTGTTACTGAATTTTTCAAATTGTAATTCAAAAATTTCATGATTTTTTTAATGTTAAAATTTAGTAATGAAATAAATATGATATAACTGGAAACACGCTAATAGGTGAATCTGGCAAAACAACAGTACCGTCTTTGGTTTTACTGGCTGCGTATGAATCAGAGCGACCCTACTCGGACGATGTCGTAGGACTAAAATTTTAAACTTTGTTCCTATTTTTTCCTATTTTTTATTGAACTCAAAAAATTCGGAAATGTTTAGTGAACTTAGATTTTCAAATAATATCGGCTAACCAAATAAGAAAAATGGTTGGATATGCCCATTGGATATGATAGTATAATTTTATACAAACATTTTTTATTAAAAAAAAACACCACATAAATTAGACATTTTTTATTACCCGAGTAAAATGAATATTAGTCAGTCGCTTGATTTTTTATCCTTTGAAAAATCTACATGACCACAAAATATTATAATTGTAAATCAATAGGTACTTTAGAGAATAGTATTATTCCTTATCCATTATGAAAGATCCCAGTAAATAAGAAATAGATATAAGAATCACATCAATATTTCAATATCTATTATACACTTGATAGTGATTATATATTGCATTCATTTTAATCCTCCTATATTCGGAGAAGAAAATTTTTAACTCAAAATCGGTGAGAAATAGTTTTTACAAAAATAATGATGCTATAGCAGGGAATCAATAACTGAGTAATACTTGAATAGAAAGAATATGAGCAATTTTGCTTGTTAAATCTATCTAAAAATAAAAGTTCTTCTAATAATTCTGCCACGTATTTATTCGACCAAAAATACAGTTATTTCTAGAGTAACCAGTATCGAGATTATAATACAGGCTCGCAATTTAAGACCTGCAAATCAAATGGGCGGACAGTCATGAATCATGATTCATGAAATTCACTGGTATTGTACTGTAAAGTTTATTTCAAACTTATTTGCAACATAAAAAACATCGACTTCTTTTATCCTTTTACTGCCGTCAAAGAAGCCGACGTTTTCTATGTTGCAAATAAGTTTGAAATAAACTATACATTCATTGTAATCTTAAAATCGAACGATACCTCACAAAAATATGCCTACTCCTATTATATCACTATATCAGAGAGCGTCTATTCATATTGGCCTGAGGACGATAGATACATCAGTTAGTTATAGCTGTTATTATTTCCATCCCAGAAGAAGAGTTATATACAGATTTAGAACGTCTTATTACTGAATCGACCTTTTCATACATTTACCAAAAATTGCTTTATTTGTTAAAATACGAAAAAAAATAAAATATAATAAATTATTCTTTTGTATTAAATAATTAGTAATAATTATAACCATATGCAAATTTACAGCATAAGATCTAAAAATGAGGTTTAAAAAAACATCAAACCTACATGTTGATTATTTATTTAATAATATTGCTTATATTTCTGGAAAAATAATAAATTAATTATTTGGATGTTACATTAAATAAGCATCCTTTCAAACGCAAACCTAATATGATATTGACAAAAATAAACTACCTACAGTTTCTTATATTTTACGCCGTCATTCTTATCTGAATGTGCTAGTATAAAAGTTTTAAGTAGATAATAAATTATACACGACACTTCAAATACATTTTATCATAGAAATTATTAAAACAACTACTTCACCTAGATACAAGACGACATTGGATTAAATAATAGTAGTCATACCAGTAGTATCTATTAGAAGCAAAAAAATATTGCGGTTAAAAAAATTTTGACTTGCCAAAAAGAAAACATACATTTAATAAATGATTCCCTCCAGTAACAATACAAAAACAGAAATCCCTAGACTGCTGCACAACGTCTTCCATTCTTTCGGAACTCATCAGGAGGTTGGAAAATACGAACGTATTATTAAAAAATATTTTTCTACGATTGTGTTGAAAGTCAAATTTTCTAACTTCAAAATGACTGCGGAAAATTTGACTTTGCCGCACGCTGTGCTTAAATTTGTTGGGGACCCATGCCCCAGGATTTGCCACAAATACGACGGCATGTCCATAAGGACAGCTTTGCTTTGTGGATTACCTTTTCCAGATGGGAGTTCCAATTAAGTGATCTATCCAGAGTGATTCCTAGATATTTCACCTCCTCCACAAATGGAATAGTTTCACCCATTAAGGTGGGAGATCGTATTTATCCCTACCACTTAACATGTTTGTATTGAATGAAGAATCGTTTATATCTATTGGATGCAGGTTTAAGTTGGACATATCGACGATAAAAATCCAACCGATTATCTCCTTTTGTAACCGAAAACGTTCTAGATTTATGAGTTTTAGAATCTGGAATGATTATGAGCAAAAATTCGCCATTGTCCTAAATATCATCTATAGTAATATTCATCAACTCCTCCCTTCTGAGGGCACCATCCATTCCAATAATTAACACTACCTAAACTAATGTCTTATTACAACAGATTGAAAAAAATTTTGTATTACCTTTAGAAGTAAAAATGTGTCATCAGGGGCGTTAAGTAAAGAAGCATTAATTTGTTCTCTGATAAATACTTCAGATTTCTTTGCCTTGTATCCTACAGATTCTCTTAAAAATAAATATAGTTTAAAAAAACTAAAAAACACGCTTTTAAAGCACATCAAACTAAAAAGTGAAAAATAATTATTAATATAAACTGAAAACAATAATGAACGGAAAATACTAGTATTATTGTGAAAAAAGCGTGGGTTGCTCGATATACGAAAAATATTGCACAAAGCGCCCCACGCTTTTTTCACAATAATACTAGTATTTTTCGTTCATTATTGTTTTCAGTTTATATTAATAATTATTTTTCACTTTTTAGTTTGATGTGCTTTAAAAGCGTGTTTTTTAGTTTTTTTAAACTATATTTATTTTTCACTTTTTTAGTTTGATGTGCTATGAAAGCGTGTTTTATAGTTTTTTTTAAACTATATTTATATTGCTTATTGATGCTGATATTATAATATATTACGATCCAACAGATATTTCTGAAAAAAAAATATGTTTTTTTATTTCAGCCATGGGATTTGAACTCACGCCCGAGGAGTCTGTCGTTTCGCGTCGACTGCCTTAGCCCGCTCGACCACCGACCTAACTGACAATCACGGAATGTACTTACATATTAAGCCTTTGCTCTCACGCAGAGGATACGTGAGGAAAGGACTGGCGATCCTAATCAGGATAATGATATAAACTTATCAAATTATTGTATTGTTACCTGTTCTTCGTAAGTGTACAAAGTTTCAATTAAATCTGTCCGTTTAAAGTGGGTCAAAATCGAGTCCAAACAAACAAACAAACAAACAAACAAATAAACAAGCAAGCAAGCAAGCAAGCAAACATACAGGTGAAGCTAATAAAAGCGTGTTAAAAAAAAACAATTAGTTTCGGAAACTTCGAAATATCTACATTTTCTTCCAATGACAGAATGCTTCTGAGCATTGAGTAAATTGACCACATCGTGGAAGATTTCAACGTTTTAGTCTTTACGGCGAAATAGGCGAAGAGGACCACTTCCGTATAAACATTCACCTTCTTTTGACGGCACCGGTTTACGAAAAGAAGTTTTTCCTTCTTATAACATTCTTTCGATTTACGTGGAAGGAGGTCGGAACTCACACTTTCAGCGGCTGTAACAATTTCTGCAGGAATAGCTTCGTCTGAATTCATCACTTCCTTAAAAGCAGCGGATACATGACAGAACGCGTCAGTTTAGCAAAATAATTAGTTTTGTTTGTTAGTCATGACAACCGTTTGAGCAGTACTTGATCTTTATTATTTTAAATAAAATCTGGCAGGTGGCAAATTTAAAATTTTGGAAAGACTTTAAGGGAAAAAAACTTCACTATCGTAGAAAAAATAGTATGTAACACACATGTGGCACGCTTCATGATAGGAACACTCGCTGCGCTCGTGTTCCTACTTTCATACATCGTTTTGCAATGAAGCCCTTGCCACACTTGTATTATAATATACTATTAATTACATAATTTAAAATATACCTATTTCTCATATTTTGACATTTTAAATTGATAGATTGATTATAACTTTGGTAACCACAATGACATTCATGACATCTAACCTAAGCCCACTCTTTCAAATATTTTTAAAAATGTGACATTTTATTTGCTTCCTGATGCATTTTTAGAAAAAATAATAAATTAATTATTTGGGTATTACATAGACATTATTTCAAACCCAATATAATATTGATAACAATAAACTACAAATGTTGATATTTTGAATTAAAATATTTTTTTAAATAATATGGTCGTTTTATTTTAATATATTTTTTTTATGAATCACTCTCTAAAACTGCATAAACAAGATTGCTTGAGTCTTTCTTGTACGATGAACCGTTTTGCGTGTAAATGGAGTTTTGGAGTGTACCTATTAAAATACAGTGGAAACAACGCAACAAACAATGCTGTCATCACGACTCGTGAGATTCAAACCGTTTATATGCACTTTTTTAAAATATTAGAAATTAGAAAAAAAATTTAATTGAAAAAATAAACACACTGTATTCGAAACGTAGCAGTTAAGGACAAAACTTTTTCGTCTCAAAATTGGTTCAGAATTCATCTGAATTTTCTCGATGTACTGGATGCATTTATACATTCCGCACCCAGTGCAATTTCATTGGTCAGATTCGAATTTAAAACCATTTAGAGTTCGAGTGCGAAATTTGTGTACGGAATGTAAATCGGTGCCAAACACATATACGGAATGTAACTGTTAGAAGCGGATTGTGGATGCGCGTTACGCACACGCACGGTGTGACTGGACTATTTTAGGTTTTTCGTTTGTCGGTTTTTCAGTCAGTTTCTCATCGACATGGATGATGTAACAAATTTACCATCTCACTATAAATATTTGGAAATAGGGCCACGAAAATATAGGGCAAATTTATTAAATGAGAGTGATGCAAAACAGTGGATGGAAGAATACGTTTCTTTAACAAATACCAATTGGAGAATATTTAAGGCCAAAACTAACACGCCATATTACTTATGCAGGTAGGTATATAATTCTGTTATTGTTTTAGGTAGCTAGTGTTATTAAGTAGTCCAGCAGTGCGATTTTGTTTGTTTCTTGTTATGTAGCAAGATTGCATGTTGCTACATGCTGTTGTTTAACCAAATAGCTGCCTAATTAATAAATTAAACGTATAATTTTAAAACTTTGAATTCAATAAAGCAACATGAAATGTCAAATTGGCAATTGTACTTGTCATTTGAATGATTTTTTAGCAAGAGCTAAATAGGTCTTGCTAAGTATGCATCAAATAACAATAGAAATTACATTTAAATGCTTAATTTGACAAGAGTTGTTGCTACGGACTTTTTTAAATTTTTAATAATGCACATTAATTCTGATAGTTATAAAAGTTTACAAGTATAAAATATAATTCATAAACCATAAAATTAATGTAAAATCAAATAAGTAGTTAATTTTGAATCCGTTTTTGCTAAATAATTCTTAGCAATCTTGCTACGTAACAAGAACCAAATAGAAATGAACTGTATGTTATTTTCTCCAAATGAAACTGCAACTTTTTACTCAAAAACTTTTTATAAAGAGAAATATGCGAAAAATGCAATGCCATTAATACCGTGACATAATATCTATTCACTATTTTTTTACGAAATGGGCTGCTATGAAAATCTGGGGATATTATGGTTACAAAAAAAAATCTGGTTATATTTCAGTCCGGAATACAATTATTGTCATCATGCATCATATCGCAGAGTTGATCCGAATAAAAACGCAAAAGGAAAATCTAAAAATTGTGGTTGTAGTGCGAAACTTAAAATTACCATAAAACATACAACCAAAGACACGAGAAAAAAGACAAATATGTAAAGGTGGGGCGATTTATGATGTACAAAGTGAAGTATTGCAGAATTAAACTTTATATTTTTGCCTACAAGAAGGAATGCCTTCATTGCGGTTACAAAGGATCACAACCATAGTTTGACCTCTGAAGAGAGCCTAGCTGATTTACGCCCTATACGTAAAGTGCGAGATGAGTCTGACACCTATTTCGATAGCGGATTGGGAATTACAAAATCTATTCAATATCATGAATTAAAATTAGAATTGAATAGCATTAATAGACTTTTCATGTACACTTTTGGAAGAATATTACCAACGTCGGCTTAGGAATTTCATTAATAACCGAGATAGTTCCAATCGTTTGTTTTTAAACAAACAACTCAAGAAAAATTGATTATCTACAGAAGGAAGACATTAAAAAAACCATCTCTTCTTTATGCAGTGCCAAACAGTGAAAATAGTGGAACTTACTATGATGTGGATATCCAAACAGGCTTTTGTAGAGTTCCAGTCGTAAAATTGATTATCTACAGAAGGAAGACATACGCGCCGGCAGCCTCTTCGGAAGCACGTCTTTCGATGGCTAAACTTGCCTTTGGTGATAATATCCGCTGTCGTTTTATGAATCCTTCGTTTCACAACTACCAACAAACCACATTGCAACCGAAAGCGAAGAAATTATATTTAAAAAATTACAAACACTTTTTTTACTTGTCTAATTTTCACTTTATTAATAAAATAACAAGTAAAGTGAAAATTAGACAAGTAAAATAAGTGTTTATAATTTTTTAAATCAAAATGTATTTTCACAAAGTAACTTCATCTTCAATCAACTTTTTGAAGAAATTATATATCAACAAAATAATTTAGTCCCTACAAATGCCAATAATAATGAAGAGAAAGGAAAATTTTTAGTTGTAACTGAAATGGCCACAAGCGCTGAGGATTCCATCAGTTTTCAGAATGTCGTCGATTTATTGCTCACCAAAAATAGCGAATTTGGCACCAGCACTTCAACCGTCAATAAGTTTTGCCAACGATTGAAGCAAGCGAAGACAAGTAGGGTCAATGGGGGTAACTGTGATTTCGGGGTGAGTGCGATACCCGCAAATAAAATTAAAATTTATTGAGAAACAAGAAATATTTTGCCACTAACGCTTACTATGTTAGGTAATAATACTGAAATTAAAATATGAAAAATAAACAGCAAATAATATAAAAGTTTTGTCAAGTAGTTTTCATATGTAATTTTTATTCCAATTTTTAAATTAATTTACACTACTTCAAAATTTAAGTATCTCATTTGTTAAACGTTATTTAGATGACCTCTTTACATTGTTTTGATCTGAAAGGTATGCTAGATGAATTCTAATAGCAAAACCGATTTTAGCTTGCTAAAAAATTTTTTTTTTTGTTATCACAGTCACCCCTTATAAATAAACACTAGGGGGTTACTGTGATAGCAACAGGTGGGGTAATTGTGATGCAATAGACTTGTTAACAGTTACCATCCAGACAAACTTAAGAGGTATAGGGATTTTTTAAAAAAAGAGATCAAGTGAACAAAATGTTGATAAAACGGCTTCTATAGATCATTCACTTTTATCTGAAGATATGCCGAGTACATCCAGAGAACCCAATAATATATCTTTAAATGATAATAATTCTGAGATGGAATCGAGTCCTGGTACATGCTTCCAAAATTTGTTATTACAAAAAGTCACTCAAACTGCAGTAATAAAAAGTGTAAAAAGAAGGATTGACGTAGCAGAGATTATAACAAAAGAAAGTTACCTGGCTACACTTAAAAAGAAAGAAGAAGAAAAGTTGGCAAAACTTAAAGAGAAAAAGGAAGAAAAGGTGGCAAAAAAGAAAAGTTTGTCTGTAAAAAAGGAAGAAAAATATTAAGACGGATCCTAAGAAGAAACCGAAATCAAGAGAAGCTGAGAATACTGACAGTAGTAATACAGATGAGTCAGAAATATTAACAGCATCATCGGGAGATAGCGATTATGCACCAGAAGATCCCAGAATGGAACCAACGAAGGTATTGTCCGCTAAAAATGAGGATTTAAAGAAGGGAACTTTCGTGTTAGTTTGTTTTAAAGGGGACAAAAGAAATCAAACAACTTTTCGTTTTGTTTGTATTATACAATCGGAAGTTGATTCAAATAACGAGTTAGAAGTAATGGGTTTAAAAAGTGTAGAAAATAATAAAACTGCCTTTGTAATAGTCGAAAAAGATAAGTCTCTTATTTCTACCAATGAAATTGTTGGAATTTTAGAAGAACCCCTACTTTTAACCCAAGGTGCACGAATAAAATATGTTTTTCCTGATCCTGTAGACGTATTTGAACCATTGTCTTATTTTGTGTGCATTATTCTCTTTAAAGTTATATGAAGTTATTTTCATTTGCTCTTTTTATAATGTTAAATATTAAAATAAAGCTTTAAAAATGTTTGTACTAAGTAAACAAAATCTGCTCTTTTTTTATTACAGTCAGCCCATTACAGTCAAATGAATAATTTTTAAGAAAATGCACGGCTATCACACTAGCCCCATCATCTATCACAGTTACCCCGACATGATGGGGTAACTGTGACAGTAGGTGGCAAAACAAGAATTATATGTAAAAAAAAAGAGAAGGCATTTTAGAGATAATCCCGCATAAAATGTTTAAACAGAACATTACTAAGATTACACAATTAAAATTTCATTTAGATATTTACAACAATGTCTGTGTAATCTAAAAACAAACATAAACTTGTGATTTTCCTATCACAGTTACCCTCATTGACCCTACATCTTGGGAATGTTTTTTGTTCACTGCTGGAAGTTCATGTGCCCTGCGTTACAGGCTAAAGTCCAGCTTAAAAGTTCAGCCCACAGCATTAAACAGAAAGAAAGTCGGCATTACAAGGGGGAGCAAGAAAAGGCCCTTGAGCCATCCAGCAAGTGGAGAACCTGCCAAGAAAAGACTTAAGAGGAAGCATAATCTATCACAAAATGTAAAAAGTATTCAACCAAATTCAATTAAACATGGGTCATCGCACTAAATATATCACTGGTTTTCTTTTGCTTTTATTTTATGCAATAAATATATGTGCACTTTCGCTTTTCTTGCATATTTTCCTTAGCCAGGAGCACATAGTGCACCTAAACTCGAAAAAATGCTTCTATAAACTGTTACATTCCGTATGCCCTTTGGCACCGATTTGCAGTCCATACACAGATTTCGCACTCGAACTCTGATTGGTTTTAAATTCAAATCTGACCAATGAAATTGCGCTATGGAATGCATACATTCGTACTGTATATACACACTCATTTTTAGTTGTTAATTTTTCTTATAATTAAAATATACGGATTGATATTTTCACGATGAAAATATCTACTTACTTTAATTGTTCGAACACAAAGCGCCATCTTAGAATTAGAGGGTCCTAACCGACATATTTTGTAAAAATAAGATGTTTACTAAACAAAGTTTCATCTTTAGCTTGTTTTGCAACGTAGAAAAATAATAGCTATTTATGTATTAAGAGCGCAAAGTGATATATTGTCGCTCTGAACGAGAAGTTTAACGCGCGACGAGTAGCGGAGCGCGGCTACCTCGCGAGAGCGGCAATGTCACTTTGCGCTCGAATTACACACAGGATTTTTTCTACAACTGGTGTTTTTATAAAAATGTTTGGTAAAAATTAATAATTATTGATAACCTCAAATTTGACGGTTCAGATTTCAAAACGTGAGCATCAAATTGCGCTACACGTTTTTGTAGAAATGTTTATTAAAATGATATTTACTGCAATAAAATAAAAAATTGCTTTAGTACCTATTAATTAATTATTTAAATACTGTCATCTTATGATTTATATCTATGTATAACAAAATCTAAATGTTTTTGGCATTCTTCTAACACTTCCTCCTTCTTTAGTGGTGAAAAGCAAGGCGAAGAATTAAAGGGTATTAAATGTCTGTGTTTGATGACATATATGAAATACTTTGAAACGATTGTATTCAGTCTTCTTCTGGGAAAATAATTATTTTTGGTCGACATTTGTAGTAGACTTATTTGAATCTTCTTTAACAAACAATTCTTTGACATGTCTTGGTCGCAGTTTTCAATTAGGGCAGTTAAGTATATTAAACTGGAATGGCGTATTTGAACATGGCACAATTCTTTACAAGTATCACATAAATTATACTTTTCAAAACTTTCCATTATCTGATAATTATAAGAATAAATTTATTTGACACTTTTGTGTTAAAAGTCGCAGATACACTAGACGTTTCTTTATTATGGTTTCCATGGTAATGGTAATGGTAATGGTGGGGGAGGCTGACACCTGGCAAGTAGGCCACAGACGGGCCCTTTTTACCAATTCCATGGTAACTAAGCGTTTACTTTGTCGCTTGGCGAGCGACAAAGTAAAAAAACGCCTCGCTCCTCAGAAAAGTGCAACTTTGCGCCTTCTTTTGGAAGCGCAAAGTTGCACTTTTCGCTCGGTTGTAGAAAAAGTAATTTTTGTTATGCCAAAAATGTATTTTATTTGTATCTACTCCTTTTTCCTATAACTGAATTAATCTTATAGTCTTTTAAAGTATAAATAGGGTATAATCATAACTGAACAAAAAATAGTCGCAAAATACCACAAATGTTTTGTTAACAACTATGTAATCAGATAGAACTTTGTTTAAAACATGTTTTCTTTCTGAAGATAGTTTTGTTTGGAGCTTAATATTTAAATATATTTGCACAATCTGTATTATATTAAAAAGATGTACCTTTCTCATGCATAATCTATATTGTCTTTAAAATATTTGAAGAAGGCATTTTATTTAAGATTTCACTTCCCGAACTTTGTGGGGCATTATCTCCAAATTACGCAATTGTCATTTATAATCTTGTAATTAAAATGTAGTGAAATTTTAATGGCAACAAAAATTAACCACTAAAATTTTATGTTAATATAGTAGTGAGAAGTAGCAAAATCTTAAAACCATTTTAAATATCATACCATGTTTGGTTTTTTAAATATTGATAAAATAAATGCCTATTTCTCAATCATGCGAATCGTCAACCAAATATTTATTCGTCCTATCTTAGTAGGTATTTCTTTATGTATATCAATCACTATATTTTTTTTAGAATGAATAATAATTTTTTAATGAAATATACCGCATTGGTTTATGACATGCCGACCAATATTTTGTAAAAAAAAATTAAATAATAACTCTGCCTCAGTCGTTAATATAAGTTCCTAATTTTTCTTTTATCATAGTAGGTATATTTTAATTCGGAAAATAATTTTTTATACCAACTTATTTAATATCTGAAATATTTTAATTCATTTTGGGAAACCATATAATAATTAACCAAGTAGGTAGTTATAGCAAATACCAATATAAACACTAACAAAATTAATTAAAACCTTTTATGATGACTACAAACATAAGTTAATTTGTAAGGCGACAACATTAATTTGTCATCCCATCAGTTTGTTCATAGATAACCAAAAATTGTAGCCCTCCAAACACAAATTCATTTTTGGTAATTCGTCATCTACTACACTGGAAAAAAGGCCTCAAAAATATTGCTGTCGTTTAAATGCAATTTTTGTTTTCATAATTCTGTTTAACCCTAATTACCAAAATACCACATTTATGTTTTCCATTAATATTTAAATAATAACAATTGAAACAAAACTGCAACTTCAAGTACAAATTTAACAATAACAATCAGGATTAAAAATAATATCTGTAGATCCTCTTAAAAATATTGCATTGGTTCCATCTCTCCATTCAAAGTTTTCAAATATCTTGAGATTCAAAATGTATCCGAAATTATTATTTATGTTGAAATATCTGGTATGTTTTTATCGTTGTCATTAATCAGGTGCTCTTCTTCACAAATATTCAGCTTTAATATACTCGGTACACTTTTTCTTAGAATAAGTACTGTAAATTAGATAAATAAATAAACTGAAAAATATAGGTCACTTCAAATATTTGATCACATCATATTTGTATAACAATTAGAACCACCTAATTTTTTGGTAATTTTAACTTCTTGACGCTATTGTTGTGTAACTATTACAACATTATTTACGTGTTTACAGTGTGTAAAATGCAAATGCGGCTAGTTAGAACATGAATATGAGCGATGGCCGAGAACTAGGATGAAATGAGATAGGATAGGATAAGACATACCCGATTTACACAATAATAAAGAACTTAAATTTCAAAACATAACTTTACAAAAAATCAAAATTTTCGAAAACCAAAAAAACAGGATGATAAATTTTCCTTCTGATTACGAAAAAAAAAATAGTTTGCGAAGTTTTTACTTATGGTCTAGAAGAAATCTGGGGAGGCTGCGCATTTTTGTGATTTTTTTTCTCAATTTTTTTTTAAATTTTTTTCTGCAAAAGTTCTTTAATTAGTACTGATACTGATGCCTTAAAATATTGCTTGGGTTCCATGCTACAATATTGAGATATGGTACAACCTAAATCCACCAGCCGCCACTGGATCATTATAATGTAAATTCAGACAATACTTGTAAGTTTTCTCATTAAAACCAATGATTTGATATGATTTTCTCTGTGTAACATAAAGTAAGGAGTAATTATAAATATGTTATTTTCAACAGCAATAACGTTCATTACTATTTTCAATAGATATTTACGACCTACATATGTAATTAAATTATTATAAAAAAATTAATGAAGTATTTTGAGACGAAAAATAATAGTTAATATTAAAATATTGCACAAATCTTTAATTATGTATTTTGAGGTTAGGCACCTAAAAATGTTTGTGAATATGGATATCCAACTACAGAAAAATTAGAAAAGTGGGCCTACACAAATTTATTGTTACGAGCAATGCATGATACACACCTTGTTGCTTTTGTACACCGAATTTCAGCACTGATAAAAAATAAAATCAGTATTATTAGCAATGAAACTACTCAGTGCTCATCATGAACATGTCGATTTACGGTAAATTTTTGTCCTGAGCTTGCACCTAGCCACTGGCAGTCATTTTCGCCATTTAGATAAATTAATATACAGGGTGAGTCTTAAGTGCGTAGTTATATTTAAATCACCGATTCTTGACATCTGTAGAAACCCATTGACACATTTTTTTCTCTTAATTCTCACGTAAAATTGAGTTATCGACTTTCAAAAAAATAAGATGAAATTGTTTTGGAACTGCTGATTACTAGAAACATTCCTCACTTTATTAGCAGTGTTGCCGCATTTCATATGCAATTTATTACCTAGCCAATAAGTTCGTTCCCGAACATAATAATTTTGAATGAAATAATTACCTACTTATGCGATTAATTGCTCCATTTGTAATAATTTTTAAACATTTTAAACTACCTATTAATGATATGGCTCCGTGGTCTAGAGGTAACGTACTTGCCTCGAAACTTCGGGGTCCCGGGTTCGATGCCCGGTCGAGGAACTGGGATTTTTCTGTGAGAAAGATTAATCGTAGTATACTCGGATATTGGGTGTGTGTCCATTGTCTCTAAATGTGTAGCCCTCTCCCACACAAGGTCATTCCAGACCTTCAGGGATAAAGGGGGTTGTAATTCCATGTGGTGTTATTATTATTATGTAAGAAATGTACAAATTTATCTTTTTCTTGCATCAATTAACATTTCTTTCGAGTGTTTCGTATGGAACATACAACTAAAACCAAATTTTCCGATGAACAGTAAACTTATAAAATGTTACTGACAATAATTTTGATTTCGTTTTTCAAATTTTATAAAAGAATTATTATTTTTTAACAAGAAGTAGTTACCATGTGATTATAATTTGAAGTAATCCTGTAATTTAATAATAAATAAATCGTTTTGTAACAGTCATATGTTTGGCTGGTTCATTGACCTGATAGGTCAATGGGCGAGTTACACTGACCTATCTTTTACGTAAATTACATTATCAACTAATTCATGATTCACATTACACATTTCACAGACGGCAGGAGATTCTTATCACACACACCCATCAAGCATATTCTTATGAATTAAGATAGAAAAACGAGTTCAAATCAGTAACACGGTTCATTCACTAAATAAAAACAATTACCTAACTTTATTTGTAAACAAAATCCAAGCTTTGACAAGAACTATTCTAATAACAAAAAGTACTTTTAGGCTCTGTTAAAATATCGCAAAACTGAAATAAAAGCACAAAGAGAACAGCCCACTTAAAAAACCGAAACCAAACATCCTCGATTTACTTAATACCTAATGTCAATACAATAATATAATTATTTACAAGAATAAGACGTTTATGTAAATTCACTCTGAACGATTTGAAATTATTATTCTCTCTATCTAATGCTATAAGAATAACGACAGCGATAGTGAATTGGTCACTCCCGTTATTATTTTCGTAAACCGCTAGAGTGAATAAAAGACATACACGCTTCTTGGAACAGGACAGGACCGGATTTAGAATTACAATAACATTAAACCATTTTCTAGGTGACTTAAGTCAACATTATTTCATCGGCAGTGTCGGTATTAGACATTTCCTAGACAATGAATATTTCGTCCGTGGGAAGACATTGTAAGTGTAATATTTTTATTAGTGATTAGTGCAATTCTCGGAAATATATTATTTAATGATTATTAGTTATTAATGTGTGTAAATAATTAATCTGGGCCCAAGCAATGATGAATGTAGAGAATTGAACAGCGGAATATTGTTTTTAGCAGAATTCTTAAGAAAATAAAAGTTGCAATTTGCAAAATCCATAAGGATGTACCAAACCAAACGGAGCTTTCTGCATTTTATACAAATTTTAAAGAATTTTATGAGAAGACTACTCGGTTGACATAATATTAACGAGTTAATTTACAAGTGACTATGTAAATCTTAATTTTGTGGTTTTTAAAATATGTATTTTTTAGGGTTGCATGTAAAGCTGAATTATACACATTAAGCGAATGAAACACTTCGGATCACTTTTGCAAAATTACATCTCAGCGAATCATGAATCGGAAACTTTAATGGAAAGTGACTACTTATAAGTAATATTTACATTATGTATTATAAATATTTTGTTACTGTGTTAAAATAATTATTTTTTGATTTTATTTTTTTATTATATACCAAAATGAACGTACAGTAATATATGTAGAATTACGGTTAATAAATAAAAATCATAAAACATGTTTCATTTATACATTTTCCAAAATACAAAAGCGATATTTAATAGGCAAACACAATTTTTGTCAAAGAAATTTGTGTTTGCCCTAAATACTAGTTTTAATCAAATCTGAATTTTATTTAGAAGTATAATTCAAAGAGCCCACCAATTTTACTATGCACTAACATGGCGCCTCGAGTATTGAAACGTCACAGCTGTTTTCTTCTCTTAGGAAATAAGGATTCTAATATAGTTGTTCTGTGGTCAAAGCCAAACTTCTACGATATGACGTCAGGCCAATAGTGTAACGTTTGCGATCACGTGGTTTTACATAAAACTTTAAATTTTAAATTGAATTATTTATAAAACTAAATTTAATCAATTTATTTACTATTTTGTTATATTTTCAACTTACAATATTTATCGTGAAGATAAAACAAATTAATGCATTTCTAAAATGCATGCATCTTGTCTATTGTAATTAATTATGTCAAAAAATGACATGTATTAACGAAAAGTCTGCATAGTCCTAAGCACAAGTTTTCTATCAAACATTTGGATACTGATTAATCACTGGATTAAGGGGAAATGTTATATATAATCAAGTGATTAAATATAAATATTTCTTTATTAACACTGATGTAGTTTTCCACAAAACACCAAAACCATATATTGCACTGGACGCGTGTTTCGCCAAATAAGTTGGCATCATCTGGAGATGATAAAACTGTGTTTCCAACTCACTTCAGGACTATTTCTTTATTGTTTAGTTATTCGTTTTTTGTTTTGAAAAAAATGTCAAAAAAAATTAATAAAATACATTCTGTAGTCATGTTGTTAAGTTCGGTCTTTAATAAAAAGGTACTTATACTTATATATCAGCGTATACGCAGAAGCTATGCAGTCTTAGTCGAGGATTGTGTAGGTGATATACTATACTTTAGAAGGAATGTAAAGCAGTTGGTCCCTTGTCTATTAAATGTTAGGCAAGTAGAAATTCCCTACTCCTTGACAAGAGTACAGGTTTGGCAAAATTTCTAGATTGGGGGTAACTCGTCGCCTGGTGTTGGTGATTGGCCCTGGTAGGCCGCCGTTAAATAAATGATTTAAAAAAAAGGATATATCACTAATAAGCAACTAAGCAGTTATATTTCTTGTACATAATTAAATCACATATTTGCGATGCATTTTCAAAAAGTATAGGGTGTCCCAAATTCCGATTGGCTGCAAAACATGTTTTGTATTTTCTAATAAAAACATATATTTTCTAAATGTGGTACAGTTTATAAAAAGAGTTCTAAAATCAAAAAAATAGTTTTGTAATGTACCATTTTAGTGCAGTAATCGGAACATGCTAATTCGACAATTATTTGGTATGACTTACAAACTAAAATATTGAAAATAATAGAATACTTTTTTTAAACATTTTTCATCTTAAATTGTTTTAATATCATTTATACATTATTACGTAACACATTTTCAGTGATCATAAATTGGCTACAGTAAAATTGCTTGATCCCTATTCTTAAGAGTTAAAAACATGCATTGTTGACAACTTGAAACGAACCGCATAAAAAAAATTACAATAAAAAAATATACTTCAGACATAGGATTCCCTATACTTTCGGTGACCTTTGTACTATAAAAATATTAAGAAAATGGTTTTCGGCATAAAGTTTTACTACCATACATCATCGATGTACAGGGTTATCCAACGAAAAGACCCTATATTTTATGTATTCTTCGAGCTAGAAAAAAATGTTTCAAATAAAAGTTGAACCAAATAAACTCTTTTAGAATACCTGCAAAGAATATACAGGTAGTCCCATATAAGCACGACAAACCAAACTTACATTTTTTTAAACGGAGCATCCTATATTTTTCACATTTTTGAAATCTGTGTTTCAGGTATGTTACATCAACTTCTGTTTTTTATTTATTACAAATTTTATACTGCCAGCATCTGCCAGGTCATCAGGTTAACCATGGATGAAAAACACTTAATTTGACACTTATGCCTTACAGAATGATTTAATTAGTGATCGGTCACGATGTTTCTGTGACTGATGTGATCATTGTGACTAGTCAAGATGAGTCACGATACTCGTCATTTTTAAAAATGAAAAATAAAAGTTCAATTGGATGTATCATAATTTTCTCATCAAAATGGTGTGTAATACTTGTATATATGAGGCTGATGTTGAAGGAAATTATACAAATTAGAACTGTCTGGCATTTTATTTTTTCACGACCATCGTCTGAACTGAGCTCACCTAAATATTTATTCATCAGAAATGTTCTAGTTGCGCGCTGGTCTTGATACGAATTTATTCAACGTAACACTTTTGGAGTTGCGCTCTCTTTGGGAATGAATTGCTTCACATTTCTGGGACATTTTTGACAATTTTTTTAACATGCGTTTTGTCAGGCAAGAGCATGCAGTAGCGGCTGGTGAAATTTAGGTTGTCATATCTTAGTATTGAAGCATGGGACCCAAACGTTACTTTGATGTATTAAAAAAAATATATTTTTTTTATGCCTTGAAGTATCGCTTGGGTTTCATGCTCCAATACTAAGATATAACATAACCTAAATCTCACCAGCTACCACTGGTAGCATTGCTTTAATACCTCATTCCACAGAACCTGATATTGTGAATATTTTTTTACACCAATCCTTTTTTTCTCAAGGAAGTCCCAAATGAAGGTTTCTTTGCCAACTTTTGGCATTTTTTTAAACAAAAAAGAAAATGAAAAAGTCTCTTACTACTGAGGATTTACATCAATTTATTTGTCCAAAATCAGGTGATTGACAGTTACACATCAAGTGTCAAGTGTCATGATTAAAATATCAAGAAAATGTCAAGGACATATAAAATTTTTGACAACTTGGACAAGTTGACCGTGTCCGTGACCACTTTGGACACGTTGCTATTTGACCAGTCAACTTAATCTTGAGGTGACCGGTCACTGACTGGTCATGGTGACCGTGACTGCCAACACTAATAAATTTAAAAAGACTTCTTGTTATTACTTCCTCACCCCTCAAAGTGAAGAAGTTATGTATTCGTGAAAAAAAATTTGAAAATTTTTATTGCATTTCTGGACGAATCTCGACGAATTATGACGATACACAAAATTTCAGACAGAAATTTTTTTCTGTCTGTCTGGTTTGCGATAGCAGCTACAGTTTTTGTGATAAAGCTTTCAAATTTGGTACACACATTCTAGAGGCCAAGGAAGAGATTGAGTTCGTTGATGAGCAAAATCGGTCCCAATTTTTAAAACGTCAAAAAATGTGACATTTTTGAAACGCCAAAGTAACTTTTTTGAAACGTCAAAGTGACCTTTTTTGAAACGTCAAAATGTGACTTTTTTGAAACGTCAAAATTTTACTTTTTTGAAACGTCAAAAAATGTGACTTTTTTTGAAACGTCAAAAAATGTGACTTTTTTTGAAACGTCAAAAATTACTTGTATCATAAACCACCACACGTCGAGTTTTACTACGATGAGAAAGTTCTGATCCCCAAGTAATTAGCAGCGGTTTTTTTAATAAACAGAATAGAATAGAATAGAATAGAAAAATATTTATTGTGAATTATATATATGTACAAAAACATTATACAAACACAAAAAGGTGACATTCGTATATACGTTCTTCCATGCAACCACATACTCCGTTACAAAAAACTACTTAGTACTAACGTTTACATCACTCTGTAACACATAACAAACAAAAATGAAGTGAAGAAAAAAAACTGAAAAATATACATACAATATACAACTAATGCTGCATGCTTTTTTGCGTATTTAGTATATTTTCTATGTAAGTCCTTCTGAGACTACTTATTGATCTATTTTGCATCATATTATAAAATTCACTTTTATTGAACAAATTAACAACTAAATATGCAAAGCAACACTCAAATTTCTTGCTATTGTGCCTAGGTATGGCGAATCTTACTATATTTCGCAGATTTAAATTGTGCAGTTCTTGTCTGGGTATTACATAGTCATACAAATATTCAGGTTTTTTGCTTGCATAAATTTTGAATAGAAACACACCAAAAAGTAGTAGCCACCTGAATTCGATTTTTAGGATGGAATTTACATTATAAGTAGGTGTTATATGGTCAAATTTACTAATACCATATGCAAAACGAACACATGAATTCTGAGCTAGTTGTATTTTATTTTTAAATTCTGCAGTTAAATAACTGTAATAGACTGTTATGCAGTAGTCGATATGTGGATAAAGAAGCGATTCCACTAGCTTGTACTTGATTTTGTCAGAGAAAATAAATTTAAATTTATACAGTGATTTAAGTTTCA
This sequence comes from Rhamnusium bicolor, assembly GCA_029963845.1. Taxonomy (NCBI): domain Eukaryota; kingdom Metazoa; phylum Arthropoda; class Insecta; order Coleoptera; family Cerambycidae; genus Rhamnusium; species Rhamnusium bicolor. The sequence continues at coordinate 1,287,014 of JANEYF010000625.1, read as the reverse complement.
TATAAATGCCCCTTATTTTATTGGTAACATGTTCCTCATAATTTAAGTTTGCATCAAATACGACTCCTAGATTTCTAGCTGAATCCTTACGAGGTATTTCTAGTCCATTTATGTGCAAGGTGGTAAAATTATATAAATTAACTTTATTTATTAAGACCTTAGTACCTATTATTAAGAAGCAGCTCTTCGAAGCATTTAAGCGTAGCCCATGTTCCTCTGACCAATTAAATATTCTGCCTAAATCTGCATTAACTTCCTCTAGAGCATAACTAGCTTCTGTTGGTTCAAATGTTTTTATAAGCTGCGTATCATCTGCATAAAGATGTATAGCACAGTGATTTATAGCATCAGGTAAGCTTGCAGTGTACAAGCTAAATAATGTAGGACCCAGTATGCTACCCTGTGGGACTCCTTGTCTAATAACAACAGGATTTGATCTAAATCCCTCTACTTCAACAATTTGAGTTCTATCAGTCAAATAGCTTGTAAACCACATGCAAACTGTCTCTGAGAACCCGTAATAGCTCAGTTTAGCAATGATAAGTTCATGGTCTAACAGATCAAATGCCTTGCTATAGTCTAGCAAGACCAAGCAAGCTGCCTCCGATCTGTCCAGACCACTCACAATATCGGTCGTGACTTTACTTAATGCTGTAGCTGTACTATAATTAGATCTAAATCCTGATTGAATAGCGGGCAACAAGTTTTCATCAGAGATGAATTCGGACATCATGGTAAAAACAATTTTTTCTGTAACTTTCGATAAGATGGGCAGAATATTTATAGGCATTAAGTCACTATAGTTAAGAGCATTTGATATTTTTGGAATGGGCTTTATTATGGACATTTTCCAAATGTTAGGAAAATCTCCATTTTGTAGAGATACATTAATTATACTTTGAAGGAATTTAGTAATATGTGGCAAACTTAACTCTACCATTTCATAACTGATTTCATCAATTCCCATGCATTTTGATTTTAACTGCCTAAAAGCATTCTGGATGTCATTTTCTGTAATGAATCTAAACCGAATCTAATGTTTTCATTAAACTTATTATGTCTATAATAATCCAAAGTTGTATTACTAATGGGGGCGGCTAATTGGTTTACCTGCGAGAAACATTTACTTATATCATTGACATTTTTCAAGTGGGCAGGAATTTCATTGGATGGTTTTGAGTGAACATTCCACTGGTTTAATTTAGCCCAGAGTATTTTTGAATTTTTACTAATTTTATTTATTTCAAAATTCATGTAAGCTTTCTTTTCACTTCTTATGACAAATGATAAATAATTTTTTAGATCAAGATAGTATAATTTATGTTCTGGATCTTTATTATCTAATGAGTCAAGTTCTAAAATGTTATTAAAATTGATATTTTTTATATCTACCTCAAAATTGTGTATGTCGAAGTTACGAAAATCTCTATAAGATATTGTTTTAGCTTCATGTTTAGGAATATTAACTTTAATTTTACAATGAACTAATCTGTGGTCAGTTTGATTATACATATCAGTAGTACCTGTTTCAGTTACTTCTAATTTGCGGTCTACACATATCATATCGATCAAAGTGCTACTAGTTCTGGTTAACCTTGTTGGTTCAGAAATTACTTGATTCAAATTAAAGCTGTTCAATATTTGTTCCAAGTACATTTTGTCAGATGCTTGTTCTAAGTAATTTATATTTAGATCACCTAAGAGTATAGTATAATCAAATTGGATGGAAATTGTGAAAAGAATTTTTTCTAAACAACATATATCTTTGTACGGCACTAAGGGAGGTTTATACAATGCACCTAATAGGATCTTTAACTGATTAACTTTAACATAAAGCCACAAATGTTCTATATCATTATCTTCATCGGTAACAAATGTTACATCTACCATCTCACACTGGAAAAAGTTTGATACATAAACTATGACTCCACCACCTCTTGTTATTCTATCAGTTCGATACATAACGTAACTCGGTATATTTAATAGGGAACTAGGATATTCTGGCAATAACCAGGTTTCTGTAACAGCAATGATATGGAACTTTTCACTTAAAACCAGGTCTTTAAATTCATCAAATGAAGGAACCAGCGATCTAATATTGACATGAGCAATATAATGATTATTTTTTTCTGTATCATTTTTAATAACAAAAGATTTAGACACAGGATCCCTATTGATTATGTTATGGCCATTAAAGTTATTATCTATAAAAAATCCATTTTACTTTTCTTAATTTCTAAATTTCTTAAATATGCTGGACATTGCTTACTCCATGTATGGTGGCTGAAATCCACTCGTTTGATTTTTAGCTTTTCAACTGCATATTTACAGTTTACACATATTGCCTCACTATCTTCAACCTCACATTCTTGTGCTCGATGTGGGCCACCACATTTGGCAAAAATAGTGAACATATGGTATCGCTTTGAGAAAGTAAACGTTTTCACAAATAATATGACACAGAAAACCGTGCAGTTTGTTTTTTGAATTTATTAAATTATTTTGCAAGCCATACATATCAAATTAATTATATTTCATCCACGGCATCCACCTGATAACCATGTTGATGCCGATAGTATAAAATATGATAAAATATATCTATATATTTGAAATCACAAAAAAACAGATTTCAAAAATGTAAAATAGCGTGTTCCATTTAAAAAAAATGTAAGTTTGGTTTGTCCCGCTTTTATGGAACCACCTGTATATTCTTTGTAGGGATTCTAAAAGAGTTCACTTGATTCACTACAACTTTCATTTAAAATATTTTTTTTCTAACTCGAAAAATAAACAAAATATAGAGGTGTACAGGAACCGGCAGAATTCACTTTACAATTTCATATTGCTATAGAAAATGTATCCTTTATGCAACCTTTATATATTATACTAAGGATGCCTTGGAATTTTGTTTAATTGTCGACAGTTTTTAAAATTTGTCAGTGACCAACACAACAACGGGTGTTTTGATTTTAGAAAAACCTATAATGTTACAAATGCTCCTTCATGACCAATAATCAGTTATGTCTTGGGTTGAAAATTGGTGGACATGAGGATCTGTTGTCAACTGGTTACTCTTCATGGATAATTGGACCATACTTTTTCGAAGAGAATGAACGTACAGTAACTGTTACATCTAGGAGATATTCTGAATTGCTGCATACGTTTTCCTCCTTAAATTCAAAATGAAGAACGTCAATTTTGATTTCAACAGGACGATGTTACCAGTCACACTTTGCAAGGGAATGTTTCCTATTCGCCATGTTTCACGCGGTGAATATAAATTGGCGTACCAGATCTTCTGACCACACCGCGCCAGACTATTTCATGTGCGTTTTTCTTAAAAACAGAGTGTAGCGAAGAGATATACCAGAATTAAAAACAGCCATACATGAAGAAGTTGATGTGAATCATCTTCACATGTTGCAGGCAGTTACGGTTAGAAGAATGTATAGAAGAGGAAGGTCACCTATTACATACAATTATTTTCTTAAAAGAAACTACTATAATACTTCTATAATATTACAGTTTTATGTTAAATACATACCATAGGGACGTACAGAATTCATTTTACACATTATACTATATTTTAAGAGTATTTACTTTTAAATGGTCCAATTGATTTGTTTGTTATTTTTCGCTTGTTATTTGTAGATTGGCCACGAATAATGCTTAATGTATGTCACAGCTACTGAATGATACCTACACGGACAACCATGCCAAATATCTTGTAACTGTTTAATTTGAACCAATTATTCTAAAAAATTTTCGTTATCACTGTAAATTTTTATTTTAGTTAAAATATTTGTAAATCTAGTACTTACTACCTGTTATCTTTTTATGTTTAGGAACTTGTTTTTAAAATATAGAGAACAAACTCTATCTTTGGTTCAAAAGTATATTCTACAATTTACAGAATGAAATAGGTGTTGTACGTATTCCCTTAGATTAAATTTAATTCTACGAACTGCAATTAATTATGTATAATAATAATGCAAATCTACAAATTGGACGACCTATAGTTTGAAGATTTAAATAGCTCAAAATAAAAACATCACTTGGCGCCAGTCCATAATGTTATGTAATGGATTGCGATATTATTCCGAATGTACAACAAACCAAAATCAGTAGTTCAGTATTGATTTCTATTGGTTAAAGAGCAACATCCATTGCGATGTTCTCCAGGTGCATCTGCATTTCCAAAATGACTTTTAGAAAACCTAATGCCTTACTTTCAGATATTTTTGACATGAACAAAGTTTTGTGCGTATTGGTAATTGCTCGATCCATACATAAGGCATTAAAAGATTTGTAATGACTATTTTTGGGAAAATCCGGATCCGAAAAGGTATTATACTCATGGTCTGCATCATCTTTCAAATCATTTTCACATTTTATTTAATTTAATTTTATTTATATGAAAATAAAGTCTCATTCATTCATCCGTAATTTAATTCACAGCGGAGCTAACCTAGTTTAACTTAGTTAACTAAGAATCATATTTACATTCTCAAAACAATTACTGCCAAACTTGTCACATTAACAAACACTTCAGAAAAAAAATAATCTTAGAAGTTTGTTATTTTTTTATACTTTTTCACATCATAAAAAGTAAATACGTATGTACCCACAGTTTATTTCAAACTTATTTGCAACATAAAAACGTCGACTTCTTTGATCCCTTTATTGTAATAAAAGAAGCCGACATTTTTTTATGTTACAAATAAGTTTGAAATAAACTATATATGTTTGTATGAATGTAAATGTATACAGTGTATATCACTTAAAACTGTAACACCCCAACAACTTTTTTTAATTTTTATTTGATTTAAACCAACTGGTATCAAACGATAGAGGTCATTAAGATCTACTTTTGACTACAAAATCATTTACCCTCTTCAAATGTAATCAGCTACGATGCAAGATTGAATGAAAAAAATGCGGAAACCATTTTTTTTATATAAAAAAAATTATATTAAAAAAAGTTCAAAATCATCTCAAAAGGCCAAATCCAAAACTTGGTAAAAAACGATGTTGACAATCGTCCCAGTAAGCCAGTTAATAAAACTGGTGAAAAATAAATAGTATTTTTTTCAACTATTTTGACGAAATTTTTTATTTTTAACCAAATTTTGGATTTGGCCATTCGGGATGATTCTGAACAACTTTCCTTAATAATTTTTTTTTTATAAAAAAAATCCCAGTAAGCCAGTTACTAAAACTGGTGAAAAATAAATTGTATTTTTTCAACTATTTTGACGAAATTTTTTATTTTTAACCAAATTTTGGATTTGGCCATTCGGGATGATTCTGAACAACTAACTTTCCTTAATATATTTTTTTTTATATAAAAAAATGCCTAATACGTTTTTTTATTCAAACTTGAATTATGCTTTGCATTTGAAGAGGATAAATGATATTGTGGTAATAAGTAGATCTTGATGATCTCTATCTTTGGATACCAATTTGGTTTAAATCGGATACAAATTAAAAAAGTTATAGGGGTCTTACAGTCTTAAGTGAGACACACTGTACATATAGGGGCGCTTATCTTGAGAAATATGCCTATTTACGTTATGACAAACAAATTGGAATAAAAGGAATTTCGTTTTTATTTCCTTGTTTTTCTTTGTTTGTCCTCAAATATGGCTGTAACCAAGTCATTGTTTTCTATACAAACGAGTTTATATTTTTTGCTTTACATTTACTAAAGAAGATATGAACAACATGAAATTCTTGATTTTCTTTAAAAAGGAGCCGAAAAGAAAAAATCGATCTACGCGTCTTATATTTTGAACTCTCCTAACTCGTCAATAGTCAGTGTCGTCCTCTTTACGGACCCTAGGGAAGCTTTTTTAGGGTGCGCGTGTACAATTATTGAATAAAAATTTTAATACGTGTAATTGGTCACAATATAATTAAAATTGGAGAATAAAACGACATAATCCAAGCTCTTCGCAATCTCCATATCGTTGGTAAGACTGCAAAACCTCGTATGTGCCTCTTTCTCAATTTTACAGGAGAACCAAAGAACATATGATTATGTTAATACATACGTGTTTTTACACATCGCCATATTTAATTTTGTAAGGAATCTATCCTTATTGTAATGTAGCCAACAGAATAAAATTCTCATTTTTAATAAAAATTGCAGATACGAGGTTTTGCAGTATCACAGACGATATGGTAATACATAAACCCATCTCTTCTTTAGCCTTAGAAATTTCAAAACTCAGTACATATATCTCCTTTATTGAATGAAATAAATCAAAAAATATAAATAGAAAATTTTTTTAATCGGATGGTCAGAGGTCGGAATATGACCGCCCAATTTTATGTCTGCTCATAACATAGTTAGATAAATCCAAAAACTCAATTTATATCCTGTAACTGCACCTACAATTTTTTTATTCGCCTTTTATATATATTATATTTTATATACATGTTCGAAAAATTTACGATTTGGGACCTACATGACGTGAGTTAAAGCATGGGATGTCATTCCATTCTACATAGTTTGATGGTTAGGAGGAACACCAGCGTGCGCATGGATACAAATGTTTATTATCCCTCCACAGGGTGATATTTGCTGGAGAGGGTACTTGCAACCAAATCGTCAATTTGTCGAATGTGTATAAATAAATTTAAGAAATTTAAGATCAAGTACTGATCATTAATTTGTGGGAATCAGGTCAACAGGTATATCGTGATTTGTTTAAAACTACGCTGTTATCCTATGTATACAAAAGTCATTTATAAAAGTGCCAATATTCATATTAATTATTGTAAAAATGTATAACCAACAAAAAAGGATTCTTTTAGATTCTCTATCTAAGATGCTTTCTAACCACCTCGTAGAAGGAAATAATATATTCATGTGTCACGTAAATGATAAAATTTGTACTAAGATATTTTAGAAATGATATTTTTCAATAAATTTGTTTTGACACTTATTAGGCATGTTTATACGATTTACAAACAGAAAAAATTTCAGCAACCTCGAAACATCATTTATATAGATTATGGAGAAAATTCAGCAGTTCTTTAAAAATATATATAGTGGCTTGCTTTAAAATACCTGTATTGAAATATCACACATTTCTGTTAACAAAGGGATAATAATCTAATATGAATCATTAATATAATGACTTATTTGCGTACAAATTAATAGAAAAAAAAAATATATTGTACAGCTAACCCTAATTGTACCCTGAACCTTGGCATATTTACAACTTGTGCAACGAGTTTAGCACGGGGCACATTTCCAAACTAGTTCAAGAACATGTATAAAAAAACCATGTCCTGAAAAGTCTGCATTATGTTTTCACCTTCAGTTAAATATTTCTACTAAGAAATTTCCTTGCATTCAATTATATGAAAATTTATTCCTAAAAATTTCATGGCAAATGACAACTGTACCTTTTATCAATAATGAAATCTGTTAGACGTGTTTTTTGAATAACTGATGATATTTTTATCACGCTTTTATTAGCTTCACCTATATGTTTGTTTGTGAGTTTGTTTGTTTGTAACCGACTCTTTGGACTCGATTTTGACCCACTTTAAACGGACAGATTTAATTGAAACTTTGTACATTTACGAAGAACCGGTAACAATACAATAATTTGATAAGTTTATATCATTATCCTGATCAGGATCGCCAGAATTAAATAATTTCCTTTCCTCACGTATCCTCTGCGTGAGAGCAAGTGGTTTATTACTGTTAGTATATTCCGTGATTCTCAGTTCGTTCGATGGCCGAGCGGGCTAAGGCACAAGTCTCGGTCGACGCGAAACGACGGACTCCTCGGGCGTGAGTTCAAATCTCGTCTATGGCTGAAAAAAAATATATTTTTTTTCAGAAGTATCTGTTGGATCGTAATATGTTATAATATCAGCATCAATAAGCAATATAAATATAGTTTAAAAAAACTAAAAAACACGCTTTCATAGCACATCAAACTAAAAAGTGAAAAATAAATATAGTTTAAAAAAACTAAAAAACACGCTTTTAAAGCACATCAAACTAAAAAGTGAAAAATAATTATTAATATAAACTGAAAACAATAATGAACGAAAAATACTAGTATTATTGTGAAAAAAGCGTGGGTTGCTCGATATACGAAAAATATGGCACAAAGCGCCCCACGCTTTTTTTCACAATAATACTAGTATTTTTCGCTCATTATTGTTTTCAGTTTATATTAATAATTATTTTTCACTTTTTTAGTTTGATGTGCTTTAAAAGCGTATTTTTTAGTTTTTTTAAACTATATTTATTATGTTAGAAGCAGCACATAAAAAAATCATAGAAATTAATTTGTAGGCAAAGGTGGTAAGGACGCATATACAGGCTCGATATTAAAGATGGTACCAAGGCTCTTTTGCTAAAACGATTTTTGATCTGGATGCAAGTACCTTCTCCAGCAAATATCAGTCTATGTGCGTGGAGTGGAGGGGTATAGACAACTCTTGCATTCAAGCCACATACTTATATAGACGTCATTTTTGTTTATGACAGTTTATTTAAATAACCTTAGATTTTTAGATATTTTGTTGTTTTAATAGATATAGTGCAATTTGTGGGAGTTTTCGTAATTAATAATAATCTACATAAGTGTACTCATAGACGATTACTGTTCATAAAATGACTTGTTAAAAACTAAGTGTTCGGAGGTTTTTAACACCATTATCAAAAATTTCGTTTCACCGGTAAGTTTCATTTTACTTTTTATTTTGAAATGGTAAAATTAGGATGTTATAGTTGTCCAACTGACGAAGAAACTTTCTGGGGATGATTATATACACTTGTCAGAAAAAATGAGGATATTACTTGGAGTCGATCTGTTTAAAACATTTAACATCTGCGGATTTTGAAATTATCATTACCAGTTTGGAATCTTCATGAAAGTGAGGAAGTTGCATTGTCTTTCACTTTGTCATTACAGTCGACCACATTTAATGACGATTCTACTACTTTTTTTGTATCCGACACTCTCATCTCATCAACTACTAGAAATTGTGGTAGAATTTTCACGTAGTGATTCACGTTCTAGTAGAAAAAGAAAACAATTCAAGTTGGAGCACAGTTCGTAAGTATTTATTTTAAATAATATCTAGAGTCTCATTAGACGAGACCCGATTGCGGGTCTGTTAATATAAATGAAAGTATAGTTTATTTCAAATTAATTTTCAACATAAAGAACGTCGGCTTCTTGGATCATTTTACCGCCGTCAAAGAAGCTGACATTTTTTATGTTGCAAATAAGTTTGAAATAAACTATATGTTTGTATACTCAGTATATATGGCAACATACTGAAAATGATGGTGTAGTGATTGGTTTTATTGACTTGCTATGCTTGGGGTTGAAATTTCAGAGTGGCATGTTTCTTTAATTAACACATTCTGCACAAGATCGTATTTTTGCATCCAAGCCAAAAGAAGTGAAATTGTTAAATTCACGTTTATGACTGAATTGTATTCCATAAAAAATAGTTGAATTGTAATCACAGATATGTGTATAATTCAAACATGATGTAAACATAATTTTTTTCAGGTTTAGTCCCACGTACAAGTTTTAAGAAGATTGATGATATATCCCAATCATGAACATAATTTTAGTTTATTAAAAGCAACAATTAATTGATATTGTAAAATTAGACCACATAATTCAGCTAATAAGAAGTACACAACAATTCTTCAAAGTGACAGATGCAGTAAGAAAATAAATTAGTAAATTAGCATTAGCTGGTATCAGTAATTGTATATTAGGTACTTAGCATATTATTATCTTTATAAGTAATTATGTACATTTGTCTTACTCATTTTGCAAAATAACACAATTTGAAATTGGGGTTTTTAACTAATACCCCTGGACTTTGATGCTGCTAATAATTACCATTGTATATTTATTACTTTATTAGACATAGTGAGTGATAAGTATATCCCTCTGGTGGTCAGTGCTACTAACCGTCAAACATCATTGATGTCTTAGTGACCGATAGCGACCTACAAAGCAGGTACCAAGAGCTGTGACCTCTAACTCTGGTGGGCTAAACTATATACTGAATAAGACTTACAGAAAACAACTACTCCGCAGACAAAAGCTCCGACCTGCATTGAATTAAACCTGCAAGTCTTGTTGGGTCACAGCTCTTGGTACCTGCTTTGCAGGTCGCTATCAATCACTAAGACATCAATGATGCCTGACGGGTAGTAGCACTGACCACCAGAGGGATATACTTATCACTCACTATGTCTGTCTTGCTTAGTCTACTTTAGGCTAGCCTGGTTTGCTATTATTATTTGTCTTTTCCATTACTTATAGCATACTGACGAGAACATAACAAGTTCGAAACCGGTCTATGTCTAGTGAGGAATTGACAACTGATTTTAGCTACCAAACAAGACTTGCAGGTTTAATTCAATGCAGGTCGGGGCTTTTGTCCACTGAGTAGTTGTCATCTGTAAGTCTAATTTAGCTTTACTTTATTAGACATTTTGTATTCGATAGTCAATGTTTTTATATCTATAATAAATATAAACCTACTTTTACAAGAGGGTGGCCTCTTTAAGTTAGGGTTGATTGATTCTCATTGAGCTAGTAAAACAAATTAATCTACATAAATGTTGAATAATAGAGTTCTGTAAATTATTCTCAATAAGTGAATTATGTTATGCAAGTTTTATTGAGAGAGCACAAATTACATTTCATGAATTTTACTATCAGGTTGAGTTGAGTAGCTATGGCTGGATTCGTCTGGTAAATAATGTCGTTATTATTAACAGTGCATGCTGCAATTACCTACACAATAAAGTACAGTAATTTACCGCCGTCAAAGAAGCCGACGCCTTTTACGTTACAAATAAGTTTGAAATAAACTATACACCACTACCATAGGAAGTCGCTGGCAACTAATTTATGCATAGTCCTGATCAGAAAAATTGAAAACAGTGTCAAAGGTTATTTTCATTATTTAAAGTAAATTGTTTCTGTCAACTGTAATAAATATATACCCTCAAAATTCAATGTGTTTTTTCATTATACTGTTATCCTGTAAATAAAGAATAATATATTTTCTATAGTTTCTTTTAATTTACTAAATCATTAATAGTTTTCATAATTAAAATAGTAAAACAAGAATGTGCCCATTCTAAAAGTTTGTCATAAAAAGATACATTGTTCATTTTCTGCTGCTATTTATGTTACGGCTTAGTGGCAAAAATGAGCTAAAGTTAAAAATAAGAGAATTGTTGCTAACAGTTTTTCCTTTTAAGGTTTGCAAATTAACGTTATATTAATTACAACTCAAGTAAAATTTGTAGAAGATATGCATTGAATACAGAGCAAAATTCTTTATAATAGATTAAATAAAGCAAGAGCTGATGATAACTCAATTTACTTTAACTATAACAATTTATAAATATGATATACACAAATTATTATTTTATAGTTGTTTTATACCTCATCCTAGGATGTGGGCAACCAATGTTGCAAACATGTGTATGTTGTGTTGCGCTATTTTATACTTTTCTTCGTGTGCGCGCGCAGTGCATCAAAATGGCTACATTCTATATTGCGCCTGTCGGACGTTTCTCTTGCGCGGTATATCCAGGTATATGATTCAAGCGCACGCTGGTAGTTATCCTTTCCATCAAATCTGATAGAATGGTGGGGTGACATCAGTAACATCGCATGGTTTAACTTACACGATAAATTTACCGAAAGTGTATATCTGAAAATAGAGCCGACAAACTTTTTTCCACAGCATTTCTGAGCGCGGCCGCCAATTTGAATTTTTTAAAATACAACATAGGTTATGCGAAACATTATTAAAAGCTTTTCTTAAACTACTTCAGACATGTATGGGGTTACATAAGTAAATAATTCAGAAAAATTAAAAGATATTTGCCGCACACTTAGCAGGCCAATGAATTGTACTTTAAGAACTTTTGCATTGTAAGAATGTCAGAAATAAAAAAAAGGAATAAATATATTAAAATGGCACCATTAAACAAATATTCCCCCTATAATTAATAAAAATAAGATAAATATTTAAGAAGGCTAAATTCAGTCTAAATGGATCTGTCGCAGGTTCAGTGTGGTGTAAACGTCTGATATTAAATTAAAATTAAAATAGACCTTTAGGTCAGAGTATCTGGCAGGTCATACTCGAATGAAACTGGATGTAATCGTACTTGATGCACAGGTTCCTAGATTTATTAGCCAACAGCCTAAAAATACAGCCAACTTTTTTCTAATTTTGCTGTATTATTTTCCTACGTAACATGTTTAAGGTAGAAAGGAAAAATCCTCCTAATGGTGCATCACATGCTGCTAATTAAAGAAATTCAAGATGGAGCAGTGGTTCAAAAATGATTATTTTTGACCAAAAATGGAAAACGTTAAAATTTTAAACTAAATAAAATATATCTAAAAGACTGAAATTGTAAAGAAAATTCTCTGGTGTTTAAATAAACACCATATTTAGAAAATCCCCAAAACTGTTTAAGATAAATATTATAAAATGCGGAATTAGGGAAAAAATCCATATTGTCTGAACGTTATTTGTGGCATTTTGTAAATTTGTTTTTGGGGGGGGGGCTTACTACCAAATGAATAATATTTGGTTATCTAAAAAATACAGTTAGTTACCCAGTATGCCACTGGAAAAATATACCTCTGCGTTTGTGACTTTACGTCAAAAGATCAGTCAGTCAGAGGGTGTTTTTTTGACAACTAATATGAGACAAAAAAAATAATATATGTCCCTAACGTTTCGGAAACGAATCTAATTCCTTTTTCAAAGTTATGTATTACTTTCTTATATCTAATATAAGGAAGTATAGTGATTTTTTTCGATCTCGAGATTTTGATTGATATATACGTTTGGAACCCTCCTGAATCCAGTCTGACTATTTTCCGAATGATGTCTGTCGGTTCGTGTGCATGTGTGGATGTGTGTGGGCGTGTGTGTGTGTCGTATGTATGTCGTGTGTATGTCGTGTGTGTTGTACGTGTCGTGCGTGTGTCGTGCGTGTGTGTGCGAGTGCGTGTGTGTGTGTGGCCACGATAACTCAAAAAATACTAATGGGAGATTTCCCAAATTTGGCATTTAAGATTTTCAACAATATTTTAGGTAACACATTTATTTTGATGAATGTGGTATTACCAGAGGAGACATAATGAATGAAAGAAGAAAAAAGGCACAATTGCAAGCAAAATTCAAAAAAACTGTATTTACAGTATTCCCTGTGAGTGTAATAAATATTGTGAGAGTGTTATCCAGACCTCTCAAGGTAAGGTTAGGTGGGCATAAAAATTATATTAGGAAGGGTAAAATTGAAAAATCGAAAATTTGCGAACATGCTTAGGAAAATGGACATAGAATAAACTGGGATTCGGCAAAAAATTAACGAAAGAAGCGGACAGCAAAAAAAGAAAAATTAAATAATCAGCAATATTATTGAATGAAGAAAATGTTTATACCATTGCTATGTAAACTTTGGCACAACGTGGTTACCGATGTTAAAAGAAGAATTGAACGAAATTAATATTGTAAATTTTTTAAGGATCAACAGTTCCATGTAAGTATCTATGGATATTATATAACTAAAAAATACATGTCAAGTTTCATGCTTGGCATATTCTACAAAAAGAAAAATACATAACTTTGAAAAAGGAAACAAACAGATTAGTTTCCGAAACGTTAGGGGAAATATATTTTTTTGTCCCATAATAGTTATCAAAAAAAACAGCCTCTGAAGAGCATGAACGCATTTTGATATCCGGAGCGATATCCTAGGTGGGGTGTGACGTCATCTAATTACGTCACATCATTTCTACCCCGAGTATCTGAACGGCCAAGAAGTAAAAATACAATAAAACAAAGAAGATTTATGCCATATTCCCCAAAAAGAAACAATTATGCAGCTACGGACACGTGTTTCGGAGTTATTGCCCCTCATCAGCGTAGCGTAGCTAAGGAATTGGATCTACGATGGGATAGATCAGGAACAAGAACTAAAATAAGGCTGGAAAGTACAGTACACAGTACTCAATTAGTGTCTTCATGTTCCCATGTGCCACATTTGGGGCCTCGTTGAGCACAGTCAACACACAGAGCTCTATGTGTACTGCTCATTTCCACCTGGCACATACAAATAAAACAAGATAGATTTATTGGGGTTCAAAATAAAACAAAGAAGGTTTAGTGCCATATTCCCCAAAAAGAAACAATTATGCAGCTACGGACACGTGTTTCGGAGTTATTGCCTATTGTTTTAAAAATACAATGTTACCACATTGAAAAATACGCAGGGAATTTTGGAATACATATTTTAGTATAAAAAATGGAAATTTCCTACTATGTAGTAATATAATCGAAGATTCGATATCTCGTTTTAAAATTTGTACTCTCTAATTAGTAAAATCCACTTAACAAGTTAAAATTTCAACTATTTTTATTATTATCATTCATAAAAATATTACAAAAAACGCACTGAAATTGTGAGAAGCCGAAAAGAAAATTCGCCATTTTCTTACGGATAAGTTAATTTTTAACCGTCAAAAGTTGACAACACGTATGTCAGGCTATATTAATCCCAGTTCAAAATAGGATGAAAAGGCGTCGTCTGGATGTGATTTCAAAACGGTAAAATCGTAATCATCGAGTTGTGACGTCATTACGCGTCCCGACTTTATGAATAAGTTTGTAACACCCAACGCGCCCGGGTGAGGTATCAGAATGCTATCCAGGGATTTATTTTTCCAGTAGCATACTGGGTAACTAACTGTATTTTTTAGATAGCCAAGAATATGCATGTGGTAGTACGCCCCTAGAAAGAAGAAAAAAATAAAAAAATTCCATCTAAGTCTGAAAACGTTTATTAGATTTCGGGAAAAATAAGCCAGTGTGACGTTATTTCTGTCTAAACCGGAAGTAATAAATTATGGTAATATCACATATCAAATATGTGGTAATATATTGAATTACTCTCAATTAGTCATTAGATTTTGATATTACAAATTTAACATGATCAGTGTTGTAAGTTATTATAATTGCCGCCGGGCGTCATCTTTGTCGGTGACTTATAGCGCTTTTATATTTCTTATACCTCTGCAATGAACCATACGTTTAACTGCAATAATGTAAATGTTAAAATTTTTTAAATAAATATATAAACATAATTACAACTTTTCACTCAAACTTGTTTTTGGGGAAATACATTTGTCCATTTAAAAATAAAAATAAATTAGGTTTCCTCTTCTCGGTAAAAGTTTAAAATATAGAGTGGAATGAAAAAATAATAACACTGAAAAATTTTTTTTGCTAATTATTATTTACTACTTTTACAAAACTTATCATAGTTAAGTACAACATATATCTTTTTAAACAATTATTTTTCCGGCTATATGCCAAATTTCAGCTTTTTGGCAAATAGCCGGGAAAATAATTGTTTAAAAATGTTGTACTTATCTGTGATAAGTTTTGTAAAAGTAGTAAATAATAATTAGCAAAAAAATTTGTCAGCGTTATTATTTTTTTCATTACACATTTTTTGTCCATTTTGATCCATGTTATTTTAAAAAATATCGATCATATCAATGGTGCAGCGCACACGTCATGTGGTAAGTTAATTTTTGGACAAAAATGAGTTAAATACACTAAACAAGTGCAAACACTTGCAACTGTTATTTAGTGCATTTACCGCATTTTTTGCTAAAATCTTACCACGTGTGCGCTACACCTTTGAAATGATCTGATGTAGTTTCCACAGAACAAGCTTTCTTGAAGAATTATTGTTAATTTTTTATGCGCTCATTGTACTAATTCAGAAAATATATCCTTTATAATTTATTAATGATTTTCTTTTGTTCTAGGTAGTTATCAGCCGTGCTATAAATAAAATGAGGTTGGATGCCCTGTCAAGATAAATTTATAAAAATTATACTTTTCGAAAAGAATACGAAACGAAATTTTTTTTACTGACCAATCGACATAATGCATAAAATAATATTTATATCAATTATGTTAAACTTTCTACGTACCTGTTAATAAATTTTGTAACGATTAAAGTTTACAATAAATACACTGTCTTATTTTTTTAATTATGTATCAATACATCGAATAATTGAAAAGTTATAATTATAAATTATGGCTTATTTGATGTGAATCATTCCTCGAACTAAAACAGTAATTGTCATGCTAAGATGTTTCTCATATGTTTTCTGAACGATCTAATTTTAAACAGTACTTATCATCACAAGTCATTCAACTCTAAATTAACTGTGCCTTCTTAATATCCCAACTATTCATAATGGTATTTCTGCGCCAATATTATACTAGGTCAAAATAAAGATTGTTACACAGTGTTAGGAATACTTACTGTCTTACCAAGTCAAGTAAAAGATAGACGAATATATAAAATACAAAATGAGTTATTGATAGATGTCATAAAAATTAACAATAAATTTCACTGTAGTAATTATTTCCGAAACGGCTATCCGCCTGTCGTCCGGTCAAGTGTCTATTTGTTTTATTCCTTCGGCAATTTTCTTTTCTGTTCGAGCCGATTCATCATAAGTATGTCAACCGTTTATTGTTTAAATAGAACTTTACAGAATATCTAATAAGGATTAAAATCTATACAGTCCCTATTGTATCTAATAGTTGCTCAAGAACGTAGGGGATGAGGTATGGACATCCGTTTAATTTCCGATATTCGATCAGTGAAGTTAAGCAGCACTGATCGAGTCCGGCAATTGGATGGATGAACGATAGCTCGTCTAACAGTCGGTAGGCTGTCAACATACAATCCCGGGAAGGCCGCTAGCCTGATGCAAGCGGAGAGGCAAGCCCGGGTGGAGGGTCGAAGAGACCAACCCAGGAGGTTTGCCACTCTGCTAGCGGTGCAGGCGGGCAGGCCCAGGCGGTGGGTCAGTTGACAGTCGAAGACCGTGGTTCGGAATCCACGCAAAACTGTAGGTCCCTAGGTAAAAAGGGCCCATAGTGGCCTACTTGTCTAGTAAAATAAGTAGCTACTACTACTACTACTACTACTACTGCTCAAGAACATTAATGTCTATATCAATAATAAAGTTAAGAGTTGTATATTATGTCAATCAATGTTCGAATCATTCTATCCAGATCAATATCAAAGTTAAAACTTTTCCGCTGGAATAAATTGAATTATTTATGCCAAAGAAAACATCTGTAATTATTTGTAGAAAGCCGCTGTAATTCAATATAACTGTTTTTGAATAAGAAAATATTAAAGAATCAATACAATAGATATATAAATACTAAATGATGTGAAAAATCAATTGAACTATTGGTTGTTATAAATTATAATTTTTAAATTATTACTCTTAAAATACTACACGTAGTCTTTACAGGGTGGGTCAGATTTCCCGATTAAAATCTACAGAATCGGTAGAATATGAATACGAATTATATAGATGTCATATATTACTTCTTGCTAAAATGCTTTGTTTTCGAGATAGAGGGCGCATCTCTACAGAAATAATTGAGACATTGTAAAAGTCAAAACGTACAATTTGCGTATACCTCGAACGATTCTTTTCGTTTCTCGTGTAGTTCAAAATTATATTAGTTTAAAAATGCTAAACCGTATAACTATGCTCAATCAATAGCTAATTGATAAGTAGAGGGATGATTGATTCTGAAATGAGTTTAACTCAAAGCCGTTGCATCCTATCAAAAAAATTATCAGGAAACTTTTTTGTGTATTAATGATGGAAACTGAAAATGCCGAAAAAGAAACAAAAATTAGCTTAAGTTAGTGGCGTCCCGTTTTTTTGGGAAGAATATCCTCGACACCCCCCACCGTCTCGCTTCTAGTTGGAATGGAGAGATGAAAACTGTGATGAAAAGTGTACTGATGTACGTACGTAACGTTCACCTTCCGAATTTCATAACAATATCTCAATTATTTCCACAGAAATATGGGAAAAACTGAAAATGAATTAGAACTTCAACGCTCTCTTTGTCGAAAACTAAGCATCTTTAGTTATAAGTTTATATAACAAATCCATATTATTTTGGCATGTTCTATCAATTCTCTAAGTTTCCCGATTAAAATCTGGCCCACCCTGTATATCAATTTTGTACCTTAGAAATTAAATAGTAGCAAAAAAACTGTTACAATTTATAACAATGTATGCACAACTTACCCTCTTAACTAGCGTGATTATCACAAACTGGAGAAGATCTGTAAAAACTTTGCAGCATTGGGTATGTTTCTATGATTGTCTCCGTGAGTGACGTTCACTCTTATTATTAAATAATTAACTAACATGAAACAGGGATGGATACCTATTTTAAAAAAAAAATGCTGAACTTAATTGTCATAATGCGTAATCTCTTTATATTTAATATACAGGGTGTTTAGTAAGTCAGTACGAACTCGGCAGTACAGTTTGCTAGATCATTAAGTGACAAACGTGGCTGATTTTACTGTATGTTGACTCCCGAGTTCAGATATTAGCTTCGACCACAGACCACATGTGGCTTCGACTCTGACAAAATCGAAGGGAGTGATTGAGTGTTCGCGTTTTTTCATCAATGTAACTTCCACCCCTACAGCTCCGACTTTGGATTTAGGTTTGTCTAATTTCTGAGGTGTGTTTATTTTATGGGGATTCTATGGTCTAAAACCATAATAAACCACTCAGTAAACACAGCCCTTTGAACGCTTCCTAGTGGAAATACAATCTGTTACAGTTCATAATAACTATTAGAGTTAGCGCAGTGGAATTAATTTGTGTCGTTACCTTGAAGATATAAAATTAGTAAAGGGGTTAGAAACAATTAACTGCACTTAGTTTTTATTTCGTCCAAAAAATAGTTCAGTATAGGTCCAAGCAAACACTGCATCATCCAGATGTTATATTCGCATACGCAAAATACTGCTGGAGGTCATTTTCATAATTTTCATCACTTAGGTACCTATGCTTAATGTGGCGTAGTTGCACAAAATCCAAATTTTTCTTTAAAACGCTTACAAAAGAAACATGTTTAAAACAAGGTTGTTTTAAACAGTTTAAAACTATTTTTTTTAACGTTTTAAACATGTATTTGTTTTAATTTATATATAATAGAATATAATATTTTATTAATTCAATAAGAGCAATACAAGTTATGCTATAGCCAATATTTTTGTACAATGATGTAGTAAAATAATTATATACACATACACAGTAAAATGTAAATAAACATATTAAATATATAATACATTGAAACATACAAACATTTACTGTACCTATTCATTGACATACACAATACACAATGACATGTACATCTATACTATGTTGCCGCTATCAAGATATCTTGAACAGAATAGGCACATATATTTAAAAGGTATTTTTTAACATGTTTTTTTAAAAACAAAAATGGTTTTTCAATTTTTATGTATTAAGGGTAAACTATTATATAATTTCAGTCCCAAGATATTGTGGGCTTTTGAAGATATATTTAGATGTCTACTTAGAATATGAAAATTATTCTTATTGCGGGTATCATGAAAATGTATTGATTCGTTTTTAGCAATTTTTTTTTGATTTTTGTATATATATATATATATATATATATATATATATATATATATATATATATATATATATATATATATATATATATATATATATATATATATATATATATATATATATATATATATATATATATATATATATATATATATATATATATATATATATATATATATATATATATATATATATATATATATAATATTTTTAATTTTTAAACGGGGATTGCAGTCATGTGACAGGTAATAAAAGAAAAACTCTTTTTTTCTGTTCAAGCTTTCGAAACTTTTATTGTTTCTTCATCAGGAACTCTACAATAAATTATAATTAATTAAACTAAGTTATGGAAAAAGTGAAAAGTATTTACGAAAGTGAGGTTAAAGTTAAAGTTGTATTCATTGAAAACTACAAATTCTTGACGAATTGTAGAAAAAAACACTAATAATTAATTGTTGGTAATTTACTACTACTACTATGTAAAATTAACAACATTATGAATGGATGACTAAGGATCCATATTAATTTAAATTCTTAGAATTATAATAGACATGTGTATTTTTATGAAGTAAAAACCAAAAAGAATTTTGATATAAAAACTTGTTAGAGTGAAACCAAAAGAACAATGACAGTAGATACCAACAGCTCGATGTCTTATATTTAGGGACATTAATTATTATTCCATACTATACAGAGTGTTTTCATCATTGTGGACATTATGGTTGAACTGTAGTAAGTAAGTATAAATTATACTTAAGTTATCAATATCCTTTCTGGCATTAATGGTATTTGGTTCTTTGAAAATGTGACACATTTCCAAAAAACTCCGTTTGTGATAGTTCATTTCAAAATCTAATATTTGAACGTTATTATAATTGACATTGTGCTTATGTAATAATGCATGATTGGCTAGTGGAAACCACTGACAGGAAACCAGTCGCACATTTGTGGCTGCAATTGAAAGACCCCGTGTTTACAGGGCAACAGACAATATTGCCATGGAGGCAACTATAGCTACCTGCGCGTGGTAATCCCTACCCAGGGTTTAGAGTAACAAAGTATAGAAGGTTACTGCGGGATGAGATGCAATAGGAAGAAAAGGATAATGGGTATTGCCCGCAAAAAGGGTGAATCCGTCGACACGTGTTTCTGAGTCATTACTCTTCCTTTGTTTTATTTTGAACCCCAATAAATCTATCTTATTTTGTTCTATTTAAGTTTGATCATTAGCAGCGGAGGGAGATCCACAATTGCGAATCGGTTCGCACAGCTGATGCGTGACCGTGTTCGCCCACTTGTAGTTTTATTTGTATAGGATGAAAAACTAAAACTATTTTATGTTTGGAAGTACATGGTGATACATGGAAATATTTAGTAACATTGGAAATACTTGGTAATATATAGAAATACAAGTAATAACGTAGGTAATTCCAAGGAAATACAAGAAATACTTGAAAATTGTGTTCTAATGGAAATCAGTGTACAAATTTCGGCTGGTAGTTTACCCCTCGAAAAGACCTATTGGCAGCGGCGATGACGCCTCTAATAAAGTAATTATACATATCTTGTCCCGAAATGTCTAACGGGCCGTTTTGAAACTATTCGCTTAACTGAGAATAATACAAATCTTGTACTAGGGAAAATTATTTCTGCAGGATTTTTAAAATTAGCAATTTCTATTCTAATGCGAAAATGGTCTGAACCCAAGGTGAGGATACCTTGGGTTTAGCTCGCTAATCCAGCCAAATTTGGTGATACCATTGTAATCTCTACTACAGACCTAATATTAGAAGTGGGGTTAACCAGATGCGTGACGTCACCATTATTCAGAACCACCAAACTGCATCAAACAAATGTCTTTAAAAGTGCATTACCATGGTTATCATTTTTGGATGACCCCCACATATTGTTGTGAGCATTAAATCCCACGAGCATTGGATAAGAAAGTTGGGAAAAAAATATGTTTCCAGTCACCACTTGAGGCAGTAATATATGCTACACGATAAACTGACACAATATCATGTTTATATTGTTCATTGAGTGTGACAGCACACACCAAAATGTCATAATTGAAGTTATTAACTAATTCTTTAACAAAAAATTTTATTTTATTAGATACCTTAAATGTGCGTGGTGCCGGACGTGTCGTGTGTGAAGTGTTAGGCAGTAACAGCAAATGCATATAAAGCTCAATGTGCAAAGTGTAACCATTTATACCATAAAGACTGTACCAATCTAACAATTAAACAGGTGCAGGAATTCAATAAAGATAAAAATGTATACCATATAAAAAAAAATAAAAAAAATTAAAAACTTACTTATATTAAAAAAAGTTCTTTGCCAAACAAAGCAAGGCGTGTGCACTTTGTATGATTGTAGGCAGATTGTAGTGCCCACGCTTTGCTTTTTTTGGCATCTTTTTGGCAAAAGAAATTATTTTTTACTGTTTGGTACGACTAAGAAAAACATGTTTTTAATTTTTTTTTTATTTTCTACTTTTTAGTCATGCTTTAATTAAATTATTATAATACATTAAACTATTATCATACGTTTGCAGATTTTTCAATTTTCACCCCCACGCCCACGCCCCCAAAAAATTTTTTTTTATTTCCTACTTTTTTATTTTCTTATACCTACTATATACGGAAGTATAAGTATCATCATTTTTTTTCGACCTCGGGATTTTGATTGATTTATACGTTTTGAACCCTCCTGAATCCATTCTCACTATTTTCCAAATGATGTCTGTCGGCGCGTGCGTGCGTACGTGTGTGTGCGTGTGCGTGTGTTTTCGGGAAAAAAATTAAAAAATTTTATTGCATTTCTGGACGAATCTCCACGAATTATAATGAAAAAACATAACTTTATGGAAAAAAATTTGTCTGCATGTCTGTAGTATCGCGATAGTTTTTGAGATAAAGCTTTCAAATTTGGTACACATGTTCTAAAGGCCAAAGACAATGATAAATTCGATGATGAGCAAAATTGGCCAGCTGAAAGGGGGTCGACGGGACCCAAACTTTTTTGTATTTGCCTTTACAAAAAAATATATACTTGATACTATATCAAGCCAATAAAATATATTTTCTAATTACTTAAATAAAGCTGATGTAAACTTAAATTTTTTATACATTTGACCTCATAAAATGGGGTTAGGATAAATTTAACAGTTTGACATTTGAAATGTCTAATTTAGTTACAAAAATGTCAATGTCAATAAGAAGAAATTATTAAAATATATGACATGAATTATTATTAACAGTAACGAATGGCGCTGATAATTATTTAATAATTTTAATGAAACATTTCAAAGTACGCTATTAAAATTTAATTGAGGTAAGTGAAGAATTAAATTGAATGATTTTTTACATTAGGATGATATATACTGGTATTAGAAAGTTATGTGCTGCCCACATCAGATATTTGTACTTGTCTTTACAAAAAAATATATTCTTGGTAAAAGATTATAAATCATATCTACAAGACAATAACATATATTTTCCAAGTACTTAAATAAACCTGATGTACACTGAAATTTTTTACATATTTGTCCTCATAAAATGGGGTTATGATAAATTTAGCAGTTTGACATTTGAAATTCCAATTTAGTTACAAAAATGTCAATGTCTATAAGAAGAAATTATTAAAATATATGACATGAATTATTATTGACAGTTACGAACGACGCTGATAATTAATTATTTAAAAATTTTTATGACACATTTTAAGGAACGATATTAAAATTTAGTTGAGGTAAATGAAGAATTAAATAGAATGATTTTTTTTAGATCAGGATGATATATATTGGTATAAGAAAGTTATATGCTGGCCACATCAGATATTTAGTCATACTTTAATTAAATTATTATCATATAAATTATTATTATCATACTTTAGCGGATTTTTCTGTTTTCATCCCCGCGTCCCCTACGTGGGGATATTTGCAAAAGTAACGGTGGAATATTGGTATTGTCATCCGACCTTAGTAACTGTGCAAAATTTCATCAATTGGTTATGTCAGGAAGTGTGTTAAATGAAGGACGCAAAATTTGAAGATAAACGTGACTACATTGTGAGTTAAAGAAAAGCAAGTAAAAATGGAAAATGGTGGTTATGTTCTACCTGTTTCATTACTACTATAGCACCAAATCTGGATGTCATAAATTTAACCGAAGAGGAAGGTAAATTGTCATCCATCACAACACACTCATTTAAAGTAGAAAATCATTACTTGAAACAAATTATACAATTAAGAGAAAGTAACACATTATTAAAACAAAATAGAAACATTGGAAAAGAAACTAGATAGTCACAAAAACAATGTAACAAATGAAGTAGATAAAGAGATAGTTGCTAAAAAATTGAGCACCAAATTTAACTTTAACAACCTCTGATTTAGCCACACGAAACCATTATATTCAGCTCCACTACCTACAGATCCCAACAGAAACACGGTAACATTCAACATTCAAACACACAGTGACCTCTCTAATGCTAAGAATCAAACAACCATTAATACATCTGATCAAGACGATAGTCTACTTTCAACATCATAGGTTCAAATAGGAATGGGTCGTTCCTCAACTGCACCACTATTAAATAAAAATACTACACGACCTAAAAGAAATATTTTTATCGGATTTGGAGAAACAACTGAAAATGAAAACGTTGTAGGTAGGGATGATGCAAATAAAAAAGCATGGGTATTCATCTCTAGATTACCTGATAAAATAGATGAAACTATTGTTAGTAACTACATAAAAAGAAAATCTAAAATAACCAATGAACAACCTGAAAGTAAGTGTTTTCAAATAGGAATTAGATTCGATCTAATAAAGAATGTCTATCAACATGACTTCTAGCCACGAAACGTTGCCTTCGAGCGATATAAATTTAGAAGATATCCCAGGCAAGATAACCAAGGTCCCACTGAGACCGTGGGGATTCTTTAGAAATACAACTCCAAACGGAAAAGGTAGTATGTGTGAATTTTAGAATATTGCACTTGAATATATCAAAGTATCTGAAATAAAGTAAATGAATTGGAGATCACAAATACAACTTTTTATTAATAAATGAACAATGGTGCACAAACGATGAACTATGTTATATAAATATAAACAGGTATAATCATCTCAAAATTTTCTATATCCGTTGCCACCGATGAAGGTGTGGCTGTATATGCATTTGAGAACTACAGTAACTGTACAAATTTGGAACAGGTGAATAAATTATCAGTTGAGTTGTATTGTGGGATGGGGGTTATCAAAATTGGTAACATCAGAATAATGACAATATAGACCCTCAAATGGTGATTATGATTTATTTTTAGAAATATGTACTTACCACCGCTCTCGAAATCTTTTCTAAAGGTAATAAAATAATGTTTGTATCTGGCTATCTTAACGTATAATTTCATAAAGAGAAAGATCAACTTACTGCATTACGCATAAACACTTTTAAATCATTTGGACTATCAATAAGCTATACGGGATTCACCAAAAACAACCATTGTATTGACAATATATTTACCAATGTAAAGACTAACTTGCGAACCTTAGCAGTAGATACCAAATTGTCCAACCATTTAAGTATACATCTGGAAACAAATATGGACAGTAAAATTCCTTCAGAGTATAACCTATACATCTATTCACGAATCAGGTCTCATGGAACTAAATAATCACCTACATACAATTAACTGGAACTTTATTTATAACTCGACCGTAGACATTATCAACTATTTTACGAAGCATATTACAAATGCAACAGATACAATTTTCGCTTTAAAATTTCGAGTAATAATTAACCTAAATCAAACGCAAATTACCTGGTTTAACAACGACCTTAGATGCATGCGTCATCGCCTACAGTTTTTTACAGGAATTTCACAAAAGAAATCCCACGGAGAATGACAAGACCATGATAATTTCATTAATAACTATAGCAATCCTCAACAGGCTATGTAGAAAATTGTTAATTTCTATAAACCAACCATATGCAATACAACAAATAATACTTCTCCCGAGCAATTTAATCACTATTTCATAAACGTGGCCGATGGGATTATAGATAAACTACCTTCATATAATAGAGACTTTATAAATTATCTAGATTTTAACTCACATAACCACTTTTAACCAAGTAACATATGTAGAAGTAGCCGAAATCATTACTAATCTTAAACCCAGAAAAAATAAAGACACTCATAACATCACTATCAGTATTTTAAAAAGTATTTAAATCAGTCCATCCTTATTCCACTTACCAATTTAATTAATATTTGTATAATAAGAAACATATTTCCAGATTCACTAAAAGTATCGTAAGTAGTACCAAATTATAAGAAAAACTATATCGATGATCCTTCGACCCACAGACCAATATCTATCATCTGGTGCATTACTAAAATTTATGAATTTGTTCTAAAAAAAAGTTAACATTGTATCTAGAAAGTAATAACCTTCTCAACTCCAGCCAATATGGTTTTCGAAATAAGCTATCTACTACTCTTGACATCGATAAATTAACATCCATAATCAACACGGGGTGAGAAAGGTAAATACATATGCTCCTTAGTCTTAGACCTCTCAAAGGCTTTCGATTGCGTGTCCCACACCATACTTATTAATAAATTAATTTATTACGATTTTTCGGATGAAAGCAGATGTCTTCACACTCATACCTCAGTGATAGGCAACAATTTGTTGTATACAATGGAGTTAAATCTACCCCACAAAAATTAAAACATGGCGTTCCACAAGGGTCTGTCTTGGGGCCTATTATCTTCTTAATCTATATCAATGATTTTCCAAATTCAATTAAAGATAATGTTTTAGTTATTTTGTTTGCCGACGACACTAACTTAACGGTGTTCGTCTCCAGTATCAAGGATTTATTAAAATGAAATCCCATACATCGAATCTGACACCCAAAAGTGGTTTACCTCAAAACAGTTATATGCCTAAATGCATCAAAAAGAGAGACAATGGTATTTACTTTGTGCACTTTGGAAGGCATAACAAACCCAGAGTACGTTATAATATATTAAAATAATATATTATGTTAAACTCACACTACCAAAACGACTGCCTTGCTATAAATAATCAGTTTCTTGATAACGTACTCAAAAGAACATTAATCTATTAAATGCATACACATAATAAAAAAAATAATATAATATATAAAATATATATATAATATAAAAAATTATATAATATGTAATCCGGTAAGAAAGGTTTAGCTATAAAGGACAAAATGCATATCAGCTCTAATACAATATGTTTAAAATTGTGATTTAATTTTCAATTTACAAAAAACAATATAATATTAATTTGAAATCTTGAACTCTGGTTGCCCATATCATGTTTGAAACAACTTTTTCATTTAACATTTCATGTCAAAATAAAAATAGTTTATTATTAAAAATTCTAACTTAAATGTTGTCAAAGCAAAAATTTTTAGATACAATGACTATTTTCTGAAAAAACGAAGGTTTTGACATTTTAATCTCTCAGAACTCCATTCGTAGACATATTGTAGGTACTTATATTGAGAAGAAAATTGTTAAATTAATGAATCCAGCGTAAAACAATGATCTAATAGATTAGAAAGCAGTAGATGAGATGTCAAATTTTTAATTTGAAAGTAGAATTATTTTTAATTTTAATCAATAATCATTAATAATACACCATTAAAAAAATGCAAAGGAGAGAACAAGATAGTTTTATAAACAAAAAAGTTAATCTCGCTAAGACACGCACGCACCTGCGTAATCTGGGGTCTTTATGTAAGTTAAGATCGGTCATTAATTTTGTTAGTATGTTATATATGGTAGAATTGACGTCGCGGTTTAAAAAACCAGTAGCAAAAAAACGACTTATCAAAGTCTTCTGTGGTTTATTTATAAAACAAAAAATAATGGTTAGATATGTTTGTAAGTCATCAAATCTTTCAATCTCACTTCGTATCATAACATAAATATTACATACTATTTGAATGCACGACGCCACAAGATTTACCCTTTAAATCCTAGCGAAAAATGGCAGCAAAGAAGCAACATACTCAACTTTCGATGTTCGACGCGTGGGTCGAAGCTGCCCGATTGAGCCCGATTGGTATTGCGATGGCACAACTCAACACAAAACTTTGCTATTCTGGAAAAATTTTTATCTATCACAGTAAACTTTTCTTTATATTTTTTTCTTTTTGATCGTAGCTAAATGCTTTAGTGCTCTAGTAAAGTAAATAATAAAGGCTGAAAAGTACTTTTTAAGGGCTAATAAAATCACGCAGTAAAGTGGTTTTATCTGATGTAGTGAACAGACACTTCTAATCTAAATAAAATTATTGCTACGCCAGTTAAAAAAATCTTAGCAAAGAATTCTTTGCTGGGGCTTTTCTCAGTGTACCGACGGGGTAATATTATTATTATCTACTTCAAGTCTACAATTAAGAACCTTACTGTAAATGTAAATGATTTCTTCTCTGTTTAACCAAGAAAACATTAAGGTTTGCCACTATTTCCAAAAAAACACTCAGTATGTATAAAAATATTTCTGCATATAAATACATATATGTAAATAAATATTGACATCTACCCAAACACTGTAAACAAACACACTCGCAAACACATTAGGTTAGGATCTTGTGAATGGGTCTATTACTATTAATAAATACTATAAGACCTAATTAAGTCTAATAGTACCTATTAGCTATTACTATTACCATTAAAAATTTAAAAAAAAAAACGAAAGAACGCAATGTAGACACAAAGGCAATCAATATTGTCAGAGGTGACCTTAAAACCTAATCTTGTCAGTTGTCACTAAAGTCATTTGTCCATACTTCTCAGTGACGAATTTCTTAATGATTATATTAAGAAATTCGTGTTCACAGTACAAACCCAGAATATACCTATCAGTCCTATCACTTATTTTATTATTTGTTATTAGTGCCTAGCCCTATGACTAACAATAAATAAATATTCACTTTCATCCAGGTTTCCATTCAATAATAAATGGGTAGATATACTCATTTTTGCCTTGTATAAGTATCTTTATATAGGTACTGTTTCCACTAATTAATCAATAAATGAATAATTGAGTGTAATTAATTAACCTTGCTATTTAAGTTTATTTTCGTATAGAAATACGTTATAATATATTAAAATAATATATTATGTTAAACTCACACTACCAAAACGACTGCCTTGCTATAAATAATCAGTTTCTTGATAACGTACTCAAAAGAACATTAATCTATTAAATGCATACACATAATAAAAAAATACTTACATGTGAAAGAATGCTTTGCCTTTTGGTAAACGTTCCTATCGAAAAAGAATAACCATTTGATTTTCAGAATATCCGTAATTGCTACGGCCAGTAAAGCTAAAATTATTTTATTAGCTTGTCAGTTGATAAGGGTCAACGACACCACCAATTGCTTTTATTGTTTATTTTGTTAAACTGCTGGTAAAACTGTAACCCAAAATGCACTCTACACCCCGAATATTTCTATTTTATAAACATAAGCATAAAACGACATTGGTTTAGTAACGTAATCAAATCACCCACAGGTAAACTAAACTGAACTTGAATAAAATACCCTGTTTGATAATAGGGCTGAACGTCATTCGACATACAAACACAGAGACACAGTTTTATAAATGAAAATAGTCTAAAATCGGTCTTAAATCAATTCACACTAAATGCCGAATTTACAAAGCTAATGGTTTAATAATTACACTAGAATATTGTTTTTGTTGGCAAATATTTTTGTAAAAACGGTTATTGTGTTGTAAATAACTCAGAATCCGAGAACATGCGTTTCATGGCCGTACCTACTTCACTGCATCGACACAGAACCACGGGTTGGTGACGTCACCATAGCAGTTGCTCGTTGCTCCCGCAGAACAAGCTACTGTACCTGACAAGGGGGATGATAACAGGGTAGGACGGACTCTTTTAACCAGCAGAGTGGGGTCCTATCCTATCGTCTTGGAAGTCCCGCTATGTCCGGGTCTTGTAATAATTTAATAATTTTATTAATTATACAAGTTTTTTGACACATAAATCTTGGATTAAAAATATATGTGGATGCCTATAACGTTTGTCTGCAGCAACCTATAAGCATTGCTTTCTTTTATTGACCCGTTTTCCAATTTTTGATTGAACCAATTGTTTAACTGCTTAAATCAAGACGAACGCGGACTAAATAGTCTTTGAAATTAGGCACACAAGAGCATCGTTATACTTTTGGTTTTTGATTGAAAGTGACTTTTATTTACAATTCTTTTTATTGTATTCTTATCTAAAGGGCACACAAGTAAATGTTCTTACTCGTTTTCTAATAAACGGAAACGTTAATTTAATATGAAACTACAGCCAATATTCATTAGTATGTTTAGTTACTTTATTCCTTCATTTCTCATCTTTTTTAATTTGTCTACATTTATTTGGCTTCCAATTTTTTCCATTTTCTGTTGATCATAGTAACATAATATTTCCTAAAAATGGGCCTTTGGGAATTTAAAAAATTGTCATAAATTTTGCCCTAGAAGAAATACTCATAAGTTCATGTTTTAATGTTTTTCCAATATTGTATTCGAGAAAACAAATGTTTAATATTGCTTTTTATTATTGTTATAAAATCTTAAATAAATGCCTAAATCTCCCCAACATTATGCATTATTATTATATTAATAAAAACACATGTAAATCAACCCTCTAAATCCTGAAAATTACTACTAAAGGGAGTTTTGACTAATATGAAGATAATGGATGCACAGTGCACACCCAATATGAATGACAGTTACCCGACTTCCTTAAAATTCTGCCACTGGAACATATTTAACTTTTAACTTTTTAGGTTTATTTGACTACTTGTCTTATAATGTACCTCTAGTGTTTTTTGACAAATAATGTATATTATAAAAGTAATGAAAACATTTTAATATCTTTTCTGACATTTCATTTCATATAAGTATGCTGTGTAATTCTACCAACTGGTGACATTTCTATGGGTCAATTTCCATTTTAGTGAAATCATGCTACATCAATTTTTTCCAGCGCTTTAGGTTTATACTTAACCTAAGGACACAGTAACAGAGCTCAGCAGCGCAGTATTGCAATGACTTCAGAATTTTTGAACATGTTGGTAGACTTTCTAACACATTCAAAAGTTGTCATACATTAAGGACAAGTTTATATTTTAAAGTGCTTCTAATGTTTCTTTGTTATAAATATGACACTTTTTCATGTTAAGTATTTGTCATGTATCTAATTTATTACCATATTTATAAAACCGGTTAGTGAAACAGAAATTTTTATTATAATAACTGATTTAAAAAAATTCTAATTCTGTTGGTGTAGATGATATCAGTGCTAACATCTTAATATACGGTGTAAATTTTATTTTGGCTCCTTTATCTTATTTAGTAAATATGTTGCTATTAGAAAGTACATTCCCATATATTTTAAAACTAGCAAAAGTTGTTCCAATTCACAAAAAAGGGGATACATCTAACATAGAAAATTATAGACCCATATCATTGTTATCCATAATATCAAAAATTGTAGAAAGAGTTATATTTAATAAGATAATAGATTTCATTACTAAATATGATGTATTACATCATATGCAACATGGGTTTAGAAAGAAAATGTCTACTCAAACCGCAATATTTAGCTTTATAAATACATTTTGTACGAAAACCTTGATAAAAATAAGGAAACCGTTGGACTAGTATTTATGGATTTGAGCAAAGCTTTCGATTTAGTAGACCATCAAATACTATTAGAAAAACTGAGTGCTTATGGTAATGAGAGGAAAAATTAACATAGAAAAGTCCATCTTTCAGGAAGGTCTCAGTTAGTCGAAATTGACAAAATAAAATCTGAACAATTAAATATTGAACATGGGGTACCGCAAGGGTCCGTACTTGAACCGTTGTTATTTCTTTTATTCGTAAATGATCTGCCTAATATTGCTGAGGGAAATTTGGTGATGCTTGCAGATGATAACAGTCTCTTGTGTTGTGATGATAATATATATGACGTTGTGGAAAATACTCAACTATTACATAACAAATTTACACTATGGGGTAAACGATCCAAATTATTTTTAAATACTGATAAGACGGTTTTTATAAATTTTACTCCTCGTTCCGAAACAGTGAACGAATTATATCTTATCAGAAATAACGGAAAATCTTTAACACAAGTAAATGAAATAAAATTTTTGGGAATATACTTAGAAAATAATTTAGAATGGGAAACACACATTGATGTTTTATGTAAAAAATTGTCTCCAGCATGTTACACATTGTGTAGATTAAGAGAGTTAAGTAGTACAAAAGTAATGTTGTCATATTATTATGCTTAGTTTTAGTCACGAAATAAATAAGTTATAATATTTTGGGGTTGTTCGCACCATAGCATTAGAGTTTCCGACTTCAAAAGAGGGCTGTTGGATCTTTTATGGGGGTTTCACGACTATCACCATGCAAACAATTATTTAAAGAATTAAAATTACTTACATTGCATATATATCTTAGAATTATTACTTTTTGTTAAAGAAAATTCAAAAGTATTTACGAAAAATATAATGTATCATAATTATGATACTAGGGGCGCAGAGACATTATGCATACCATTACATAACATGTCTATGTTTGAAAGAAATCCTGTATATGTGGATATACAAGTTTATAACAAGCTACCTAAACATCTTAAAAATATAATAAATATTAAATGTTTTAAAAAACATATAACAGATTTTTTGCTTCAAGAATGTTTTTAGAGTGTGAATACTTAAATTACTGACAGTTTTCGTAGTGTTTTGTTTTTAGTTTTACTTATAAATTTTATTTACATGTGTATTTGGGGATGAGGTATGGACATCCGTTTAATTTCCGATATTCGATCAGTGAAGTTAAGCAGCACTGATCGAGTCCGGCAATTGGATGGATGAACGATAGCTCATCTAACAGTCGGTAGGCTGTCAACAGACAATCCCGGGAAGGCCGCTAGCCTGATGCAGGCGGAGAGGCAAGCCCGGGTCGAAGAGACTTACCCAGGAGGTTTGCCACTCTGCTAGCGGTGCAGGCGGGCAGGCCCAGGCGGTGGGTTAGTTGACAGTCGAGGACCGTGGTTCAGAATCCACGCTAAACTGTAGGTCCCTAGGTAAAAAGGGCCCATTGTGGCCTACTTGCCTAGTAAAATACTACTACTACTACATGTGTATTTTAAATCATATATGTAACTGATTTGTCCTATACCTATTTTGTATGGTCTTACGGTTTAATGAATTTTTTTTTTTTTTTTTTTTTTTCGGTTGCCCGACGCTGGACAGTCCTCCCGTGGCCTCCGACGCCTCACGGGAGTCGCGCCAGCACATTAACCTCAGCCACTCCCCACATCCCGCAGGGTTAGTGACTGTAGGCTCCGGAATCGTGTGCCCTAAGGAGACGGAGAGAACCAAGGATGACCGCCTTCTGCATTTGGCCTGCCAGCCACTCAGCTGATTTTTGGCAGGCCGGTATGATCTTCAGTCCCGAGAGCAGCGTAGGCTTTATCCCTCCGAGTACACCGATAATAAGGACGACCATTTTGACCGAGTAGCCTGGGTACAGCACTTGGAGCTCGTACCGGAGATCGCGATATTTGGTCCGTTTCTCCTCCTCCTTCAAGGCGATGTTTTTCTCCGCAGGTGCCGAGAACTCGATGACATACATCACCTTGAGTTGATGGTCGAGGAGGACTATGTCAGGCTTGTTGGCTTGGATTAGCCTGACAGTCGGGAACGAGTAGTTCCAGTAAATCCGGCATTTCTCGTTCTCGACAACGGACTCAATATCTCCGGGGACGTAAGGCAGCACTGGTGTCTGGTCTACCCCGTACGAGTGCCTTAGATGGTAGTATAGCACTCGTAAAGCCGCGTTATGTCGGTGGATGTAGGCCGAAATCGCATATATAGGGCATGCAGATAGTAAGTGCATGAGCGATTCCGGCGCCTGATGGCAGGTCCTGCAGTTGATATCAGGAACCTCTACACGCCACACGCGGCTACGGTAGACCAAGGTGTTGATAACACCATCCTGGCAGGCCATAATGAATCCCTCGGTCTCTGACTTAAGCCCGGCCGACCTTAGAAAGGCGAAGGTCAGCCTGGTCGATAAACCCAGTGTTTCGATGTTCTTATAGAAGACACCATGCTGGGGTTTATCGACATGCTGCCGAAACAGATTTTCCTGTTCGGCAGCTCTAATTCGGGCTTTCAGACGATTTGGCTGAAGTTCGGTGACTGACTCAACATCAGCACCTCGCCGGCCTCCTCGCCTGATGTCAAATGCGAGACCGAGTTCATCTGCGGCTCTTTTTGCTGCCTTGAACAATCCTGCTCCCACTCCTACAGTTTCATGATGTTTTACGAACCGCAAGAGGGGATCTGAGCTCCTGAGTATGTTACATGCCATACTCAGTACTACTCTACCATGCGTACACTCCAGGCTCAAGAGTCCTCGGCCCCCCCGTTGACGTGGGAGGTACACACGAGGAACGGACGATCTAGGATGAATACTTCTGTGAATATTCATCATCTTGCGGGTATCTCTGTCTAATTGACGCAGCTCATCTACCCTCCACTTTACTACTCCGAAGGAGTAGAGCAGAATCGGAACGGCAAGCATATTAGTTGCAGACACCTTGTTCTTCCCCGAAAGTTCGGAAGACCAAATCTTTCGGAGGCGGTGTCTGTACTTGCCGCGGAGAGAATCTTTTATTTGTGTTACATCTTGGATGTGCCTTTGTTGCACACCCAGGTATGTATAGGTCTCTCCGGCATCCAGATGTCTTAGGATGCTTCCGTCTGCGAGCTGCGCATCTTCAGAGAATTCCCCGCATCGTCCTCTCTTGAGGTGGACGACTGCACATTTGTCCAACCCGAACTCCATACCAATTGCCCGCGTATATTCTTCGACCACCCTAAGAGCGTTTTGTAGTTCACGCTCTCCGGAGGCATAAAGTTTAAGGTCATCCATATAAAATAGATGGGTGACCTTATGCCTCCGGTCGCTGGGTGGCCCACATTGATATCCGCGGGTTTGGCGGAGCCCAACAGACAACGGCAGCAGTGAGATGCAGAAGAGGAGAGGACTCAGGGAGTCACCCTGGAAAACTCCTCTCCCTGAATGCCACCTGCTCTGTCGTGACCCGCTGCGCACCTGATGTTATGGTGAAGCGGGTCTTCCAGAGCGGCAGCAGCTGTTCTATGCATCTCACTAGTGGTGCTGGTACCGCAAGACATTCGAGCAAGTACAACAATAGCTCGTGCGATGTTGTATCAAATGCCTTGCGGTAATCAATCCAGGCCATCGATAGATTCCGCTTGTATTGCACAGAATCCTGTGTAATACAGCGGTCTATCAGCAGGCTGTCCTTGCAACCTGCCATGCCCTTCTTGGCACCACGCTGTTCGTGTATCTGCTGGAAGACCGGATCAACAGACCTCAGTGTCCTAGCATACAAGATACGTGTAAATATCTTGTAGCAGGAGTTGAGGCAAGTGATCGGCCTATAATTCCTCGGGTCGGAAAGATCCCCCTTTTTGGGGATAAGCACAGTACGTCCCTCGACGAACCAGTCCGGAATCTGCTGCCCCTCGTTCAACCATAAGTTGAAAACTCGCGCCAGACGGCGGTGAGTGGAAGGAAATTTCTTCCACCACCAGTTGTTAATGCCGTCTGGGCCCGGGGCAGCGAAGTTCTTGGTACCAACAAGTGCTTGTTGAACTTCCTCCGTACTGATTGCCGGGCACACTTCTTCTGGCTCTTGACGATGTCTGTGGCACAGAGCCTCGAAGTGTGCAATTGATGGAGTGTCGCTATTGAATGGACGCGTCGTTTCGTAGATTCCCTTCCAGAAGGTTTCGACACCTTCTACAGTCGGCGGATTGTCGACAACACGCTGTGGCTCTTGAAAGAGGCGAGAAGGATTCGTACGGAACAAATTGTTTTGTTCCATACTCCTCACCCGCCTCTTCAATGTTTTCTTTATCGCCATGAGCGCTCGGATCCTATCTAGACAGTGCTGCTTGATGGTAAGCATCACTGTCAGATTTAGAGTATGGTGTTGACGTCTTAATCCGGCTGCTATGCGCCGGATTCTGGGAGTAAAAACTCTACCAGACGTCTTATATTCCACCACACTCTGGATCCGAGAAGCGTGTTGTCTGGCCGACTGTATCTTGCCTTCGATTTTTTGTACACGCCGCTTGGTTTTCTCGACCCCGGTTTAATGAATCATTATTATTATTATTATTACTATCATTATTATTATTATTAACGTATTGCATCGTTGATTAATAATTATATATAGACTTTCTAACAACGTATCATAAGTGCAGTATTTTTTTACATTATATTAGTAACGGCATCATATTTTTATATTAAACTAAAAATTTAATTTTTTTGATTAAAAAAATAATAAAACCCAGTAAGTTAGAAAGGCAACATGTTAGAAAAGTTACATTGCATTAAAAAAGTAGTAAAATATCTTATAAAAGCAACTATTTGTGTGAAAGGAAACATTGTCGGAAATATTATATTAAACCAAAAATTCTTAATTTTTAATTTAATTGGGAAGCTTATCCGAAAAAATTAAAACCGTCTATATGGTTCGAAAATTTACCTGTTAGAAAGTTTACTGTTAGAAAGTCTACGGAATTTTAGGTAATTTTAAATTTACCGCCACAAAATATTTACTTACCGTTTTTCGATTTGAAGATTAGAATTTTATTACTAAATATTAATGAGTAATCGAGCTAGCAATTAATTATCTATTGAAGTCAACAAGTTATTGTTATTAGCGTTAGCGAGTTTACAAATAATAAAGCCACACTGGTCAAATATTTATTTTTATGAAAATATATAAGTAAACCAACCGTTTAAGGCAAAACACCTCTCACACACCGTTTTCAGTACAACTGTGCTGCGAACTAAAAAATTAAACTGATTAATATGTTGCTAAATCGCCCATAAATCACTGTTAGAAAGTCACGTTAGCAAACTTCGATATTTTGGTGAAATTTTTTTCTTAAAAAAATTCCGTTGAAAATTGTTTTCATTTTCTTTTTGCTCTTAGAATGGTATTTCGTGATCTACATTTTTTATAAATATCAACTATCAGAATTGAAGCGGTGGTTTACTATTTTTAATTCGCCTCAAAAGTACGAGAAATTGGATGGGGACATAGTATTTTCCGTGAAATCTCGAGACAAAAAAAATTATAATATCCTCAAATAAAGAGGGCCCAACTAAATATGCGGAACCAAACTTGCAAAAGTTTAGCGGAACATTTTAGGACTTAAGAAAAAATGTCTAAAATTTATTATTATTTGAACGTGAATTTTTCGGGATTATCCTTGCAATTAAAACAATTATTATTCTGAACAGTTAAAAAAAATGTATTGTAGCTATCTAGAATTTGTCTGTACTATAGTGCCCTCATCAAGAAAAAAAAAGTATTTATAAATGGTTCGTCTACAATAAATTGGCATTTTCTTACCTAATTAAAACATGTTTTCCAACTTGATTTTAGTGATTAATTTTGGCAAATTTTGACTATATTAATATTAATTCTTCTATAATTTCTAAAAAATCTTCGTAAACTGTGAAGGTCGAACATATTATACATAATAAAAAAAAGATAAAAGGCCACATCTACGATGTAAGACAATACTTATCTTTTGATGTAAAACATTTTAGATACTGTGTTTTGCCATGCAGCGTAATCATTGTAAATTCGGTAGTTACTGTATTTTTATGTACCTATGTATTTCTTAATAAATATAAGTACAGTTAATTTCAAACTTGATTGTAACATAAAAACGTCTTTTTTAAGGAAGCCGCTGTTTTTTATATTACAAATAAGTTTGAAATAAACAATATACATATTGCTTTTATTATGTAAGATATCACATAGGTACCTGAATCGTAATGGTACAATAATATAAAAAACCTATATTTGACCAAAATTGTTATTATTAATTAATGAAATTTTATGCGTTATTAAATGAAGACACAAGTGGATAAAGGGTCCATGTCACATTTTTACAAAATGGAAATTTTTTGATGGATATATAGTTTTTCTAGATGTCCTAAATAATTACCAAAATAATTTTCACATTTTCTTTTGATTATAATAGACGATTTTAATAAAATAGCAATATATATTTGTTATACGATTAATAAAATCATACGAAATTTGATTAAAATTCCACAATAAATAGTAGATAGGTACCTATTTATTGTCGAATTTTAATCAAGATGGTAAAATAATTATATTGCAATTTTGCTAATATATGTTTTTAAAAGAACGATTTTTTAGAAATTTTCATTACAAGTGTTTTTTTTCATGAACAATATCCTTAAAAAAACATAAATAGCTAACATGATTTTTTTTTAATTTCGTCTCATTACTGAAAAAGGAATTTAATTCAGGTATTTCTTACAATTATACCTATATCTCTTTTGAAACGAAGAAACTTTACCAAATTATGTCTGTTTACATTATATGTATGTACCTATACTAAATGTAGTTATTTGTTATTCTATCTAAATATGTTAATTAACTTTAATTTAATCACATATGTTTTATTATTACTCAATAACCAGTGTCAAATTGTTCTACTTTTTTACAAAAATAGCATAATTGAAATAAATCACCACTATGTTTTATACAAAATTTCTTTATTGTGATAAGTACAAGATAATAAAATAAAATCGAATATTTAGGACCAGAATTCTGATCATTAAAAGTTAAATACATAAACAATGGCAATATCCAAACTCTTTCTTTAAACATTTTTCTTATCAGCTACTTCACTCATTTCGTTATCACCTCCCGTTTTTGTCTCCATCAAGTTGTCCAGAGTGCAATCAATTTCCTCTTGTTTCTGCAGATAGTTAGGCAACCAAAAACAAGCATAAACAAGTTTTAGTAAAATGTAGGCAACAAAAGCAAGTGCTAAATACGAACAAGATGAGAAAACCATTTTCCAAACATCTACAACTACTTTTTGTGTACGCATTTTTACAATCAACACAGAAACATCAAATTTAAAATTGTGTATAGTTAAAGACAACAAACGCGTTTCAGGGTTTATAATAATTTGAAGCCAGACAGTGACAACCATAACTATAGAAACGGAGTTTTAATGACAACAATAAAACGGAAGCACAGTGATCTGTAGTAAAAGGGAGAATGAAACAATCAATAGCTATAAATAGAACGTGAACTCTCTACGTGGGTATGATAACATGATATGATAATAATATTAATAAGAAGAAAATAGGAAAACAAACTAATTGAGTTCTTTGTTAAGGGCTTATATAACACTGTAATTTTAAATTACTGAAATATCTGAGTTAATAAAAAAAATATGTATGTATATACAGGGTGTTTCAGATATGCAGATTAATTTTTAGGAGTGATTCTACTTCAAAAAATATAAAAAAATGTCCTATAAACATGGGTCCGGAAATCCCTCTTAAGGGAGTTAGATCCTTCTGCATGGGGCTCCCAAAATTGAGACATCAGAAACCTTTTGACCTACAGTGACCAGTTTTTGTACGTTATCTGATATCAATAAAGGTCATTATTTTATATTATCCATAAAGAATCATGGGAGCGAAAATGGGAATGGTGACTTCCTTCTCTCCCCTCCAAATTTTTGTGTGTGCGTTTTTTGAGATTGTCTTATCGGAATATGCTTCTTCGGTCAAAAATACACAAGAAAGCTTATTTTGTTGTAACGCCGTAGGTCTAACCGTTTTCGAGAAATATGAATTTAAAGAAACACGTGCATTCCCCAGACATCAAAAACAGGAAATAAAGATGTCTCGCTCTCCCGCGTAATTTAGCAATTATAAAATATCGTAGTCAATCAATTTCCTAATGTAACAAATGAAATACTGGTTTACTTGACACAGGTCCGTGCCAATGAAGTTGGCTGAGGATTGATTGCTCATTCGTATGTACCGATAAACCTATCAACATATGAATAAAAATAAACATTTTAAGTGAAATTGCATTTATTACTCCCTTGGATAACTGAGGAGAAACAACCACTTCCTTTGAATGCATGTGTTAGTAGCGCTTAATTTGCAATTGATTTAACCATAATATCCATTATGCAAAACTCGATAGTTTTTGAGATATTTTAATTATTAGTTTACACAGAAATTGCATGTGTGCGTAACTTGCTAATGTTATGTGAATGAGAAGACAAAATTAATTCGTGTTTTAACCTTCTAGTTAGTTACCAGTAACTTACCCAAAGGTGAAAAAAAACGGCCTTTAAGTGTAGCCTAATAGTGGAAAAGTGCATTTAAAGTTGATTTAGTGCTACTAAATTAAATAATTCTTGTGTTGGAATTGACTTTTTTTACTTCAAAAACTGTGTTTATTTCTAACTACAAAAACTTAAACTGATTAATTTTTACCGAACGTGTATTATAGCTGATAAACAGAGTCTGTAGACAGTGCAGTGTAGTTAAAAGGGGGGTTTTATTCATAATATAATATTTTAATTGGAAAGTCAAAAGGGCTAACCCCATAGTCTTTAAATGTTGCCCTACTAAACAATGTATATACTATGTCTGTAGCAACTGTTCAAATATTTTTCACAAAAGTTGTGTACATCGCAATAAGAACAAATACAAATTAGTGGCTGGTAATAAAATATTACGTTGGAAAAACATGAATGACAACACATGATAAAAAGAGCATTTTAGAGCAGACTGTGAATGAGATGACTGAAGATGAAAAATAAACATATTCAGAAGCTAAAAGCTGATAAGGAGGCGTTGATAGAAGCTATGAAGCTAGAGGAGGTTCTTAATAAAGTGATAAAAGATCAAGATATTATGATAGCAGAAATGTCTAAATAAATTTATCTAAGAATAAACTACAAAAATCAGTTGCTATCCAAACTACGGCGCATATCTTGAATTCAACTGAAGTTCAAGTAGAATCTAGTTCCTCAGAAAAGGATGTTTCGATATCTACTGATAATAAAAAAATTCAAATTATTTGTGAAATTCTTATAAACAAAAATGACAATGTATGCTTAAATACGATAATCAATTTAGTACCAATAGTACCAACAACACATGGGCCAAAAGACTGTAAAGGCTGTAAAAAGATTTTAATATTAGGCGATGATTTTAATATTAACAAAATAGCATAGAAACAATTTAGTAATGTAACTATCTCATTAAGACTGTTATTAAACCAGGACCCACTTTCAAGGGAGTAATTATTAATATGGAAAAGCTATCAAGGACCTATTCAGCTCTAGACTGACATAAAAAAATATTTTTTTTGTGTAAAAAATAATTTTACACAGAAAGATAGAGGCCCGCTCTTCAGAGACATTTCATAAGAAATTAAAAAAAATGTGCTACGTTAAATGTAATAATAGCTACAGTTCCTATGGGACCGGAATCGAAATAAATTTATTGAAAAATTCAATAAGTTAAGAGAATTTGTGGATAAATTGAACATTTATATTCCTGGTTCAATTAACTTGCTAAATGTAAACAGACGTGTGTCAAAATGTTTAAGCAAAAGGGAAATTTGCAATGAGATTGTAAAATCAGTTAATAGTAATCATATTAAAAAAAATTTAATATTTATTAATACTCAAAATTTACTATTTACTATTGGACAATGCTACTAAACATATTGAAAGTGTAGAAATTAAAGAATCATTCCTTGTTGATAATAATGGTATAATTAATATCGAAGAAAATAATGTCATATTCAATCAACGTAATCCCGATGAGACAGTTAATTATATAATTAATTTTTTTGTACCCAAGACTGTCTAAGATAGGATTGCAGATGTAAAATGCAACTCTAAACAAATTATATCACATGTAAATGTTCAAAGCATGCTAAATAAACTTCTTGAAATTGAAATTTTTCTGGAAGATAAAAATATTGATGTTCTATGTTTAACAGAACACTGGTTAACGAATGATAATGTAAATACTATCCATCTGTAAGGTTTCAATTTGGCATCTTCCTTCTCAAGGGATAATCATATTCATGGCGGATCTCTTATATTAATTAAAGATAGTTTAGTGAAATTTAAAGAAGTAGTATCTGTGAAGAAGTTAACAGTTGAGTGTCATATAGAGGTTAGTAGTATAGCTATAAATGATATTGTCGTAATAAATATCTATAGACTCCCAAATGGGGACATTAATATTTTTATAAACAATTTGTCAGCTGCGCTAAATATTACTTCAAAAAGATTTAATTATGTTATGCTCTGTGGAGACTTAAATATAGATTACTCTAAGGAATCAATTTACGGAAAATTACTGTGCGATACCCTAAATTCTTTTAAACTGATTGTTCCAATAAATAAACCTACAAGAGTTTTCTATAATATAAATGGACAAGTTTCTAGTAGTACAATTGATTATGTTGCCACTAACCTACCGAACGTGAAGTATTCGTGCAGGGTAGTCAACCCTTGCTTGGCTGACCATAATGCAAATATATTATCAGTTTATAGCGGTATTTGTACGACATAATTATTGATATTTTTTTATCTAGAAACCTCAAAGACTTTAATATTGAAATGTTGGTGGCAAGAGTAAATTTGGTTGATTGGTCATTTCTATATAATATTCAAGACCTAGATACTGATTTCAGTTCATTTATGGATTTATTAATTGACATCTTAAATGCTACCTGTCCGATTTCTAAAAAAGAAAAAAAGGAAATATTGTCAGAAATTCAATTCCTGGGATACCAAAAATTTGGCAAGGGAAAAAGAGGGATTAAAAAACCTCCAATAGCTAGCAAATAACCTGGGCACTCAAAATAGCAATAAAGGTATCTACAAATACAAAATTAAAAAAGCTCAAAAAGACTTTAACAAAAAATAAAATAAGTAGTTCTACCAATAAAATCAAGGAAACTTGGCAAATAGTAAAGAATAAGTTAGGGAAAAACACCAAAATCAATAACATAAAATTAATTGAAAATGGTTCAAGAATAAGTGATGCGGAAGAAATTGCAAACTACTTTATATTGTATTTTTGCAAAGTATCTGTAAACAAACTAAATGATCATTTTGGTGAGAACTTATCCTTACCCTGCACGATTTCCAAAAAGATTGTAAATTCTATTTATGTAGGTGAGATAAGTGAAACTGGTGTCAAAGGAGCAGGACACAAATTAAAATCAGCAAATTCATCAGGTATTGATGGAATCACAAAAAAATTGTTAATATCTATTATTCACATAATTAGTAAACCATTAACTTATCTTATAAATAAATCTATTAAAGATGGTGTCTTTCCTCAAGTGCTTAAAACAGCTAATATTTTACCACTTCGTAAAAAAGAAAATCCTAACAATATTATGAATTATAGACAGATATCAATAATCAGTTGTTTCTCCAAATTAGTAAAACGAATCATCTATGATAACTTTATCTCATTCTTTGATAATCATCATATTATTACTCCAATTTAACACGAATTTCGATCAAATAAGTCAACAGAAATAGCTTCATATAATCTGCTTGAGTTTGTATATAGTCAGTTAGATCAGGGAAAATATCTTATCTCAGGCCTTTGACACTATAGATATACGATTATTAACACATAATATATACTGACTTCTCCAAGGCATTTGACAGACTTGACCACGGTATTTTATTAACTAAACTTGAGAACTTTGGACTTTCCAGGCCAATAGTTAAATTTTTTAAATCTTATTTGCAAGATAGGTATCAATTTGTTCAATACCGTGGATACAGGTCTGGCAGATTCTTGCAGAAGTCAGGCGTACCACAAGGTTCGATATTGGGACCACTTTTATTTGTCTTATTTATCAACGATATCACATCTAATCTTCATCGAGTACATTATCTATTATATGCGGACGACTTAAAACTATTTTGCGAAATTAAGTCTGAAACAGATTGCGAATATCTTCAAATAGCATTAGACAACATAAATCTCTGGTGTGCGAATAATATATTATCGTTAAATGGA
Organism: Rhamnusium bicolor; assembly: GCA_029963845.1. Lineage (NCBI taxonomy): Eukaryota > Metazoa > Arthropoda > Insecta > Coleoptera > Cerambycidae > Rhamnusium > Rhamnusium bicolor. Next base: position 1,243,364 of record JANEYF010000625.1, on the reverse strand, counting down.
TCAAAATGTAATGTTCTGATATTCACGAGGAAGGTAACCTCAATCAAATATAATTATAAACTGGATGATTTAATATTACAAAGGCCAGATTACATAAAAGATCTTGGAGTTGTTTTTGATCCAAAATTATCTTTCATACGGCATATCGAAACGACTACTTCGTCTGCTTATAAAAGCCTTGGACCTGTCGCACGCAATTCAAAGGGGTTTGATAGCTTGCATACGCTTAGAGTGCTCTATGTTTCATTTGTTAGATCGCGGTTGGAATATGCATCAATAGTGTGGAGTCCCATTTATAATATACATATTTGGTCTTTAGAAAAAATACAACGACGATTTGTAAAATCAGCAGTATACGTACTTGATGGTGAATATCCGGAAAGAGGCATTCAAAACAATATTTTACTTGCACGTCTCAATCTATCCGAGCTTGCAAAACGTAGGGCGGCACAATTTATAATTTTTTTGTATAAGGTGGTTAATAATTTAGTTGACTGTATATGGATATTAAACCAAATTAATTTTCAAGTTCCAAGAATATCATCACGTCATAACCGCACTTTTAAATTACCTACAGCTAATACTAATATTATGATAGCATCCTCTTTATATCAAATGATCGCAAACTATTGCAACGTGGAGGACAATATTGATATTTTTTTCTTGTACCATTGACAAAATTAAAAAAGTTGTACTAAATGAGTGAATGACAATATTTTAATCTGTGTAGTTTTGTACAATTTATATTTATTTTTATTGCTATTGTGCTTGTTGTATTATTATTGTCGAATAGCAATATTTTAATTAAAGTATAATGTATTGTTAGTGTTAATTTATTACTATGTATTATATTAATGTTTATTTCTTCATTTAAGACCCGTTCAAAAATTCCTGGCATGAATGCATGTGTTTCTTTAGATTCATATTTCTCGTAAGCGGTTGGTCCTACGGCGTTACAACAATACAAGCTTTCTTGTGTATTTTTGACCAAGGATCATATTCCGAAAAGACATTCACAAAAAATACACATGAAAACAGTTTGGATGGGGGAGAAGGAAGCCCTCTTTCCCATTTTGTGCTCTTATGATTGAATTTACTCTTGGTGAATAAAATAAAATAATGACCTTTATTAATATTGAATTGGTCATTGAATCTTAAATAATTCCTGAGATATTAAGTAAAATCTCAATTTTGGGTGCACCTTCAGAAGGTCCTAGCTCCTTTAAGAGGAATTTCCGGACTCATGTTTATAGGAAATTTGTTACATATTTTTTGAAATAGAATCACCCCTAAAATTTAATGATTGCATCCCGAAATACCCTGTACATATAGGGATCGCCAATGAGAGCTGATGGTTTTTAAATTTGAAATAAACTTACGGATTGATTCCTTTTTTTGGCTTAAGACAATCAGTAGATTTTGACATTTTTAATGTGATGTTTTGTTAGAAATGTTAAAAGTCGATATAACTTTGATTTATTATAACGTTTTGCATTTTGAAATTTTATAGTTTACAATTAATCGTAGTAATCGGAAATATTACCAAAAATTAGTTGATATCCTGAAAGTAGACTCTATCCCCCAGATTCACAAAGAAGTTGAGACGAAATCAAGTTGATCTTAAATTTTAGTTGAAGATTTTACTTGTCTCTTGAGTCTCTTATGAACATATTTTTTACGTGTTTATGAAGTATTTATATTACACGAAAAAAAAAATCTCGAAAACCTTTGCTAGGGAAAACAGAAAAAGTTTGAGCTAAAATTTTAGCTTCAATTTTCGTGAATCTGGAAATAAGGTGTATTTTTTTAAAAGAAAATGAAAAGTAACCAATATAATGGTGACTTTCTTCGTTGCATACTGATTAAAGCTGGCCCGTTGTAATCAGTCTATCGTGCGAAGGTAGAGGGTGAACGTACGACTACGCCGAGAACTACGCATTTCAACAGGTTTTCAGCGATCAGTAAAAAATACTTGTTACGTATGCAAATCATATTTTTGCATTTTCCTAGACCTTTTCTGATGTTACAAAAAAAAATGCACAAGTTGTTTTTGATAAGAATATTAAGGAGAATACAAAACGAAATTTGTACTAAATTTACTTATAACCTATTGTTTTTATATGAAAGGAATTAATATTTTTCAATGGTTTTTCTTTATTTTAATATGTTTACTTCCACACCACATCATATAAGTAAAAGTGTCGGAAATTTTACTAAATATCGATCTATGAGAAAAAAATAGGAATATTTTACACTCTTAAATTTATTAACAATTATGTTAAAAAACTGGCACACAAAAGACAAAATGAATAAACTGGAGACATCAATAAGGCATTTATTTTTTTTATACCTAGCTATTTTATTAACCTAAAAAATTGTTAGCAATTATTCAATTATTAATAATAAAATATTTCGCCTATTGTATATTTGTTTCGTTTATCTAGAGAATCTACAGATTACTTATTTTAAACATGTGTCAAAAAATAAAATATATTCACCTGGCTGCACAAAGAGCATAGGATTTTATAGAAGGTTACTAATGATGCAAGTGTACGCTGACAACGTTAAACAACTATTAATATACATGATATAAGAGTTAACCCTTTGCAAGTTACATCACCGACGCCAGTTAATTTCTTAAAACGAGCAGGCTTTAGTAATGAAATGATGATTATGATTATTTTCGTTCAAGATTGGAAATATGTATAGAACCTAATGGTGATCTGAGTGATCACTTAAAATACATTATTTTCAAAAATAATAACTTTAATAACTTTTTTGTTTATATTTTGTATTCCATAAACAAGTGGCCAAAATAGAACTAATTCTTAGCTAATAAACACAAAATGGTGAAATACTTGATCTCTCAGGTGTTGTGGAGAAAAAGCGCGATGCTCTGGATGCATTTCACATCAAAGTACAGGCAATAGTGCCATGTATCCTCTTCGTGCAGGTTAGGTACTCCCGTGGCGGGTCAATTTGGTTACAAGTTATGATGTATGCCGAGTTCATCTGGCTATCTATATACTTTTTAGCCTTCGTGTGACAAAAAACAAGGTGAGAGTACTGAAGATCAGTTGGGAATTCGTGTTATAAAAAAATCTTCATAAGTTGTACCGTCTAAAGAATGCGGGAAGCACGAGCTTATTTTTTTATAATTTCTTTAGTAGCCATAAAGTAATGACAGAAAAAGATCATGAGAGTTATTTGGACCAAACTTTCAATCAACGGCCAACGTTTCGGTGGTTGATTTCCACAATCTTCAGGGACAATAATTGTTATGTTGTTGTAATGTCCAATATTGATGCTATTATGAACATTTATTCATTTGTTTATGTTCATTTGCAATGTCAGCATAAATTAAAATAATCGCTAGTTTTTTTTTAATAAAAACGTAAGCAATTAAAATTAATAGTGTACGAGCAAGACTGAAAAATGTTTATACTCAGAAGTTATCTGGTAATAAGCAAATTGAGACATATATACAGTATTCGCCATTTAATATTCTCTTATTTTACATCTTTGTTGTTATTATCAAGTTGGATTTATAAACTAGTCCGCAGTTCACAACACTGGAATCTTTACTTATCGATATTGAGTTCTACAATTTCATAGCTAGCCATTGATAAATTCACAGCAGATGCCTTTCGAGATAAAATATTGTCACTCTACTCTACGACACTTGCAGAAAATGAACTGCAACCGTGGCGTTAGCGCATGTTATAAATTGATATGTGATTTTCTATTCCTCATACAATCAGCATGCGAGAAGTTGTAGAGAGCAGACGTGTATGAGAGAGAGGTTTTACCGATCTACTTGAGCGATCCAAGAATGAAGTGGAAGCCCCACATAAGAATAATACATCTGCTCTTATTAGAACCACTAGACAGAAATCGATAAACAAAAATCAGTACTTCTGAGAACAACAAATGCGATATATTGACCCATCAAGCAAGAGTACTTCAGAGAATAAAATTAAGAATAGAGTAACGAAGACAGCCGAGGAGGACGGCATGTACCGGTGGACATGCCGTCCTCGTCGGTACGACGAAATGGACTCGCTGGGGAGTACTAGAGACCTTAGTACTGTTCGTAGCGAGCTGGAAGACCATCGCGCACCGAATAGCGAGCCAGACGGTTCAGCTTAACTCTCAACAGGCCCAGATAAGAGCTCAACACGAGGAGCTCTTATCACTACTCAAGGACCGAAAAGAAAGACAAGAGGCAAGAAAAATAGAAGTCTTTCCTCAGCTGAAAAGCTTAAAGAGAAAGAAGGAAGACGTCAGCAGCGAGGATGACGGGATTGATTCTCCCCTGAAAAGGACCCCTAACAGCGAAACGAAGGCAGCGGAGGAGAAACAAGACGGATCCCTGCGAAAAATCAAGAGGTTGCGCAAAAAAACCACAACCACTGCGAAAACACCAAAAATTCCACCAATCGCCCTACGAAGGACGAACAACTGAATAGCTGTGAGTAGCCAATTACATTGCGCAGGTATGAAATACACCAAAGCGAAAGTGATCGGCGAGGAAATCGCAGTCGAGACGGTACCCCAGAGGAATAACCTAAAATGACACGATACCTCGCAACAGAAAAATACTCAGTACTACTCAGAGGAATCCTCAGTGGCGTGGAAAATTGAGACATAAAAGCTGACCTGGAGGCATAGGGCTTCGCACCGGTCAGCGTACAAAGAATGACGAGCCGAAGGACCAAACAACAAATATCGTTGGTCCTAGTACAAGTGCCACAGGATCAGGTGAAAATCCTAGACATCACGAAGTACGGCTTTCTGGTAGTGAGAACAGAAAGACAGAGGGCAGAGCAAAACGTGGCTCAGTACCACTGCTGACATAAATTCGGCCATGCTCAGGGGAGTCTACCGCACATCCCAAGTGCGTCAAATTCGGAGAGCCCCACCACTCCGCAGACTGCAAGAAAACCAGAGAGGAACCAGCGAAGTGCTCAAACTGCAAGGGAGCGCATTCAGAAAGATACAGGGGGTGCCCAAAGTACCCAAAGAAGACAGCGAAAACTGCTCAACTCATGCAGCAAAAAAAAGGGCAAGACACCACTGCAAGTGACAAGGACTTCTAACCGTGCTACCACTACTGGCAGAAGTTTCGCTGATGCCACCATGCAGGGAAAAGCCACCGCACCCAGAACGCAAGTACGGCCCCCGTTGCACTGAACGCCAGCAACCTCTCGACGGCATTGGCTCAGATGCAGCAAATATCGTCCAACTGACAAAACTAGTTAACTGGGAATGGTATTTATGACGATGAAGCCGAAGTCCTTACAGATAGCCTCATGGAACATCAATGGGCTATGTGGTAAAAAGTACAAGCTAGGGAAGCTGCTAGCAAGATACAACATTGATGTCATGGTGCTACAAGAGACGAAACTCAGAATGAAGGTAACGACGAAGTTCCTCGGCTACGACGTCTACAGAAAATACAGAGCACACAATAGAGGCGGGGTTGCCCTGCTCGTCGAAAACACTATAGACCACCACCGCTTAGTGACACCAGAGCTGGAGGAAGGCCTGAGGTGACCGCCGTGCAAACTTATGGACACGGCAAACTCAAAATCATCTCATGCAACCAGCCGCCAGGAGGGCCGATAGCAGAAGACGTTTTAGCACCGCTCTTCCCAAGAGGAGATCAGGTCGCAGTTATCGGAGACCTCAGTGCCATATCGTCAGAGTTGACCAGCAGACTCACGAACACGAGATGTCATGTGCTGCAGATACCTGGAAATGAAAGAGGACATACTAGCAATAAGTCCAGAAGAGCCTACGTCTACGGGGGATAGGCAGACCTGACGTGCTCGACATAACCATGTTACAATACATGAGGATGGGCTTTGCGCTGCATAACTTGGATAAGGGCCCCTCTGATCACAACCTCATACTCCTCCAACTGGTGGAGAAGGGGATGAGGAAGAAATATTCATCAAGAGAAGGACGGACTTTAAGTAGCGGATCAATTGCTTGTGAACATATATCCCAAAAATTACAGGAATACAATATTTGAATTACACACAGTAGATGAAACAGATTAAATACAACTTATATTCAGCTCGGTGGCGTATTTGGTTTGAGCGCGTGATGGCAAGTGTTACTAATAATCTTGCTGTCGTAGCTACGGGTTTGAAGCCCTCCACTGGCAGTGTCATGTCGGTGGGAATGAATTTTTGTTCACGTTTTTCTAAGTGTAACCCCCTTCTAGATAGCTTCGGCTTTGGAATCGGGGTTTGTCTAATTTTTGTGGTATGGTGTAATATACAATAGTCTCTAAAATGGTTTTAGTTACACCGCTGAACCAATGGCGCATACCAGCGTTTTATGGCATATAGTCTACCGGTACCTAAACATGTTTGTGCAGGGATTTGGTTTTTTAGAGAGAATCCAAATGTTGATTGCCCTCGCTCGCTTAGTAACCAATGCCTGTGACAGCATTTATGACCACGGCGTGTTTGTGCCGTGCGTGAAAACTCTTACGTTGAAATGAAATGATCCTGATGGTTGATCCCCCACAAGCAGGTGCACAATTTGGTCTGAATTTTGACTTAAACGGAAGGCCATGGTGTAACCTAGAGTTTCCTAGAGTCTACGCGGCCTTGGAAACTATATCTCTCTGGTGGTGTTGCCTTGTTGAGCTCCGTGGCGGGTGGGGAACCAGAGACATAAATACTAATTCTTCTCATATGGATCCTAATAAAAAACAAAAAATGAAAAAGCAAAAATATATCTCTCTGATAAATCTAACCAAGCCAGCATTAAAGCCGAAAAGAAAAAGGATTAGTGGAACAGAAATGGAGACGCAGAGCCCAAAAACAGACGGAGTAGAAGCGTATTTATAAGCAACTACCGGTTCTAGCATCTCGCCTTTAAAACGACCATTTGGCGGCCCTTTTCCTCTACTCACTGAAGCTGACATAAGTTTGTCCACCTAGAAGTTAAGGTAAAGAAGACCGTAAGAGCAAAAGTCCTGTGGACTGGAAGTTTAAGGACAGCAGAAGGGTCAATTTAAATATACCTTCTTTTCCTGTTATCATGGTCTAGGAGCTTATGCTAACTTTAGGAAAATAAGTAGGAGGTTTCACCCGTGTTTTTTGTGGAGTACAAGCACTGATGAACCTATTTCCTGGCGTCAATGACTGGCCTTGGTAGCGGAAATAGGTTGGCTTAAATAAACGATTCAAAAAAAATTAAGTCTTCTTATGTATTATGTGTAAAGATTCTTTAAAGTGTGGTGTACATGTACAACTGTGAGTTTCTGATAGATAGCATGGTCTCATTATAAATTTAAACTTATTTTTATGCAAATATTTACTTAAAATGCGACTGTTATTATGTAAAATGTTAAACAGATGTTAAGTTTATTATATTTAAAATACCTGACGTAGTACGATTTTAAAACAGTTTTAGGCATTAGATATTATTTTAATGATTGTAATCAATCATGTAATTTTTTATTCGATTTTTGTAATAATAAAATTTGCGCTCTAATAACTAAAAGTAAGATAAACATGCTTGTATTTTTATTTGAAAGCACAAATTTTAATTATACAAAAAATTAACACAAATATAGTCGTTTCGTTATAATAAATAGGTAATGACCAAAACCATTCTAAACATAGAGAGCCATTGACATTAAAGAATGAATATTTTACATACTAAAGTGAGCTTAAATCTTTGATGTAACTAAATATTATACTCAGAGTATATAATGTATAATATACGTATGTCAGAACTGATTCTACATGCAAAAACATGAAAATGCTTCCAGCTAGGTATATTTTTTTTGGCGTATTTTGAAATGAATCTAAAGGTCAAAGTTTACATGAAAGGTACTCTCTTTAATTAGTTTCCTAACCAACCGTCTACGGTAGAAACAAGTTTAAACTATTCACTTTTCAAAACGCGTGCTATCAATTTGGCAGGAACTCGTTTAAACCGGTTCTTTATGTAAATGGTTGATGATAGGAATATTATCATCTTTGTACGCTATGGTTCATAGAATTATATTTTGGTACTAGTAACGAGTTAGGGAAATAAAAATTCTAACCCAATTATTGCATGTAGAAACAGCCATAATTCATGTGCAGGAATGTTCTAGTATAGTGTTCAGTGTTTTGATGTTTTTTTAACCAATCCATAGGCCTTAAGTGCATTAATTTTTCACATTTATAGCATTTACATGATTTAATTTCTACAGTGTTGCACAAACTATACTCAACTATTATGTAATTCTGACATTATACCTCCTTATTTATTTCTGAATCTTTCATTTTATGTAGGAGAGCCGTAATTTCCTCCATATTTTCCACATAACCGACACTATTCTGTCTCTGTTTAAACTCCATTTCTTCTTGCATTCTCCTTAGACCATCTTCGATTACATGTAAATTGTTTTGAAACTGTCTGCGTCCTTTGATAAAACTGCTAAGGAACCAAATACACAAAACTAAACATAAACTTAACCATAATCCGAAACCGATTTTAAAAGAGTCTTCCTTGGTATCTGCCATTTGGAAATGGTGCTCTTCAAGTTGTTTCGTCTAATAAAATACAAATGTAAATAATACATTTTCCTTCTGTGAAGTTGTGGTGTAAGTACACGTAAGAAATATCAATATCGCTAAAGAATTTATAATACTGCAATTATTAGGTAGGATAAATAGAAATTTATCGTTTGAGTATTTGAAGTACGAGTTTAACCTAGTTTTCACGTTTTGAAATAAATGTCCCAATGTTTATAATTAGTAAATTGTAAATTATTTTGTTTTTTTTTTGACAGAAACAGATTATTATCTACGGAAATATTAAATAAAAAATTCGACTGAAGAATTAGCCATTCAAATTTCAGCTCAATGTTTGTTAGGTTAATTAAAGAATGGGTACCAAAAATAATAACACATAAAAATGCTTTCGCTGGAATTCGAACAGATTAAAAGATAAAATTACCTTAGGGCGTAATTTTTTTAAAGTCCAAATCGAAAAACTGTACCTATCGACCAATTCAATTCAATCAAAACAATTTATTATTAATTCAAAATACATAACACAACAATGTATATGACCCTCGCCGGACATCCGCACCCGGTCCGTTGCTGGTCTATATAACTAGCATTCCTGCGTATGGTGGCGATTATTAGGTCGGGCGAAGCGGTAAAGGTAAAATATGCTGCCAAAGTAACTATTTGGAAAAATGTAATAGCTAATATGGCTGTCCATTTGGCTGCAATAACATTGTGGCAGAAACACAGCGTACCCTGTTACTTGGGTAGTTTATTATGTATATTGATGTTCTTTCCTGTTCACGCTAATATAAAAATTTCATTAAGAGACTGAACTTATTGGGTGAAATATTCTTAGGAGTGAGCCACAATCATGCCGATGGCCGCAATGGAGGGTCCAACAAGGACCCACTCACAAGACCCTAATCTAACCTAATCTAATATACAAATTGGGTAATACATATTTACGATACAAGTGCGATAACAGCCTTATTAGTATCAGTGTTACCAGTATTTACAAACACACAGTAGTCTTTAGAATTAAAGTAATCCAAAGCAGCCGTCTCAGTTAAGTTCCCTTGACAAGTTTTTTATAAAATCTTTTTTTCGTATCTACCCATTTACCATGATACAAATATATTGGTATGCTAATCCGGCAATCGAATTTCGTTCACTTCTGCGCATAACGGCAGTGACGAGGATAATTTGGCGCGAAATTTAAATGATTGAAACTGAGAGGTTGTCATTTTATTAGTGTCAAGTAGATCTTGTGAACAGTGGTGTATGACATTATTTACAGGTAGTTTGATTTTATTTTTGAATCGATCGATTATTAAAAAATAATATGCCGATAGAACATATAAATCGATATTACCAGGTCATTGGTCATAATTGGAGTGCGGTATTAAATGGTAACATATTTGGACCAACCTCTGATATCAGATATATTTTCCGGTAGTAAGTTGAAGTTGAAAAAAAGAGACAGATTCGGAGGTTGTAAACGGCAGACAGGTTATGTCCACGACTGATTGTTTAAAATTGGAAAGTGGTCCGAGTTGTGCGCCCCCGAAAATTATTAGTAAATATTTTATTACTAATACATATCTGGAATTCGAGGAAGAAGACTATTTAGTAATAAATACATTCCCCATCCTCCATCAAAGAATAAAAGGTTTTTCTTTCCATTCTACAATGCTTGTAGATGTCCGTTTCTAAGAATATATCTTATTCATATTTGAAAATAAGGTTGCCCAAGGGATAAGCCTGTTTTTAGTGACAAGGGGATAAAAGAGATATATTTTTAGATAATCCGAATAAAACAATATAACTTTATTATCTTAAAATAGTCAATAGAGACTAGCCTATGGAAAGACAGAGTTCAGGAAAGAGTCAAAAGGGTTGGTAATAGCAGAGACGCATATTACTTACGCGTCTGGTGATAGTGGCAGGGACAATGAATCCATCATTTTTGTGTGGGTGTGAGTGTGGGTGTGGGTGTGAGTGTGGGTGTGGGTGTGAGTGTGCGTGTGCATGTGCATGTGCGTGAGGTAGAATGAGTGACTACTTACTATGTTATTAATTTTCAATGACCTTTTCTAATAACCTGGACAGTACGTGTGATGAACCTGGTGATAGTATTGCCAGGGGAAAAAATAGAACAGTACTGATTTTCAAGACTTTTAATCTACCTAGATATTTTAATAGTATAATCACTTTTTTTTAACTGAACACACGTAGTGCCACTTACTGACATTTTCCATTTTGAGAGCTTTTAGCAAACTTTCTCTTCTCACCAGATTCTCGGGAAATTTAAAAATAAACACATTGTTTAATAACAACATTTAAAATTGAATTAAAAAAAATGTCAACTTACTTTAAAACATCTACAGTTTGTGAGCTTCCTTAAGAATGAACATTCCATTCAAGATAGAATAAATATTTTTGTATAAGTATCTTTTTTTAATAAAATGTAGATTTTTTTATTGTTCAAATAGAATCAAATGTTGTTTTTAATTTTTTGTAAAGCTAACATTGAGCTTTCACACGTTCGCATTCACGTATTATGCCGACCCTGATCTGTTTTGTTTAATTACCTGTGAAGAGATAAACAACCCCGTAGTTTTTCTCTTTGGCCACACACTACACATTTCATTGTTTCTCAATAAATATTCACTAAATAAATTTTTATAACAAAAATCGATTATTAATCAGTACCCAATAACACAAAACTTTAAAATCACTTAACAGAGATTAAAAAGAGCAACAACAGAATAGCATTGAAAAATACATTAGTCAAGCAAAAAAATTTTGTATACCTATTAAGTTTTAAGTTATGCAAAAGCATTAAAATAAACGATGAAGCCTGGAGTCGCCCCTGGTTTGTTTTGGATACGTTGATATGTAAACATGCAAATTGTTGTTTATGTATCGGTCATAATAATCAGTGTACCTTTTATGGGTGTTACTTATCTTTATATTATTAATCTGAGCAATAAACCCATGTGGTTTCATTGTTTATGCATGTATGTTTATTTAAATTGTTACGTTCCATTTTTAATCGTTTTTCTGTATTTTCAATCGTTGTCTATGTGACCCTTTTTATAGATTAAATACTGCACTGCAATAAATTTTGCAATTTTTATTATTTATTTATTTTTAGTTCTAATTTTAAAAAAATGTGGTAGCGCCTATCTATAATTCCAAAATAGAGTTATTTCATATACCTATCCCCTAATAATATAAATGTCTTATGATCCGTTAACAAAATTTTTAATATGTTAATAAGTATGGAAAAATCTAATTTAATAAACATCTAAAACTCTCGATATAAAAAGGATTACTATTTATTTATCATAGAATCACAAAAGATTTGTTGGTTTGTGATTGAAACAATTAACTTAGGTACTTATTAGCATTAATATTATGAGTGTTTTCATGGAATACTCTGAAAACTAAAACATTATTATTTATTTCCTTATGTAAATTAAGTATTATTATTAGTTTCTTAATGTCTTTAAATTAAGAAAAGTATCCCAAACTTAAAATTCTCACTTAATTAAATATTTTATCAGACTTCTAGCAACAAAAAATCTGACCTGGGTTAACTAATTGTAAGATGCTTGACCCTCATAGCCGGATATCTGTGGAAGGCATCTTATTAAATAAAAATTCTGAGGACAACTTAAGAGAACTGAAATATATATACATATGTACATTCTAACTTAATAATTTTACACAGCGACATTCGGACTTGTGTATACTCAGATTAAGATCTGAGGTTGTATAATTACATAATGCTTGACATACATATATTGTTTCACCTATGATATAAATCTATCTTGTTATAATATTTATCCCTGTCATCACTTTCACATATCTGTTAAATTAGCTTCCATGAGTTGCTATGTTCTAGAATATGTAACTCTATAAGAGTGGTCGTATTGTTAGTTGCATATCGTGCAACTGAAAATAGAAATCTGCTACTACAGCAATTCTTTTCTACAGCGGTCTCTTTGGAGTACCTAATGGAATGAAACCTTACAGAGTTCTTTCAAATTCCAATAATTAGAAAATATTTAAATATTGTATTTCTTAATATACAACCAATAACATATTTAAAAACAATTTGTTTTACTCTACTTCAAGACTAATTCTTTTTTTTTTATTTGTTAAAAGTTTATATAATAAAATAATAAATGAAATATTCATTTATATAAAATATAAGTCGCCGATATACACTTCTAACAGTCAGTATAAAATACATCTAAAGCATTCAACAGACGGTGAGGTACGTAACATCTTGGAATAGTTTCAACGGCTGTACGAAACAGTTTCTAGGGCTCTCAGCAAGTTAGAGGCGGGAGATATAAAGAAAATATGTCCACTAGGTGTGGTTGATCCTCACTTTTTTGTATTTAAAAAGTAGCCTTACTTTTTAAATTTAAAAGTGACACATTCATACTTACGTTTTGAATTAAAAAAAGTAGTTACTTTTTGAATTTAAAAAAAGTTACATATTGACTATGTGCATGAAAATTAAAAAAACCGGTGAATATGAATTGTTATTTTAAAATAATTATGCAGTGGCGTCGTTTTACCCCCGCCAACCCCGCGGTACGGGGGGTCCGAGCACATTAGGGAACTGGCCGAGTCGTGTGCAACGAAAAACCCTAAATAAAAAAAGTCAAACGCCGGTCGCCGCTTTCTCGATTTTTTATGTTTATTGTTTATCTCTAGGGAATGGTCTAATGAGGGCCGATGGCCGATACGTTACTAACCATTATTATAAAAAAAATGTCCTCGTCGCTATTATAGTAGGATGAAAGAAACGTCGGGGTCGGCATCTTTGATGTCTTTATCGCTATCAAACAAGCCGGCGTTTTTTTTATGCCCACTATATCCACGAGGAGAAGTGCATTTCGTTGCGATTTGCGGAGTTTAAGAAATATAAAAACAACACAGTCGTAGAGCGGTCTGTGTTTGTGTTTTGTCCTATTCTCACACCACCCTGCGCCGGGCGGCATCATTCAGTGACGGTGATTTTTGGTTTTATGTTTTTTATATTTCTTAGATCTCTGTACCGACATCAACAAATTTATGCCACAATTACCCGTACGTGTTCTCTGCATATAACATTTTAATTTAATTAAATAAAGGAATTTAATAATATGTAGTTTAACTAGTTTAAGTTCAAAACAAAATAGAGAAAAGAAAAGCCCCTCTATTTAAGTATTTCATTGTAAAATATAATAAATCCTTCCCGACATTCGACTTTAATTCCATTGCAGATATGCCGAGATATTTTACTTAGTTTTGAGACGCCAACAGCCGAAACAACACGTGTATTTTTTTTTAAAAGTAGTTAGCCGCGTTGCGTATATTAAATTATTTATTGCCGTCGAACTTGGTTGGAATTTTTTTTCAGTTCTAACAAGAAGGTAAGGCAGGCTTTGTTTATTTAATAATTTTACAAAAAGGGAGGGGGGAAACATATAGGCCATTGAATAGGGAAAAAATTTAACATTAATTTTAACATTTTTGAAACTTTGTCATCTGTTGAAGTACCAACCAAAAGAAAACTATAAAATATTGCAACTCGATTCTAGGTCGGCAATATTGTTAATATCGCGAAAAATTAATTTAAGCAATATCTCGACGAACAAAAATGTAACACCGCTGCAAATTTGATAGAATTTGTATTACAATAATCAAAATATAAAGCTACATTTGCAGCACCTTATGACCCGAGCATAATAATTAATTATCAATAATTAACATTTTTGCATCAAATATTGCAAACATCAGGGGCGTGCGGTGAGTTCTGATACAGGGGAAGCAGTTTGTGATATATGGTGATGGGTAGTGCAAAGCCCCGAGCGAGGCGAGGCAAAATTTTTTTCAAGAAAAGGGGCGTGGCTTCCGTATACTCATTTTGAAGCAAATGTCATAAGCCGCAAAGTTATGATGTCTGGAAAGATATTAAAATCAAGATTAAAATCTATAAAACAAGACGCATTACTCAGATATCAAGATTATGAAGTGGGGATGGGATGCATTTCAAGAAGTTACTTATATCGAAGTCCCGCGAGTTCGTGTTGGTCCGATTAATCGAGTGCGTCATCGTTACGGTTTTATCGTGCAACATTATCTCAGTTGTTGAAATGCAGGGCCGTGTCTATTGAAATTGGGTAAAAGTAAATTTTAATGATTAATATTTGTGATAAATAATAATTAGGTTCTAATTATGTTTTTTTTTAATAATCCCAAGGGAAGCACTGCTTCCCTTGCTTCCATGGACCGACCGCCCCTGGCAAACATATTATTAACATGCTTGCAAAACTACAGTGTTCCTGCTAAAATCGCCTTACAGGACTATGTAAGTTTGCAACCCTATCGGATGAAGGCGTGGTGCATTTTTTAAATTTACAACTTAGCTGATTATTATTTACCTAAAAAAGATTCCATAAAATAGTAACATATGTACAAACGGATTGCAAATGATCGCATCCGTAAGTGAAACGCGCTCTCCATTTTGCAGTAACTCCCGACGTCGGCAGATTGATAAAATTTGCGATAAATAATTTGTCGCAAAATTTTTTCTATCAAAATAAAATTAACATCACTGCAAATTTTACATCGAACTCTATGGACGTTGTTAAACGTTCATTCGAATTTGCAACTCTTCATGTCAGTGGCATATTGCTGTAAAGAATATGCCACTGTCTAACATTAGCAAAATGGTCTAAAAATTTTTATAACACGCCTGCAAAAATGAAATTAATGCGATTATATAGTTTTTAGTAGAACGGTAAATTTGCAGTCAATAGGAAGTTGAGGAACATGTGATAACGAAGGTGAGAAGACATTCACCAAATATTAGATGTTTTCGTGACAACTGTGGTGGGCGGTTCGTCGAGTTTTGTGATCTTTGAGTTAGTTTTCATCGCGCTATGTATCCAGAACGACTTCGAAATGAACGTTCCAGATTTGAATGTTTATTGTTTAGTTTGTAATCATTACAAACTTTTGCTCAATGCGAATACAGAAGTTGTAAAAGCTGGTGGTATCAAAACGTTTATTTACTGTAGCGAGTTACGGCAAGATGGAAAAGCGGATCATGTTCGTGAACTAACGACTCTCAAATTGCAAGTGAAATGCAGGTAAATGAAGTTTAAGTATGTATAGTATTTTTTTAAACAAATTAAAATTTTCACAGAAAGTCTTACAACAACAAAAAAAGTGCTGAAAGTCAATATTCCAACAAAACAACTCCGTCTTGTTCATTACGCTCGGCTCCTCAGATTCAACCAGGCAACAAATTCGATTTTATGAAAAAATGTTTTTACTGCGCTGAAGACATTACAGCAGAATTTTTGGAAAAATAACGCCGCAAATCGAAAGGCAAAAAAAAAGGCAATTCCAACTTCAAAAAAAGGCGTAGCCAAAGCAGCTGAGACACACGACGATGCGTGGAGCGCAGAGGTAATTGCACGTTAAATATGAGTGGTTTAGATATAGTCAACTGATATACATTCTCAAATACCGGGTGACACAGGATACATGTAACAACCTTTAATTTTTTTATCCATTGAGATCACGGAAGTTACGTAACCAGTAATGATATTTTTTCAACTTAACAGAATTTTTTTTACAACTTCCGGTTTAACTGAAAGTGACCCATTACTTTTTTTATTTTAAATGTAATGCTGTATATTTTTTTGGTCTATCTTATTCGCCTTAAAATTATTTTTTCAACCATATATAGAATGCCATTTGTTTTTTTATTGCCATTTGACATGCATTTTATTGAAATCAGTCTTGGTAGTCATGGGTCAAATTCTAAAATAATTTTTTTTAAGTTCAAGGAAAATAACTAAAAACAACACAATTTTGTGAAAACTAAGAAATGAACATTGTTTTTTAAATTTAGCAAATTGTAAAGTGCCCATCCGTCTGTCATTTTTTGAAGAAGGTACAATACATTACCGAAACGTTGCGTTGGCGTAAAGAGAAAAAATACTTTTCTTGCATTATTTTATCCGACATCCCAAGTAATTCCAATAATATCAACTTATTTCTTCTACTCGGGCTGTTGCGCAACGCGCCCCGCGCAACAAAACTAATTTTGCTTTCATTTATAAGAAAATTGTATTAATTTTTTTGGTGTTATTCTGAAATAGGGGAAATTCTTTGGAGTAGTGTCACGTTACCAACTAACTAGAATGATGAAAAAGTCTGTTAACTGTCATTATACAGGGTGGACGTAATTCGATGGTTTTTGGTGTTTTCTCAGAATTTACGAGAGATAGAGAAAAACCGATGTGGGTGTTCTGGGCTCGATTTTCGAAAAATAACAATGACGCAAACCGCAGCTTTCTATCTCTTTCCCTTCGTGAGATACAGAGCGTTTCTCAAAGTTTTGAATTTTCGACCTACCTCTGTATATCAACATTTAAGTGTAGAGTAATACTTTACTAAAACACTTTTTTGAATAGAATCCGTTTTATCAGTTTTTGTCATGTCATTTATGGGCTCGATTGGATATGTGATGTCTGGTAGTGGGCTGAAAGAACTGCTGTCTCTCATCTATGCACCACTCTCAGTTGACAAAATGTTGACTGGTCATGCATACGGAAGAGCTGTTCGGGGACATTTTTTGGCTGCTTTGGCCTTAGGGCATATTATACTGAACCGGATGGACTTCACAGACGATGAGAAATCAGAAATCGAAGATATTCTTGACAGTTTTGATGATGGCAAATCTAGGGATAAATTGCAAGACGAGCCTTTCGTTACTTTCTCTGCAAGAGTCCATGGAGAGCTAGATAAATTGGAGCAAAATGGTCCAACATCGGCATTGTGGGTTCAGTATTTCCGGCTAGTAGGTTTAATGAAACAGTTTATCGAAGCTGAACGGACTGGTAACTAGGAGTTGCACTTGTCAACGGCCAGGAAAATGCTGCCAATCTTTCACGCGACAGGACATTTCAACTATGCTTTATCGGGCCAACTCTACCTACAAGATATGCTTCAATTACAATCGACCATGCCACCAAGTGAATTCAGCAATTTCGTGAAAATTGGCCTTTTCACGATGAGAAAAGCTCGCAAGTTCTGGTCAGGTATCTGGTCAGATATGACCATAGAGCAAACTTTGATGAGACCTATGAAGACCAAAGGTGGATTGACTAATGGCCGGGGGATGACCGACAGTACAATTACACGATGGACGCTAGGGATGCCAACAATGAACCGAGTTTCTCTGGCCCTGGAGGGATTCGTTGGTGTTTCATCGGCGACCACAGAACAGCATGTTGACGCAAGACCAACACGACAAGAAAGGGACAATAAGGATGTTCAAAAACTCGTACAATGGCTTGAAAACCACGACCCTTTCCCCTAGTTGGCGGAAGTGACATCAACTGTTACAAGGCCTATGAAATCGGAGTAGAACTACTGAAAGACATGGTCGGGAAACGCTTTTGCGAAATTTCATTTTCGCGCAAGAAGAGAGTGCTCCCATTGTCTGCGGTAAATTCATCTGTCAAAATTTCTGATGCTGTTGTACCTATCGATCCCACGCTACTGTATCAGCGTATTTCCTTCATGAAGCAATCACCAGAAGACCTGAAGAAATACCTGTCGTACGTTCCCATTATCCTTGTTTGACGAGATCGGCTTACGCAAGCCGAAAAAATCTGCTTTGTGCGATCTGTTCCAGTCAGAAAGCCCTGTCGAAAGTTCAGGCAAGAAACTCTATGTCATTGACGGTGGATTTTTCTTGCACAAAGTTGTGTGGAATAAAGGTGACATGTGTGTATTCATTTGCGAGAAGTACGTGAAGTATTAAAAGAATCATTACAAAGGTGATGTCACGATCGTGTTCGACGGCTATTCAAGTGACATCTCACAGAAGGGTACAAAGTCAGCTGAGCGATATCGGCGATTATCAAAGGCAGTTGCTCCAGAAACGTTGTTTGACGAATCCATGAAGGTGACAACTACACAATCCAAGTTTCTGTCGAACGAAAAAAACAAGTCCCGTTTGATTACTCTGCTAATGAAGGAATTTCAGAAGGTGGGATTTACTGTAAAGCAAGATAATGAAGATGCTGATAAACTTATTGTGGCAACTGCATTGGAAAAATCACAGGATTATGACTCAGTTTTCATCGTTGGGGAAGATACAGACTTATTGGCGATTTTGACAGGAACTGCTGAAGAAAAACACTCCAACGTCTAATTCGTAAAACCCGGGGAAGGAAAACAGAATAAAACTTGTTATTTCTCTACAAAAAGCTTGAAAAATCCAGAGCTTGCAGAAATTATTTTGTTTTGTCACGCGTTCAGTGGATGTGACACTACGTCGGCCTTTTTTGGTATTGGAAAGCTCAAACTACCATCGCTTATTCTGAGAAATAGAAGTTTGTATGATTATGCCAAAAAATTCTACGAACCTGAAGCTGATCCTGATATTATTGCAAATGCAGGCGAACAAATTACTATTGCCTTATACAAAGGGAATAACGTCAACACTCTGGATGACTTGCGCTCAATCACTTTTGGACAATCTGTCACTAAAAGCAAGTTCAATCTGGCCAGTATGCCACCAACAACAGCTGCTGCTCGGCAACATTCATTACGTGTATACCATCAAGTCCAGCAGTGGTTAGGTAATGAAAAACCTGCAGAATCGTGGGGATGGAAGATGAAAACTCAAGGCCTAATGCCAGTCATGACCATGAAAGAAGCTGCTCTCCCTCTGAATTGCTCCAGTTTGTAACGTGCAGGTGCGAAAAAGGTTGCACTTTCGGACGGTGCCGTTGCCAAAAGAGCGGTTTGAAATGCTCCGAAGCATGCTACTTTTGCCATGGACAGTCATGTGAAAATGCAAAAAAAACGAGCTCAGTGAATATGATGAGGGGGATGACGAACCAGAACTTGAAATGGAACGTTGGCTTACTCAAAGTAACCAAACAGGTCAACCTCTGGATTGTAATTTATATGATATCGAAGAGGATGAGGACGAGCTGTCCCAAGATGATGAAGGAAAGACTTATGCAGATATGCAAGCAGAATCTGAAATCGCAAGTAGATGCGAAGAAACTTCATTGGACGCTGAAAGACCCTTGAGTGGATCGCCATACCGAAAAAGAATACGACTTGAAAATATCTTGTAAATTTAACTTATAAATTTAAAAAATAAACTTGTTAATAATATGGTTTGTTTTAGTAAGTATGTTAATATATGGTTAGAATATTTTTCCCAAAAATTCATTCAGTAAAGAAAACTTTGTAAGATTTTAAGTTTATGAAAGATTTTGCAATATATTTGATCCCCAAAAATATATAATGTTCGATAAATATTTCCTCACTTTCGTTATCATAATTATGTTCCTCAACTTCCTATTGACTGCAAATTTACCGTTCTACAAGAAACTATACATAATTATGTTCCTCAACTTCCTATTGACTGCAAATTTACCGTTCTACAAGAAACTATACAATCGCAATAATTCCAATTTTGCAGGCGTGTTTTAAAAATTTTTGGACCATTTTGTAACATTATGATTATAAAAAATGTTTACAACAATATGTCACTCACATGAAGAGTTGCAAATTCGAATGAACATTTAATAACGTTTATAGAGTTCGATGTAAAATTTGCAGTGATATTAATTTTATTTTGATAGTAAAAATTTTGCAACAAATTATTTGTTGCAAATTTTATCAATCTGCCGACGTCTGGGATTGCTGCAAAATGGAGAGCGCATTTCAGTTACGAATGCGATCATTTGCAATCCACCTGTACATATGTTATTATTTTTTTGGAATCTATTTTAGGTAAATGATAATCTACAAGTTGTAAATTGTAAAAAATGTACCACGCCGCCATCGGATAGAGTTGCAAACTTACACTTACATGTAAGGCGATTTTAGCAAGTACACTGTAGTTTTGCAAGCATGTTAAAATATTATGTTTCCAAAATTTAGTGCAAAACTGTTACTTATTGATAATTAATTATTTTGCCCGGTTCATAAGGTGTTGCAAATTTACCTTTATATTTTGAATACTCTAATACAAATTATATCAAATTTGCAGCGGTGGTACATTTTTGTTTGTCGAGATATTGCTTAATTCAATTTTTCGCGATTTTAACAATGTTGCCGACCTTGAATCGAGTTGCAAAATTTTGAAGTTTCGTTTGGGTTGCTACTTCATCACATGACATAGTTTCAAAAATGTAAGAATTAATGTTAAATTTTTTAGTTTTCACGTCTCTATTCACTGGCCTAATATAAAAAGATTAATTCTTTTTGCATGAGACATGTTATTTAGAATTAAAATAGAAAATAAAAGTGCAAAAGTAAAAGTGCCTTGGACACCTTAAAATAAAATCAAAATTTTATTTGTGTTGTGTAGGAATCAAAACTTTAAAAAAGGTAAGTTTTAATTATTATAAACAAATCACAAAATAATTATATAATTATGAAGAATGAAAGAAAATAATATACCTATTTTCTAAAATAAAATACAGTGTGATTAATGAAAAGCAAACATTTTATTTAATTTTTATTTAAATTGTGCATACTTTTTTTGTGTTAATTATTTTCAAAAGTTGCCATAAAACAAATTAAGCCTAAAATTAATTAAATTCGATTAATTCGAAATCAAATATTAAAAAATTATGTTAATTTGTCAGCAAGAAAATGAATTTGACTCCTAATCCAAGCTCCTTAAGTATAGCGGAGCGGCAAAGAAGCGCAAAAGAAAGCAACAAGAAGAATACGTTAAAAAATATAACAAAATAACATCATTTATGTGTCCATCTACATCTACATCTACTTCAACCCAACAAGAAGAAATTGAAAAAAATCAAAATGAAATGGGCGAACATGCAGCAGCACCATCAAGTGAATCAAATCATTCAAATGAAAACGACCATAAGGAAAATGAAAAATTTTCAGCGCCTCGATTGAAAATGAGCAAATTGATGATTCCGATGATGATTCATTGTTGACTACTACAGTTAACGCTGCTGGCAGTGCTGACAACGACGACTACGATTTTTTTAACAAAGTGAATCCAACAGATTTTGCTAATTTCAATAACATCGATATTTCACATAACGATTTAGTGAGAAATTTGATAATAAATAATGGTCTTTGCAGGCCCAAGGGTCCATATACCAAAGATAATAAAAATAGGAGCTTTTCCGAACAACATTTTTATAAAAATAATATCATTTGGTTATGTTACTCAAACATAAAAAATTGTGTATATTGTCAACCATATTGGTTATTTTCATCCGTGAGAAATAAGTGGTCGAAAAATGGCATTTCTGATTGGCAGGGATTGTCAACAAAAATTAAAGACCATTCATTATCACATTCACATATTAATTGTTGTTTTATTTATGAAATATGGAAAAGAAAAAAGACTTTAAATAATGATAACGAAAAATTAATTAAATATGAAACTGATTTTTGGACACATGTTTTTGAGAGACTTTTTAACATAACTTTAATGTTAACGAAAAATATGTTAGCATTTCGTAGGCATCGCGAAGATGTCACTGACAATGATAATTATAATGGTAACTTTTTATCCACCGTGCATTTGTTGCATAAATATGATGATATATTAAAGCATATAATTTCTTTACCCAAAGGTTCTCATAAATATCTTTCAGCTCAGATTCAAAATGAAATAATAAGTATATTGGGCACAAGATTAAAGAAAACGATTGTCGATGAAATTAAAGCGGCGCCGTTTTTTACCATTATTATGGATACCACTCAAGACATTAGAAAAATTGACTAACTTAATCAAGTAATAAGTAATGTGCAACAGATAAAAGTTGAAATTTCCGTAGTGCAAAAAATTTTGATTAAAGAAAGCTTCCTCGGTTTTACTAAAGTTGATTCTCAATCAGCTGAAGGTTTAACTGAAACTATTACACAGTCACTGGAAAATTTTGGACTAGATTTACATAAATGTCGAGGACAAGGCTATGATGGTGCTAATGTCATGAGTGGTGCATATTCAGGAGTACAAAAAAGAGTTCAAAATATTGAAAAATCTACAGGGTGGAGAGCACCCTCATTATCATATACTGGTAGAACCTTTATGGCTTCAAAATTTGAAAAATTTTCTGAACTATTTACATATACACTATTATTATTTGTGGCATTACTAACATTACTATTGTTAACAGCAGTTTGGTTGTTTACAGGCAACCTGTTCATAACTTCAGTTACTACCCTAGTGATAACTTGTTCTAGGTCTAAAGATGCATTCATTGGCAACATCGGCGGTGGAAGATTATATAACGATTGCATACCCAGGTGATGTGGGTAATTATCATATAAATGCATGCGTGGTGCACCTATGTATTACTTGCATCGCCTCTTGCTGCTTCAAGAGAGGGTTGCGGTAAAAAAAACTGTTGGCTGCTGCATTTACATTGATTCCTTCATTTTGAGAATTCAGCATTGTTTGATTATTATTAAACTGCATGGAGGGTCTAGTACGCCCAGACGCTCCCATCGTTTCAGTGACAGTTACTGTAGTCCCCGCAGAGGGGTACGAGGTAATGCTTTCTTGCGGAGTGATGTTTCTCCAATGATTTACATTTGAAGTAGTTTGTATATTCTGATTAAAAGGAACACTCCTATCTTGTATTGCTGCAGGTTCAGTTACCGATGCCAAATGAAATTCCTGACCTCCATTTTGTTGTAATGGGACACTTCTACTATCTATATTTCTCCTTGATCTGAGACCATATGAACGAGCTGGTGTTTTTTTCCATTTTAAGTAAATAGCCCCCTTTAATGAGAACCAGGCCTTCGGGTTGGGCGACAAGATGTAGCGTAACGGCTAGCTGAGTGAGTCCGGGCTGATAATTAAACACTAATTTCGGAGGCTTTTGTTTTATTTTAAACTTTTTTACCTTAAAAGATAATGAAGCCAATGACACATTCATAACATTTAACAATTAAGACACATTTCAGCATAATAATTTAACAAATGACAAATAACTTATTTCAGAACAAATGTATAAAGTTACAACACAATAAATAATTTTAGAGAAACCAAACAGTGTACAATAATTACCTTAAAAGACCAGGACACACTTTTCTATGCAATAGAAAAATTGGGAATCCAAAAGGTTCTCCACAAGTTGCAAAGTTTAAATAGGTTGATCAAGCTCTCATCAGCAAATGTATCTCAAAAAGTCTATTTCTTATCCGAAACAGCATAAGAACTCTTATAAAAAACTTACTAGGAATCCCTAATCCTCATTTTAAATTAAAATGATTTTACTGCCGATCCCGCCATCTATTGTTGCAGTTTCAAACCTTGGTGCTAAAAGTTACAGGTATCCTGAGTTCAAATTAGCGGTCATTGATCATAGAATACAAAATTGACAGAACACATTGATTAAAATGTGGATGAGATAAGAGATCTGTGGGATCTTCATCTGTGCTTAGAATAACCAGTTCGCACCATTTATTTGTTCTATGATTCGTAAAGTGAGGTTAGATAAATAAATAAACCGTTGACCTTAGGTAAATGAAATAGATGTGGAGACTAATCTAGTAAGTTTGCTATTATGGAGAATAACACATGGTTGGTATTGTGTTCTGCTACAAACATAAAATTTAAATAAATAATAATAAGTAATTATGTAGACACATACATATGCATAATCATTAATCGTATATAAATTTTGTTGTTTGTTGTTTTGTTATTTATGTATTGTATTAATGTAATATTTTATAAAATAAAAGTTTATACTTAAATATTTATTCTACGCCTATTTATTTTTTTTAAGAATTTTGCTATTGTTGAATTATGAAGTCATCTAAAATATTCCAAAATCAAAAGGCTGACAAAATGTTGAGTGGTATAGTTCATTTCACGAATGTTGGCGTTCAGGTCATCAATTTTAAAATTTTCAATTTATTCGCAGTGTCTTTGCTATAGGAGCTGTTGACACTGCTGTCGTAGCCCCATAATAACAGAAATGCATGTCTTTTGGGGCTACGAGAGCAGTGCCGATACTGCCGATAGCTCTATAGCAAAGGCACTGCGAATAAATTTAGAAATTTAAAATTGATGACGTGCAATGAACTAGAGCTATAGGCTATAGCTTAACTCCGTCAGGACGTTAATAGAAATAAGGCAATAAAAAGTTTTAAAGTACTGACAAAAGTTATGTTATTTATTCACGACATGAGGGGGGCCCTAAAACATTTTTCGCGGGGGGGCCCAAAAATCAAAGTTACGCCACACTTATGTGTATACAAATGTCTTTGCCGTCTATAAAAACCTAGTGGTTAGGTGCTTGTCGAAATTTAAAATATCTAAGAAACTTGCAATTTTTTTTCAAAAATGGCCTTACACATTTAAAAAAAATTATGGTAACATATGTTACCATTGGGCACTTGTGGTAATAGTAATAAAATATTATTTGAACAAGAAATTAACTGTTTAGTTAGCATGAAAATTAATAAAACAATTGGATGCGGATGTTAAACACAGAATAAGATTGCATTTGGATCACTTCATTCTCGATCTAGAGGTATAGTTCTCCTTTTTACATTTTTATGGATTTTTATCCATAATAGGCCAATGACCAACCCCATCGTATCGTATATCTTCCTGAGGACGAATTGAAGGTTTAAGTCGTTTGGATGGAACTAGAGAGCTTTTATCAAGAGAAGGTCTACTACCTGTCTTTTTAGCCTTGTCTGTTTTGTTCAATTTTAATAATAAATGAGCCACCTCAGAAGTGAAAGAAAGCAGGTCCAGTAGTTGTTTCCGCGGGATTCTAAGTTCTTTACAATCAATACGATATTCCAATTAATTATTTGTAATAATAATAATAATAATAATAATAATAATAAACGCTCTTAGGGTGGTCGAAGAATATACGCGGGCAATTGGTATGGAGTTCGGGTTGGACAAATGTGCAGTCGTCCACCTCAAGAGAGGACGATGCGGAGAATTCCCTGAAGATGCGCAGCTCGCAGACGGAAGCATCCTAAGACATCTGGATGCCGGAGAGACCTATACATATCTGGGTGTGCAACAAAGGCACATCCAGGATGTATCACAAATAAAAGATTCTCTCCGCGGCAAGTACAGACACCGCCTCCGAAAGATTTGGTCTTCCGAACTTTCGGGGAAGAACAAGGTGTCTGCAACAAATATGCTTGCCGTTCCGGTTCTGCTCTACTCCTTCGGAGTAGTAAAGTGAACGGTAGAGGAGCTGCGCCAATTAGATAGGGATACCCGCAAGATGATGAATATTCACAGAAGTATTCATCCTAGATCGTCCGTTCCTCGTGTGTACCTCCCACGTCAACGGGGGGGGCCGAGGACTCTTGAGCCTGGAGTGTACGCATGGCAGAGTAGCTCTGAGTATGGCATGTAACATACTCAGGAGCTCAGATCCCCTCTTGCGGTTCGTAAAACATCACGAAACTGTAGGAGTGGGAGCAAGATTGTTCAAGGCAGCAAAAAGAGCCGCAGATGAACTCGGTCTCGCATTTGACATCAGGCGAGAAGGCCGGCGAGGTGCTGATGTTGAGTCAGTCACCGAACTTCAGCCAAATCGTCTGAAAGCCCGAATCAGAGCTGCCGAACAGGAAAAACTGTTTCGGCAGCACGTCGATAAACCCCAGCGTGGTGTCTTCTATAAGAACATAGAAACACTGGGTTTATCGACCAGGCTGACATTCGCCTTTCTAAGGTCAGCAGGGCTTAAGTCGGAGACCGAGGGTATCATTATGGCCTGTCAAGATGGTGTTATCAACACCTTGGTCTACCGTAGCCGCGTGTGGCGTGTAGAGTTTCCTGATATCAACTGCAGGACCTGCCATCAAGCGCCGGAATCGCTCATGCACTTACTATCTGCATGCCCTATATATGCGATTTCGGCCTACATCCACCGGCATAACGCGGCGTTACGAGTGCTATACTACCATCTAAGGCACTCGTACGGGGTAAACCAGACACCAGTGCTGCCTTACGTCCCCGGAGATATTGAGTCCGTTGTCGAGAACGAGAAATGCCGGATTTACTGGAACTACTCGTTCCCGACTGTCAGGCTAATCCAAGTCAACAAACCTGACATAGTCCTCCTCGACCATCAACTCAAGGTGATGTATGTCATCGAGTTCTCGGCACCTGCGGAGAAAAACATCACCTTGAAGGAGGAGGAGAAACGGACCAAATATCGAGATCTCCGGTACGAGCTCCAAGTGCTGTACCCAGGCTACTCGGTAAAGATGGTCGTCCTTATAATTGGTGTACTCGGAGGGATAAAGCCTACGCTGCTCTCGGAACTGAAGATCATACCGGCCTGCCAAAAACCAGCCGAGTGGCTGGCAGGTCAAATGCAGAAGGCGGTCATTCTGGGTTCTCTCCGTCTGCTTAGGGCACACGATTCTGGTATCTACAGTCACTAACCCTGCGGGATGTGGGGAGTGGCTGTAGTTGATCCGCCGGCGCGACTCCCGTGAGGCGTCGGAGGCCACGGGAGGACTGACCGGCATCGGGAAACCGAAAAAAAATAATAATAATAATAATAATAACGTTTAATAAGACCATAAGGGGTGCAAGGTCGGCAACCTCCGCGTTGGTGCACCCTGGACAGGCAAAGGTAACTCTGCCTGACTAATGTCGGCCGGGGGGTACCAAGGCTAACCACCTGGTACCCCCTATACTACTTCTGGTTCCGTACAACCTAAGAAGAAGGGCCCCTCACGATCGACCCCAAGCGGATGGGGGTCAGAGACAGGCGGGAGGGGCCTCACCGGACAGACTCAACAACGACGAAATTGGCAATGCACATGGACGCTTTAAGTGGACGAGGGAACTTCGGGATGACTTGCTGACCTGCCGCGAGAGTAGCGAACCTGAGCGAAGGGGATACATGGCGCGAATGCATGCACTTTGGTGCGAAATGCATCCAGAGCATCGCGCCTTCTCTCAACAACATCTGAGAGATCAAGTATCCTTTCTGCTCAGGGCAGGTTACGTAAGGGCACCCCGTCAGCTGGAAGAACTGCCAGCCGCAGTCCCACCGCGGCAATTACCAGTTGATGGGGAACATCCTTTAGAGTTCACCGACGTAGACTTAGGGACGAGGGTTAGCCTTAACACCAGGGCTAACCTAAAGCCACAAGACCTGGCTAGAATGGACGCGGTCATCGATGAGGAAATTCCGGAAGATGTAGACATCTGGCAAATCAACTGTGCCGTGTACAACGCAGCGAAGCAACTCGTCCCCCGTGAGAGGTCAACCAATCACGGGGTCGAGAAAGCCAAGCGGCGTGTACAAAAAAATCGAAGGCAAGATACAGTCGGCCAGACAACACGCTTCTCGGATCCAGAGTGTGGTGGAATATAAGACGACTGATAGAGTTTTTACTCCCGGGATCCGGCGCATAGCTGCCGGATTAAGACGTCAACACCATACTCTAAATCTGACAGTGATGCTTACCATCAAGCAGCACTGTCTAGATAGGATCCGAGCGCTCATGGCGATAAAGAAAACATTGAAGAGGCGGGTGAGGAGTATGGAACAAAACAATTTGTTCCGTACGAATCCTTCCCGCCTCTTTCAAGAGCCACAGCGTGTTGTCGAGAATCCGCCGACTGTAGAAGATGTCGAAACCTTCTGGAAGGGAATCTACGAAACGACGCGTCCATTCAATAGCGACACTCCATCAATTGCACACTTCGAGGCTCTGTGTCACAGACATCTTGAAGAGCCAGAAGAAGTGTGCCCGGCAATCAGTACGGAGGAAGTCCAACAAGCACTTGTTGGTACCAAGAACTTCGTTGCCCCGGGCCCAGACGGCATTAACAACTGGTGGTGGAAGAAATTTCCTTCCACTCACCGCCGTCTGGCGCGAGTTTTCAACTCATGGTTGAACGAGGGGCAGCAGATTCCGCACTGGCTCGTCGAGGGACGTACTGTGCTTATCCCCAAAAAGGGGGATCTTTCCGACCCGAGGAATTATAGGCCGATCACTTGCCTTAACTCCTGCTACAAGATATTTACACGTATCTTGTATGCTAGGACGCTGAGGTCTGTTGATCCGGTCTTCCAGCAGATACACGAACAGCGTGGTGCCAAGAAGGGCATGGCAGGTTGCAAGGACAGCCTGCTGATAGACCGCTGTATTACACAGGATTCTGTGCAATACAAGCGGAATCTATCGATGGCCTGGATTGATTACCGCAAGGCATTTGATACAACATCGCATGAGCTATTGTTGTACTTGCTCGAATGTCTTGCGGTACCAGCACCACTAGTGAGATGCATAGAACAGCTGCTGCCGCTCTGGAAGACCCGCTTCACCATAACATCAGGTGCACAGCGGGTCACGACAGGGCAGGTGGCATTTAGGAGAGGAGTTTTCCAGGGTGACTCCTGAGTCCTTCCGCGCCGTTGCTCCGCCAAACCCGCGGATATCAATGTGGGCCACCCAGCGACCGGAGGCATAAGGTCACCCATCTATTTTATATGGATGACCTTAAACTTTATGCCTCCGGAGAGCGCGAACTACAAAACGCTCTTAGGGTGGTCGAAGAATATACGCGGGCAATTGGTATGGAGTTCGGGTTGGACAAATGTGCAGTCGTCCACCTCAAGAGAGGACGATGCGGGGAATTCCCTGAAGATGCGCAGCTCACAGACGGAAGCATCCTAAGACATCTGGATGCCGGAGAGACCTATACATATCTGGGTGTGCAACAAAGGCACATCCAGGATGTATCACAAATAAAAGATTCTCTCCGCGGCAAGTACAGACACCGCCTCCGAAAGATTTGGTCTTCCGAACTTTCGGGGAAGAACAAGGTGTCTGCAACTAATATGCTTGCCGTTCCGATTCTGCTCTACTCCTTCGGAGTAGTAAAGTGGAGGGTAGATGAGCTGCGCCAATTAGACAGAGATACCCGCAAGATGATGAATATTCACAGAAGTATTCATCCTAGATCGTCCGTTCCTCGTGTGTACCTCCCACGTCAACGGGGGGGCCGAGGACTCTTGAGCCTGGAGTGTACGCATGGCAGAGTAGTACTGAGTATGGCATGTAACATACTCAGGAGCTCAGATCCCCTCTTGCGGTTCGTAAAACATCACGAAACTGTAGGAGTGGGAGCAGGATTGTTCAAGGCAGCAAAAAGAGCCGCAGATGAACTCGGTCTCGCATTTGACATCAGGCGAGGAGGCCGGCGAGGTGCTGATGTTGAGTCAGTCACTGAACTTCAGCCAAATCGTCTGAAAGCCCGAATCAGAGCTGCCGAACAGGAAAATCTGTTTCGGCAGCACGTCGATAAACCCCAGCATGGTGTCTTCTATAAGAACATAGAAACACTGGGTTTATCGACCAGGCTGACCTTCGCCTTTCTAAGGTCAGCAGGGCTTAAGTCGGAGACAGAGGGATTCATTATGGCCTGCCAAGATGGTATTATCAACATCTTGGTCTACCGTAGCCGCGTGTGGCGTGTAGAGGTTCCTGATATCAACTGCAGGACCTGCCATCAGGCGCCGGAATCGCTCATGCATTTACTTTCTGCATGCCCTATATATGCGATTTCGGCCTACATCCACCGACATAACGCGGCTTTACGAGTGCTATACTACCATCTAAGGCACTCGTACGGGGTAGACCAGACACCAGTGCTGCCTTACGTCCCCGAGAGATATTGAGTCCGTTGTCGAGAACGAGAAATGCCGGATTTACTGGAACTACTCGTTCCCGACTGTCAGGCTAATCCAAGCCAACAAGCCTGACATAGTCCTCCTCGACCATCAACTCAAGGTGATGTATGTCATCGAGTTCTCGGCACCTGCGGAGAAAAACATCACCTTGAAGGAGGAGGAGAAACGGACCAAAAATCGCGATCTCCGGTACGAGCTCCAAGTGCTGTACCCAGGCTACTCGGTCAAAATTGTCGTCCTTATTATCGGTGTACTCGGAGGGATAAAGCCTATGCTACTTTCGGAACTGAAGATCATACCGGCCTGCCAAAAACCAGCTGAGTGGCTGGCAGGTCAAATGCAGAAGGCGGTCATTCTGGGTTCTCTCCGTCTGTTTAGGGCACACGATTCTGGTATCTACAGTCACTAACCCTGCGGGATGTGGGGAGTGGCTGTAGTTGATGCGCCGGCGCGACTCCCGTGAGGCGTCGGAGGCCACGGAAGGACTGACCAGCATCGGGAAACCGAAAAAAAAAAAAAAAAATAAAAAAAAAAAAAAAAAAAAAAGTTTATTCATATAGACCATAATAACAGTTACATATTACATGGTA